>JAWLRI010000263.1:527927-582717 GCA_034781795.1 Crypturellus tataupa
CCCGCGCTCCCCGCGGCGGCAGCCCCGTGTCTCGCACAGCGGCGGCACCTGAGGCCCGGCCGGGCCGGGCCGCTCCGCGCAGCAGCGCCCGAACCGCGCTCTGTGAGGGGAAGAGCCGCCCGGTAGCGCCGTTTCGGCAGCTCCCGTGGCCGGGTGCGGCGCACGGGCTCTCTGCCCCTGGGTAGCGAGAATCATTCACCACGTCTCGTCGTTCTCCGTCTTTCCATTACGTGAACGTGGCAAAGCCCAGCTCCCCGGGACGCTTGTACACCCGCTCCTTAGATCACCATGTTCCCTACGGGGAGGCCGTGAAAAGCAAATCCTCTGCCCGTCGCCGCCGGCCGTGCGCAAGCCGGGAAGGCCGCAGCCGGGCGGTGCGGATGCTGACGGCTCCAAAGCACCGGGGTGGTTTGGGCCGGGCAGTTACCGGCTCGGGTGTGTTGAGGGTCCCTGGTGTGTGACTGTGGCTGCGTGTGTGTCCCCAGCGCTGACACGGGGTGACACCCGCAGCAATCTGAGCGGGTCAGAGCCCACCAGCGGCTGCAGCCCCTCTGCTCCGAACCCTCCAGTGAACCGGACCCGAAGCGAGTGCTGCAGCAGTTAAAAGTGATAGAGACTGTGCAAAGCTGATCTATCAATAACTATGTTATTTTCTGTCCTTTCCGTAGGTATTTCCCAGCCAAGACCCCCTGGACAGAGCAGACTTCAATGCCGTGGAGTACATCAACACCCTCTTTCCCACTGAGCAGGTGGGTAGTGCTCACAGGTCTGGCCTCCCCTCAGCACCACGAGGGACCTGATGGTGCTAAATGAGGACGTGTTTAAACCTGTGGCAAGGCCTTTTCTTGTGAACACAGCACAGGTAGTAAGTCTGTAGCAATAATGGCTCCTTGAATTCGTATTTTGTGAGATTCAGTGTCACGCAGACTCCTTAGAGCCAAAGCTTTTGCTGGAGTGAAAGTTCTGCTTTGATCCACAGAAGCAAAATATTTCCCTATGTAGTTTCCCTTGCAGTTAATTTCATAACTTGCTGTGACTTTTGAATGAATCATTATTGCGAATCCAACACCGGGGAATCCTCAGGGGTTTCAGCCAGATAAGACAAATGCTGCGTGTGCAGTGCCCCTGGTCAGCTTGGTTTTAATTGCCCAGTTTCTTTGGAGCTCTAACGAACGGGGCTGCCATGAGGTGCCCAGCCGCGGGTTCGAGAGTCCCTGCTCAGCCCTGCGGGCAGTTTTGGACTGAGCAATTAGGGAAGGGGGGCGTTTTGGCAGCTGAGGGCTGGGTGTTGTAGGGTACCTCCCTCATGTGTCACTGTGTTTAAGCCCTGCTGCATCAACGGGTCTGGTAAAGTACAGGGCACTGCTGCCCTTCCTGTAAAGTGCCACGTGTGGGGACACGTCAGCTGTCATAGTGTACTGTAATACAGCTTTGCACCCTCTAATTTTTCTTTTTTTTATATTTATTCTAGTCTTTGGCAAACATTGATGAGGTCGTGAACAAAATCAGATTGAAAATAAGGTAATTTCTTTTCCATTTCATTGCATTTCAGATGGTGGTGACCACGCTGCTCACTAAGGCTTCATAAATACAGTTTTTCTGCTGTAGCTAATCTGAAATAAACCTATCCACGTCTTCCAACCAAATCAAGATCAAATCCAGTAGGCAAAACATGGGGAGGAGATGACAATATCTCATTATAAACTTTTGTTTTGCCCCTGTTGTGTAATAAGTTTTGTTGAGAGATATTAGCTGGTGGGTTGTGGAGTTTTGAAAAGCAAATTAAGAACCAAAGTGTCAAATTGTAGTACAGTTGGAGGGCTGAGAAAATAATCAGTCAGAATAAATTAGCAGCAGCCAGATTATCTGCTTGTGAAGTCAAATTTAGCAATTGCAGAACTTTCGTTATGTGTTTTTTGTCATTTTTGGTGTTGTCAGTATATAGTAGAAGTGTGAATATATGGGAAATACTGTGTATACAATCTGATGATAGCGACCTGAAGAGACTGGGACAATGCTGTAATAAATGAAAGAAAGGTTGAAATTGATGAAGAAAAGCTGAAGGTAGTGGCTAACAAAAGAACAATGCAGGAAGCCTTGATTAAATTAGGAAATATAGTTTTACTTTTGCAGCAGGATTTTTAAATTACATAAGGTATTGATGTCCTGAAGAGAGAGAAATAAATATGGCTTTAAAGTTCTGGAGGTTCCTAGGGAACTGTTCGAGTCATGAGTATGGGGAATGAGTTTGACATTGTTGCTTCTGGTCCTCCAGGAGGCTGGATGACAACATCCGAACCGTAGTGAGAGGCCAAACCAACGTGGGGCAGGATGGCCAGCAGGTACGTGCGTCTTGTCCCGCGTCGGGGGTGATTCCACGTTCTCATCTCGTGCTGATAAGCTGAGGGAAAGGCAGAAACCTGCTCCGTTACCAGGGTGTTTCTGCTGCCTCTTGCACTGGAAACTCCGTGAGCTGCTCACCGAGCAGCTGTTCTAACTTGCTTTCTGATCCCTCTGCAAAGAGAAGAGAAGAAGGAATTGATTTTAAAAAATCCAAAGCAGGAGGCTCACGGTTGCGCCACCGCGAAGCTAATTACAAATGAGCAGCAGTAAATAGATGCAAGCACATTTGCTACTGCGTAAGGATCAATAAAAGGATATTTAGCCTTTAACTAGGTCATTTGTTGAAATATCCTGCATCATTAGTGACTAAGCCTGATGACTGCCTGCCAGTTCATCTTGCGTGAATCATCCAGCAATCAGGTTGTCATTTGTTTTCTGCTTGACAAATGTGTGTGCTCAGAGTACAGTATTGAACATCACGGCCAGGGCAACGCTGTTTGTGAGTGCTGACCCGAGTCGGCCTCATTGGATGTTGCAGCATCACCTGATGCTGCTGTTTCCTGCATCTGCTCCGTTTTAGATCAGGAACGTTAATGTCCTGAGCTCTCTTGCTGCTTTCCTCAGCACCACCTGTGATCTGTGTTTCTGTTAGTAGATTTAAGAACGCATTGATGGGAAGGGACAATTATTCCCTTACTGGCAAGATTGTCTGCATTTTCCTGTCCTTGCTGCAGTAGCAGACTACATCTAACTTTCTTTGCCTTTGAAAGCATCAATCTAGCTTTTTTTCATGCAAAATCTGTTGTGTTCAGCCTGGGCATCAAGTCTGTGCAGTAAGTGCTCAAAAGCGCTGTTTTTCACAGAGAACAGAAAAGGGACAGAGATTAAAACACTCATATTTGGCCAGCTTCCAACAGATTTATTTCTGTAGTCTTATACTCCCAAAGATACGGGGAATTTACTTCCCTGGAGGAGAACACGTGGAGTCTGGCGGGGGAAAATAACCTTTGCATTTCTAACCTCAGCTCTGCCAAAGAGGCTGCGGCCTCGAGTGAACCATTTCACCTACCTGTGCCTCAGCGTTGCTGTCAGAAATGTGGGCTGCCGGCCTCTCCCAGCAGAACTAGTTCAGTGCTGGCGTGGTTCGGTGCGTGCTGCTGCTCAAGGGGATGTGGCGTGAGGGAGGAGGGCAGCTCAACTGCTCCCACTCTCTGTAATTGCGGGGCAGGGGTGACACAAGTCAGGCGGGGAGGCAGTTACTGAGATTGAGGTGGGAGCGGAAAGTGGAGCTGGAGAACTTGGGTATGTGATCGGTTGCGGGGAGAGCTGGTGCTCCTCTGGGACGTGTCCAAGGGTGATAATTTCAGAGAAGACTGCAAAAAAGGGGAGAATAAGCACGGCTATGGGTGAGAATTGCTGCATGTGCCTTTGGGACTTGCACATCAGAGACGTGAACGTGGTGAGAGGTGGGAGAAGCAGTGCTGAAGTCAACTGTGCTTGCAGGTGGGGAGGCAGATCTGTTTGTTCAGCCCTCGGTTTAGCCTGGCTGTAAAGGAACTAGTTAATTCTGTCCAAATTAAATCCTCTAAACAAGTACGAGTGCAGTGTCTGTGCAGGGCACCTTCCGAGCGCTCCGGAACTGCAGCTAATCACAAGCATCCTTGTCCTTGGTTGCAAATACTCTAATTTTCTCCTCCCTTTGCTGTGCAAGGTAGAATTGTCCCTTAGAAAAGACTCCAACACCTCTGGTGTGCAGGCTCTGTGCTGAGGCCTGGCAGTCCCAGAAGCAGGACATTTTTTCCCCCCTTCCAGACTTCCTCAAATCCTGGAATCATTCAGTTTTTAGCAGCGTGGAGGAGCTAGCAGCAGGACAGGTTGTTTTGCAGCCCTGGAGGTTGCTTAAATAGCGTTTCAGTTTGAGGTGACATTTTATATCTGGCGCTCAAGAATCTGACAGGGAAGCTTGGAGGAAGCAATTGCTGCTCCTGTCATCTCCATGCTCCTTTTTCCTGCTTCCATTGTGGATGCAGCTGGGGAGGGAGAGAGCCTCTAATCACACAACAACCCTGCTAATATCAGCCTGGCAGAGGGAAAATCTTTATCTTTAGCACCAACCAGCTGCTCTTGTGCAGACGGCGCCTTGGTTTGACCAGCACGTGTTTACTGGGATCAAGGGTGCCTGGAAATGTTGTATTTCCATAGTGCGAGAGGCCGATCTTCCCAGCCTTGGAGAGGAGGGATTGCATTTTGCAGTGTAAGGTAAGAATTTGTTAGAAAAGCCTGAAAGGGGGATGTCCTTATGAAAAGCAGATTCTCTGGAGTCTGGGCTTTTTTGCAGGTGTTTTTTGTAATGGCAGTAAAAGTGAACAGCAAAAGCAATGCCGTTATCCTGCACATGGACAGGCAGTGTGATCCGATGAGCTTCACCCTTAGGAAACCCACAGTGAGGAATGTGTAACAGTATTTGCCACGACTGTCAGCCACTGTTGTTGTTAAAGGAAGAGTTGGGAACCAGCTCTTGCGATAGGTTTGAAATAAACCATTAAAACAGCCACACACAAATAAACTTTAAGATGTCTTTCCCTCTGTCTAGTGCTTTCCTACCACATGAGATCCCTATCCTGTAGCGTGCATTACTCACAACTGACGACTTTTTGAAGAAGCCATTCCTTTTTTTAATATATTTGCATCTCTTAACCCACTGAGACCCAAGAAGAATGCTCAGGTCTGTCTTGAAAGTGTGCAAGTGTGCTCTGGAAATAGGAATAGGAACAGTTGCAGCTGTTTGAATGTCAGTGGGAGCTCAGACACTGCGTAAACGTTACAAGATTGGACCTAAAAAGAATTTTCCAAGAGACTTTTCCTTTGATCACATCCTTTACCAACAACCCATGCTACAAACAGATGGGTGTTTGCCAGCATTGCCTGGCTGTGTGAGTGCACAGCTAAAAACCATTCTCGGCTGGAGAATCAATAATATATATTTTTTTAATAAACATCCTTTTAATCCTTAACTTCCTTTCTGAAGAAACAGACGCCCTGGGTGTGGTGGTAAATAAAACAGGTTGCACTGCAGGAGGGTTGGGATCTGCTGCAGGATGGTGACCCGAGCGCGAGGGCCTGGGAGTTGTTATCTCCCGATCCATTTATCGCGGTGTCTTTGGCAAGCGTGGGTGCCAGGCAGGTTTCTGGAAGATGAATTGAGGTTCCTGGACCCCAACAGGATTCTTGGAGCACGAGGAAGGGGTTTTATAGCCGGGGAGACGGCGAGGTGCGTTCCCTGCGCTGAGGAGCAGCGAGCGCTTCGTGGCCTTGGCGAGAGCTGCACCTCCTGCGCCGGCCAGGAGAGGGGAGCCCAGGCTCGCCGTTGAGCCCGGCCTTGTATCCTGCTTCGCTCCTAACCATCTATATCTTCTTCTCCCGCCCAGACTGCCCAAATCCTGCTCGAAGCTGGTGCTGAGGGATGGCTCACGCTGCGGTCGTGTGCGCTCCGTGCTCGCTCCAGATAGCAGAGCTGGGATTAGCAAGTCCAGAGTCCTTCTTGCAGCTTCGTGATCATCCTCCCTGTGGTCCAGGCTAGGGTGGTGTTTGCAGTGTTGAGTGGGTCGCTGTTAGTGAGCAAGTCTAGTAGGCGAATTGCATGTGTACAACTCTCTAGGTTAGCTCTTTTGCCAAATTGTCCTGATCACATACCCAGGTATGCACGAAATAGTATTTAGTAGCTGAAAAAGCAGCTTATGGATCCTCATAGCTCTTCTGGGGCCACATTTATTTGATTGACTTTATTTAAGCAGCTCTGGAGGCTGGAACGCGCTCGCCTCCATGGAGCGCAGTGTTGCTCGGTTCAAAGCATCTGCCTCTCGGAAATTCTGCCCTAGAACTTCCTCCAAATGCAAAAGCCTTAAAATAATCTGGCTCGTTTGGCTTCCCCTTCCTGGTGCGATGTTTGTGACGCGCGTAGACAATGCTGGGAGCTCCAGAGAACATCTCCCTGCCGCCGCCGCGCGGGGAGGAAGCAGCATCAGGTGGGATGCTCCAGCACAGGGTGCCCAGAGCCTCCAGGAGCCCTGGGAGCTGCTCCTGCGGCCGGGAAGAGACCGGGAAGCAGCTTTGGAGCTTGCAGCGCTGCCGGAGCTCCCGCTGCGCCCTGCGGTTTCCTCCCTGCGCAGTCGGGCCGCGCTCGGATGCGCCGCGGAGCCGGAGCGCGGCTGACCTTGCTGCGAGCCGCAGCTGCCTGTGCCGCGCTTGCCTCCCTGCCCCGGGGTGCGGGATATAAAGTTCCCATAGATTTTTCCGCCGAGCGTTTAACGCGCTCCGTGCGCTTTTATTTGTCGCTCTTTAGCCGTGTTTATTGCCAAGCCTTCTGCATGGGCTGGCTGTAATTTTTTTGACAGTTGCTGACGTGCCTTTGCTGTTTGTTTGGCTGAAGTTGCTTCACCTATCAAGCCAATAGAGCAGCCTCTATTTTCAGACTATTTTAACCCTTTGAGTGTATCTCTGCAGCTTAGTTTATCCTTTAGCATCTCCTAGTATATTATGGACCTGTTTCGGTGCTAGGACAAAATAAGTGTTAACTAAAGCGAGGAACTGCATGTGTTTTGGGCTGGGAGAGCCCTACGCGTGTCTCATGGCTGAGGACACCAGGCTAATAACCTGCTCTGCTTTGCTTGGCTCCCACTTCTCTGCTTTGCTCCATGGGAAAAGCGATGTATTTCTTCTTAACTACGGCAGTGCAGGCGAAGAGGCGGCAGCTGCTGTGGTTAAGGAATACAAATACCTCTTGCTGCCTGGCCTGAGCGCAGCGGTTGTGAGTTTAATTAGCCACCCTGCGCGTCGTTAACCAGCGCTGCCCTCCCTTGCTGCACGTGCAGGGAGCCGCAGCTTGAGCCTCTGCATGGAGGAGGATGCGTCTGGCATGGACAGATGCCCAGGGGTTATTGGGCTTGGCAAGGTCGGGGCGGAAGGATGTGGAATACTCTCTCCCTCGGCTTTTTTTTCCCTTTGTTTTAATGGAGATGAGGAAGCGCTTTGCTGATCGATATAGGGAGGAGGGGATGAGGACGGGCAGTGGGCAGGGATGTGGGTGCTGCATGTGGCGGGGACGGGGATGCTCCCACTGTCCCTCTCAACCCACAGCGTCACCGCAGCTGCCCCCAGTGTCACTGGAGCTGGTGGCCCGGCCTCCCCGCACGTTGACTAACAGGTAGCGTCACCCTGGGTGCATAAACGAGCCCAAAGAGCAGCCCTGCCGCCTCAGCCTCTCCTACCGCCGCCTGCTCACATGGAGATGGCTTTTGGGGCTGCAGTTTGTTCTGGGTTAAGCTAAGGCAGTTGGTGCTACCAGATCACCCTGCTGGAGGTATTTGGGTTTTATTTTGGCGTATATTTAAATAAATGCCCTCCTCCGGACCCAGCCTGCCTCCTCGGCTGCAGTGCCGTGGATCAGGGAACTGACTGCAGCCCCTCGAGCGCCGCAGCTCTGCCGTGGGCTGAGCTCGTGTGGGCAACAGGGCAAGGAAGGCGGTGAGAAGACCCGGCCTCTTAACAACTAATCAATCCTAATATCTGAAAAACATCCGGGGGCTTCTCTCTGCCACAATCGCTGATGATTCGGGCACCATCTCTCAACAATATTCTCTCCTACATGGCTTAATTTTATCTCCCATTTTCTGACGAATACATCCTTATTCTGAAACAAACAGGCAACTTATTTTTTATGTTATGTTTTGAAGTGTGGGGATTAAATAATCTGTTTTTGGCCATGTAATTGTATTGAAAAAAAAAGGCCATGCCCCAGATTTGTAAGATTTCACTCCAGTGACTGGTGCCCCGTAATATTCTTAAGCTTTTGTAGCCGGTGATTAATAAACAGAAGTGGAGCTGCCAAAACAAATCAGAAGTGAGATTCATTTAGAGTCATTTCCCAAGTGAGTTCTGACAGTTGGATCGTGTCCTGCCCATCTCAGGCACGCAGGAAGCGTTTTCGAGCCTAAAACATGTTTATCGCAAAGGGTTGCAGGTGAATGGCACGCCAGGAAGAACTAGCGCTGCTTATTACCCTTTTGGCTACTGGCCACTGCAAATGGCATCTGCCACCGTAGAAGGAGGTCAGGCAAAACTCGTGCCATCTGCTGCAAGCCCTGCTCAAGGCACGAGCAACCCTGAGCTTGACCTTCTCTTGTGCTCCCGTATTTGAGGCGCTACCTGCGCTGTGTTGCTCTCCGGTAGCCTCAGCCTGGAGAACGGGATGTGTTTTGGGCTGGCAAAAGGCTTTTCCTTTGGTGGTGGTAAAGGCACTGCAAGGTACAGAGGAAAGGGCTGCTCCACAGCTGGCAGCGTTTGGTTTTGTTGCCAGCAAATCGAGGAGACCAGCTTGAAAATAGAAATCTTGACAACAGACAGGGTTTTTTGTCATACTACAGGGCTTCTTTTTTTTCTCTCTCTCTCATTTCTTTCCCTTTTTCCTTCCTGGTGTGTCCCACGTGGTAATGTTTATCCCAGCTGTGTTGCTCTTGTGCCTATGGCTGATGAACTGTCATCGTGCCATTTATAAATCCCTATTTGTAGGTTCGTGATAGGGTGGCACGTTTTTTCCTCCCCAGTCTTGGCCTCTAGGGCCTCAACCTGCAAACGGATCCATCTTGCCATGTGAGAGGCAGCAGCTCATCTCGTTGCTAAACTTGCCCCCTGGCTCATTGAGATGTGGCTCCCGGGTTGCCCAAAATGCTGCCCACAACAGGCAGACTCGTCGGTGCCATCCAACCCTTGGGAATTCGCAGGTTCCTTGGGAAATTTAGGGTGCAGATGGAAGGAAGGTCTGGCAAGAGCGCGGGGCTCCTCGGTACCAGGGTGCAGCAGTAAGGGATGTTCCCCCATCGCAGGGACAAGGGTCACTGGGCTGAGAGCAGCGCCCTTGGCTTCAGCCGCAGGGATTTATCCTCGGCTATAAAACCCGGAGAGCTTTCCGCAAACTGAAATGGGATTGAGATCCCGAATCTGTTTCCAGCCTTTCCCAAACTGGAGGGACTCATTTGTACGAGGCTTCGGTGGCAGAAGTTGTTAGGCTGGTCGCAGTGCCCAAGGGGGTCTCTGAAACCTCTGCAGCCCCTTGGAGCATTGGGGATGGGACTTATTTTTAGGCCTGGTCTTGGTTTTCATTGATCCGGGTTGCAAGTGTGGCAGCAAATGAAAGGAGCATTAACACCCTGTATCCAAGAATGGGGATGGATCCAGGAGCATTAAATTCTCAGCATCCTGACCACATCCCAATTTGTAACATTAAAAATGCATTTGGATGCTGTGAATTTGGCAGCTGTCAAGTGTCTATAAAATACTTAGTAGAGGACAGCTTTCTGATGTGGGTAATGGCATACAATAGAAATATATATTGGCTAGAATCAAATAAAATGAGCACAACTGCAGTGAGCATATGGAAACTATCGAGGTATTTTAACCATTGCTGGGGACAGAACAATATTAATTCAGGAGTTTCCAAGCTTGGAGTTCCCCGAATAATTCAAAATACCTCTGAAGCTTTGCTCCTTCTCCACTTACAGGACGATTTGTAGTAACACGCGGGGCTCTCAGTACCTTTGAGTATTTCCTAACGTTTCAGTGTCTGTTTTCGTGCATCAGGAGGAATTAGGAGGTGGGATAATGCCAAGTCTGTATTCTGGAGCAATTCCTGTATTTACTCTTAGAGAAGCTGTTTTGCACTGCAGCCTTGGGTGGACTCTGCTTTCCTGTGGCACCTCGAGGCCGAGGAGGTGGCGGAGCTGCAGTTCGCGAGTCCTCAGTTCCTCCTTGCTGTCAAGACCTGCGTGGGAGCCCGTGCAGCTGCGTCCAGCTCCGCTCGGCTCCGACTCGGAGCCGCAGCGTTGGGTCCCCTGTGCCTGCGCTCTCGGTGACCTGCGTTTAGTCACTGCTGTCCCCATGTCAGTGCCAAATGCCTGATAAAGGAGGTTGGTTACAGCTCCCTGGTGTGATTCCGTGGAAGGATTCCCCTCTTGCTCTCAGAAGCAGCCAAGGAAATTTGGGACTTGGAGTCCTTGCTCTTACAGGCTCCTGCTGTCGCCAGCTTCCCTCTCGCAGCCGCGCACTCTTCCTGAATCCAGCCTGGGACAGAAGATCGGGAATACACTAAATATATCTTGTCCTGTCGCTGGTTCTGCCCTCTTGCCCAAATTTCCCCTTCTTGGAGCATCTAGGGTACCCCAAAGACAAGCACCGCTGGGGAAGCATTCATGGAGCAGCAGAACTTGAGGGGCCGCAGAGGTTGCATGAAGCTGTAATAAATAATGCTGAGGGGTTAATTGTAGCTTGCAGGCTCGGTTGTTGATTAGAGTCATATGGTATTTTTCCAGTACATCGCAACCTTAATTTCAACATCCTCGTTTCGCATAACCACAGCCGATTATGTATCCAGTCTCTTTATTTATTAGCGGTCCCCTGGCCCTGCGGTGACCTGCTATTTTGGGAAAGGCAGTGCAATAACCTCACATTCGGCAGCCCTTTGGGGGTGCCGCTCAGACCCACGGTTCCCACTTGCACTGATGAAGAAACCAGGAAATTAGTAACACAAGGTGAACCCGGTGTCAGGCTGCAGATTAGTAGATATCGTTAACCACATAAATTAGTTATGGCAGATTCAGAGCAGTTCTGAGGCTCTTGATAGTGGTTTGTTTTTAGAATTCCTGTCCAAAATAAATCCTCTCTTAGTAAAATAATAACAACGATAAGAAAGTACTTGTAAAACTCATGATTCGCTGTCTTAAATGGAGCAGTTATTGCTTGTAGAAGGGATGATTTGCTGGAAAGAAACTGCCTTCCTACCAAGAGCAGAGGCTGGTGTCTCCGTGCCTGCAATTTCCCGTTTCCTGCCTTGCGGGAGCGGGTAAGCGGCAGATAATGCAATAAGCTGCTGTGTTAGGCCTTGAATAATTAGGCCTATCTTCGCATCTCCGATGTTGATTTCTTATCCCTTGGTAATGAGCATCGTTTATCAAATACGAGATGTTTTTATTTAAAAGAAATAGGCTTGCGTTTCGTTGGCCGTGCTCTTTGCTTTGCCTTTTGCAGTGACCAGCACGGCGAGCTTATTCTTCTCCGTTATTGCTTAGTTTAATTTCCTCCCTTTGCTTGCAGTTCTTTACTTTCAAACGCCGCAGTTTTTATTTTATTTGGTTTCTTTAGAAAGAGCCATAGGAATGTTTAATGGTAGGCGTTGTTCTGAAATTTCCATGCGTCCTGGCTAAACGAGCAATAAATTTTCATCCAGCATTAATTTCAGCAGATCATATGTATGTTTGGATAAGAAAAAGAAATCATCTCTAAATGTAAATTATATATATATATTAAAAAAAACTCAAATATATGTTAATAGAGGACATTAACAAATTAGCTTCCTGCAGCCCAAATAAGGAATATACTTGTTTTGTTTTGTTTTTCTAAGGAGAGTAGCTATTGAATTCGTTGAAGATTTGTGCCTTAATGGCTAAGCAAATATTTGGAAGCAAGTTTTAAGAAGTGAAACTAGTGTTTGTGAGGAGGTCTAGTTTACTCGAGTCCATTGAGTTGCTGCTGAGTTCTCTGTGTGGGTTTTTAGTAGTCTTGGAAGTGTATTCCTGCAAGAGCCGCGTAATGGAAGTGGAGCAGACGGGAGCTGCAGGTCCGGCCTCTCCTCTCCCCCGCGTTACAACCTGGGTGTTTTTCCAAGCAGCGGGAGAGCAGCCGACCTCAATCCATGACACGGAAACAACCGTCTCGCTTGTGCCTCCCCGCAGCCTGGAGTTAGGAAGCAAGGTCAGATCCTCCCGCCTTGCCGTGGGATCGTGCAGAGGAGTTTGCAGCCGTGCCGAGGTCCTGCACAGACCTTCACGTTGGTTTTTCTACAGAGCCACCCAGGTCTCGGGACGCGCCAGCGTCAGTTAAATACATTGAAAAGAGCATTCCGTGGATCTCCAGCTTCTGCTTAACCCGCACACCTTTGCAGGGAATACAGCTCTTCCGAGCAGAGCTTAGGAGGAAGGTGGTGGTCACCCCTAATACAGCTGTCCCTGCAGCACGTTCAAGTGTTAAATCACTTACTGAATACGCGCTGTGATAGTGTGTGACACTAATAGATCAGGTGTTAACTTTCACATGATACAAAGGATATTTCAGAGGAGTCTTTGTTTTTTCCCCACTCTGGAAAATGAATTATAGAATGTTTCCAACTTATACTTTTATTGTAACGCAGCTATGTTCCGGCAAAACCTCCTGGCGGACAGTTTGCTATTGCGTTTCCAAATGAAGATGTGTTAAATTTATTTGCTGGAGGATCTTGTATTGTAACCTTGGTCATGAGACTGGATATAAAAACAGAGGAATAGAGGGTTGCTTAAGTGCAGAAAAGAAAGTGGAGCTGGAGATGGAAATGTTACCAGACTGGGAAGGCAGAATGTGTTGAGTTGCTTCAGAAATCAGATTTTGGATGTGGGATTTTGAGCAAGCAGCTTTGCTTGTTGCATCCGTGTGAAGTTCACACTGGTTGTATGAGGTTCACACTGGTTGTATCAGGTTATACCGTGGTTGCATGGGGGAGACCAGATACACCAGGAAGTTTGCAGCAAAATGGTACAAAAATTCAGGCCAAGTGTCTCCCCTCAGGACCAATGATACTACAGAGCTATTAAAAGTGGGAGTAGGAATAAACCAAAAACATCATCATCACGATGAGTGTTTCGGTGTTTGCCATAATGTAGAGGGTTTATTTGTGTCTAAAGATGTATCAGTCAGTAGATGTTTATATCTTTTTCTGCACTTGGAAATTTAATGCCATTACCTTAAGCATTTTGTTGTTCCAGTTCATATCGTGTAGAGGTGCTTTCATTGAAAATCGCAATCGGATTTTGTCAGAGCTTTATTGCAAAATGAGCACTGAAGCGTTGGTCCTTGCAGATTAAAATCCTGGTATGAAAGTATTAATATGTTGACTTTTGATGTGCTAACCATATTTCCTTTGTAGCAGAGCTGCTCCCCTCCACTGCCCCATCCCAGATTGCTGAAGGGAGCAACTGTATAGTTCTTAAAAGGTAAAAACTGAAAAAAACTCTCTACTCTGTTTCTTTTCCAGGCTCTGGAAGAAGCCCAGAAGGCAATTCAACAGCTCTTTGGTAAAATTAAGGATATTAAGGACAAGGCTGAAAAATCAGAACAAATGGTGAGTAGCCGTTTCTCCCTAGTCTTGGAAAGGGAGCGGAACAGCGACCTTTGCTTCCAGCCCTTGTTAGAAACAGATCGTTTTTGTGGTGCTGCTGACTGGCTGGTGATCACTATTGAACATGACTGGATTAGAAATCCGATAGTGTTTGCGGAACCTGTGTCCTTGTCCTTATGTTAGCCTGGCTGTAGAGCTAATGTGTTTCTAGTCCCTGAGGGACGAGAGAGCCCTTCTCACCTCCTCAAAACGCTGCCGCTGCGGCTTGGTGTTTAACCAGACTCTTGTTTTTGTGTTCATTAGGTTAAAGAAATCACGCGGGATATCAAGCAGCTGGATCACGCCAAGCGTCATCTGACCACCTCCATCACCACCCTCAACCACCTGCACATGCTGGCGGGGGGTGTGGATTCCCTGGAGTAAGCATGTGTGTTTTGATAGTGCCCTGGGTGTTTTGATAGTGCCCTGGGTGTTTTAATAGTGCCCTGGCACCACGGCCGAGCTTGTGAGCCCGGGGCAGTGCTCTCAACAGCTGCTTTTTCTTCGGGAGGGAGGTTTGCTTGGAGATTGCAGTCATGGCTTCTGTTGGCTGCTGCTTTCTCTGTTACCCAAAGTGACTTGTGGCTTATGCTGTTATATGCAAGGGTTGCAGCATCAATTGCTCAAATTGCAGTATTGATGATTGGTGATAAGGTTTTGCTTCATTAAAGAATAATATGATCCCGTATCCTCACCAAGAATGTGCCCTTAGAGGGTTTGGGAAGATTCTTATCAGTCTTGGGTTTTAAACTGGGAAGGAATCTCCTTGCAGGAAGGTCTTCTCTAATTCTGAAAGAGTCCAGATAAGCCTTACAGCCTGTAGTAGGTACAGAGCTGAGGCTGCATGTTCCCAACAGTCCTTTGTGGCTTTTTGTATTCCTGGGAAACACCCTGGCTATAAGGGAATCCAGTTTTTACATGTTGCATCTGGGAAGCTGCAAGACCCAGGCACAGCCTGTTCCTGGATTGTAGCAAATTCTGCACGAACACTGGGTTGTTAAGTGGTTAGAATTAAATTTTACTTAAGCTGCTGTCTCCGCTGGAATGATCTAATGGATGAAGAAAAAAATAAACTTTTCTTTTTCTGTCAGTTCCCTGCAAAAGTTATTAACAGAAAAGTTGAGGCTAAGAGCTTTCAACATAATGATTCTGCTCCCCATGAAGCCCTAACTCGCACTTTGTGTGTGATGACAAATGGCTTAACTCAGGTCGTTACAGTGAGGCAGCATTTACTGCCTCTGGACCCATACTGGGAAGCAAATGCATTCGCTAGTTTACATGTTCTTTGCCAAGTGTTGCTTTTGACGTTTATGTTTTTTGAAGCGTCGTTAGATGTATGCAGGATTGGTTTATTTTAGCATCACTTGAGTGAAATTGTAATGCGGTATTGGAATGTTAATGAAGAGTTGTGTACTTTAGAAAAATAAATGTCCGTGGGGACCGGCACGATCCAGCAGGGATGAGGTAACCTGTGGAGTTACCACCCAAGGTTTTCAGCAAACCTGCCTTTGTAAATCTGCGATTTCCTCCACAGGGCCATGACCAGGAGGAGACAGTATGGGGAAGTTGCCAACCTCCTCCAAGGTGTCGTGAACGTGTTAGAGCACTTCAACAAATACATGGGGATTCCTCAGATTCGGCAGCTTTCTGAAAGGTAAAGTAATTATCACTGAGCATGTGCATGCCTGTTGGAAAGGCAGGTTAGAAAATGCATTAGACAGAATCAATTCCACAAGAATGTAAAGGCTGGACACGGTTCTTTGAGCTTATTTTCAGCTAAAACTGGATAAAATATGATGCAGTTTGCTCAGATCTTGAGCAGTCTATTCTGTTAAATAACAATTATTATGAATGTAATTCATATATGTTCTTCTTATTGATGGACTTCTGATTTACCTAGAATAATTTATAGAAGTGCATTTTTGTTTCATCTGTCCCTGGTGTACCGATGCTTGTGGTAGACCCTGAAGTGATACTTTTTGCTGCTTTCTTAACCTCGGTGAGATAGTCCAGCTTCCTGGGATGAAGCAGAGAGATCCATGTAGCACAGCGGTACTTAGGGCACTTTCTGCTCAGGCTGTGCCTTCCTGCTGTCAGATTGCTTAGTAGACTTAAGACTTGGACCTTTTTCTAATCTGCACCAAGAACTGCTCCAGCTTGCCGTGGGTTAGGCCGGCAGGTTTCCTCTTCGTGGACTTGCCAACCCAATTATTCTAAGTACCCTGAGTATCTTTTGCCAATACTTCTGCCTGTGCCTGTTGGCAAATTTCTGAGCTTTGAGGCTTGTCATAGCAAAGTCCTCCAAAATAACGTGCAGTGTGCCTGACTGGTTTGAAGATTTACCCTGGTAAAAGCTTTGGAGCTTGTGTAGACTTCATTCTAGCATGAAGTTACACGTCTGAACGTGGTGAGTTGTGGTGCAGCTCCAAGAGGAAGAGCC
Organism: Crypturellus tataupa; assembly: GCA_034781795.1. NCBI lineage: Eukaryota > Metazoa > Chordata > Aves > Tinamiformes > Tinamidae > Crypturellus > Crypturellus tataupa. Next base: position 543,947 of record JAWLRI010000263.1, read on the forward strand.
CACCGCTCTCCACAGTAGGAGATGAAGGCTCAGGGGTGGCTAAACCCCTGGATCTTTGGGATTTTGGGGCTTCCTTTGGGACTGGACAGCTAGATACCAAGGGAAGGGAACTAGAGCTTTCCTGTTCAAGGGGATGTTGCTGTCCCTGGGATCATCTGGGAGCACAAACCTCCTTTCCCTGCTTTGCAGGAAGCTTCATTTCCCCGCGCCGCACACATGGTGTTTGCTCGAGCGCCTGCTGAGCGCAGCTCTGAGATGAAAACAGCCCATTAACGAGAGGGGTGAACCTTCTTAATGACACTGTCGCATTTGATAGTGTTGCTTTTCAGCTCGCTGTTTGAACTGCAAACCTGCACTGCCGTCCTCTCCATGTCTGAGATGACTTTGCTCATTACAGAGGTTCTCGAAGGAGCCTTCCAGGCACACTAATTAATTTTTTGGTGATTCCCTTCACTACAACAGCATCTGGCTGCTGTTTAGCAATGGAAACAGTGCTCAAGTGTGTGTTTGTAGTGTTTGCATGTAAAGCTCCTGGACTTCCTTCATTGTGTAGATACCTATTCCCCAAAACCCAATAAAATCCATGAGGCTGAGCTAAAGAACCCTAAACCGAGGGGGACATAACAAAGCTCTTGACCGTAACCCTTTGCCGATTAGGAATATTTAAGAGATATAAACATTTATCAGTGCTTTTCCGCATTTGGATTATGGTCTATGGCAGCACTTTCTCTCTAAGGTAACTCATTTCATTTTCTTCCTGATGAGTAGTATCGTATGCAGCAGTCTGCTGGCCTTGGTCATTTGCAGCCACATAGAGTTTAAAGTGTGGGCCAAAATTCTGGAAAACTGGAACTGGAAAAAGTTCTTTTTTTTTCTTCCTAGTGGAAGATTATGTCTTACTTTTGTAGTTGCTGATAATCAGAAAAAAACTTCATACTGCCTCTAAAAGGCCCAGTGGTATCAAGTCACACTAGAGGCCTGCAGGAACATGGAAGAAAACTTCCGTTAGCCCCGCTCCGAAGATAAGGATCAGAGAAACTCCCCACCTCTCGCTCCTATTTTTAGCTTCGCCTCAGTTGGATTTTCCTTCCCGTGTTTACAGAGTGAGAATCGCACCATCTGGTAGCGATCGACGTGGGGTGACAGCGGAGCTGCACGCCACGCGTTGCTGGGATCTCTGCGCCGCTTTGGCATCCAGGCAGCAAATTACTGCACGGAGCTTCGCCGAGCCCTAAAACCCGCTCTGGACGTTGACTATGTGTGTTCCTGATGGACACAGTCTGGAGATGACTTTTTCCCCCTCTTTTTGCTTGAAAACACTTCCGTGTTTCAAGCAACATCAAAGGAAGTTTGCCTGACTTTAGTCCTATTTTTATCCTGTTAAATTGCTGGGGTTTGATGTCTTCGTGAGTGTCATTTATTAGCACAGCTGAAGCCTCTTGGACGTCTGTGAAAGCCAGAAATGCCTCTTATAAGTAGATTTTGGTGAGGATGAGGGGCAGTAAGTGACATTATTAAACGTGTGGCCGCGTGAGCGGATTCTCTTGCTTTCTTCATTGAGGAGCCTCTTGGTGTGAATGGATTGGAGTCAAATCCGGATGGGAAACCACGGGAAAGGGAAGCGCTGCTGGACGTGATCCTTGTCACACACTGTTTAATTTAGCTCCTTGGTGCTGTGAAAACAGGAGTTTTAGGATGTGTTTTAAAGGCTGCTTCCACCTGTCTCGTCCTTTGGGGAATGATCAAATAAAACCACTTAAAACACTCATAGGAGGGTGACAGGACCCTCCATTACTTGGGCTCTTGGACTTGATTATTGACATAAAAACGTCACAATTCACATCCAAACGCAGATAATTTTCTAGTTATATCCCCAAACCAACTTCCAGTACGGTGCGATGGAAGGTGTTGGTTGTAGTTAATAGCGATATTTAGTTATCTCTCATTTCTGCTCTGTTTTCTGTCTCTGGGGAAGAGTTTTCAGTCAGTGGCCACAAACCCACCCATGAAAGCGGCCTGGAAAGCGTAGCAGATAGTGGAAAAAAAGCCTGGGAAGTATTTAGAAGGAAGATAATTATAAGTTTACCTCAGCAAAAGCAGCTAGCTCAGCCCCTTTCTATCGCAGCAGCCTGCCAGGCCCCGTTTAAGATTTCTGGTAGCTTTGGCTGGAGGAATTGCGGTTTCAAGCAATTTACTGTCATTTCAAACACAGTGGTGTGGTGCTGCTGTTACAGTTGTTTTTCTCCTCCGTTGGTTTCGTTTGTTTGAGGTTTTTTTTGCTTGTTTAAGGTGAGGGTATGTTGGGGAAAGGCTGCTAGTCCTGTGGCGCCCGCAGGCTTTGGGGGGTGATTGAGTTCCCACAAACGGGCTCAAGTTGGGTCACCTGGATGTGCCAGGGGACACAGGGGGATGACACGACCCAGGAAGAGCCCCAGAATCTGTGACAAACCGGGAGGGTCCGAGCGTGCCCCAACTTGGGGCCTCGTTACCTTTTTGCGCCCATTTTGTCACTCGCGCGACTGGGCCTTGCTGGTGCGGCGGCGGCAGCCTCGGGGTCACGGCCATTCCCGTTGCCCAAGGATTATTTTGAATCGTAAACCTCATGCAGGAGCCTCGGGATCGAGATTCCATCCTTTGCAATTCCCGTTCCTGTTGCCTGAGGGTTATTTCGCATCGAGAGCCTCGCGGCTTCCCGCAGGGAGCAGTGATCTGCAGCGGTTGAAGTGAGCGCCGTGCTGCGTCCTCCGGGGAAAGCGGCTCTGCGTCCTCCGGGGAAAGCGGCTCTCTGCTGCGACATGGCGTGAGGATCTTATGTTTCTGAGGGCGTTTTGGTGGAAAAAATAGTAATTGTGCGTGTGTCTGCGCGGGGGGCTGTGTAAAGAGCGGTAATTGCCGCGAGGGCGGTGAGGCACATGCTGCTTCCTCTCACAGGCCTGAACCTTGGGCTGCTCTCATTCCTCTGCCCTATCCATATTGTAAAAGAAAAGTAAAAAAAATGCTAAATTTCATTTCCCTTCTTTGTTTTTGAGAGATGTTTATGCGTGATATATTTATAATACATATATTTTAACACCTCAGTGCAGCAGGGCGTTTGTGCAGGCTTAATTGAAGGATGTGGGAATGCCCATTAAGAAAATTTGTAAGTACTTTTTGAATCAGAGCCTAAAATAACAAAGCCTGCGGACAGGGCTTGGAGCTGCTCGGCGAGGCCTCTTTTCCCTTTGAATCCTTAGGAATCTGCCTGCTGCCCTTCCAGAGCTTTCCCTGTACCCGGCACTGGTCTCAAATGGGAAGGTTACTCTGGCTTCTTTTATATAAGAAAATAAGTGATAGTTTAATTCGCTTGTATAATCTCATTCATTTTTATGCCTCCTGATACTAAAGACATAATTGTTTCTTGGCTATTTAAAAATGCCAATTTTCTTCAGTCCAGGCTCAGTTTCTTCTTTCTTTCTTTCCTTTTTATTTTTTTATGACCAGAGGATTTGATGCTGTGATGCTTCCTGGCATGAGTTACATAAAGGAGGATTATACCTGTTGGTAGGGCTGCTGGGATGGGTTCCTCTTTCCTATTTAAATTTCCTGCTCCTTTTATTTCAACATCTTAGCGAATATGTTTTGTTTTACAGTTGCTAACTCTGGTCTATACCTGAAAGATTATTTAAACTTTCCTGTGAAGCAGTGAGCTTAAGTGAGACTTATGTTTGACACTGCAGGAAGGAAGGTTTTTTTCAAGCAAAATCCCCATAAATAAATCTTGCGTAGTGCGGGTCATGCGTACAGTTAAATCACAAATATCAAATTATATTTTAAACCTGGCTTTTAAAGGAACAGATATTTCTGCATTTGGCACCATTGAAAATCAAGCCAATTCTTCAACACTGTTGGGTTGTCTGGTCGTGTTTCTGCTGCTAATGGATGTAAAATGGTAAAGTTAAAGATAAGGTTGAAGAGTCTTAAATAAAAAAAAATCCAAATACTTCTCTCGCCACCCTCGCTTTGCACAAACATTTTCACAGAAGTGAATGTCCCCGCTCTTTCTAACATATCACTGTGGAAAAATGCATTGCTTTGAATAATACGTTTAGTCCTTAAAGTGTTTCCAGTATAATAAAAAGCGATGGAAGAATTCAAGGTCTGCAGAGGAATATAAGTGCCTCGCTATTTATTTTGGCCCTTGCCAGTATGTGTAGGCATTTCCATTTCCCTAGAAGTATCAATTAAGGCATATTGACTTTTATTTCTGGAAATTGGAAGCTTTATTCTCTCAGCTAAATAAAGAGCGAGACTGTGGTCTGGTCAAACCTTTTCATCCATCTCATACCTTTGCTCTTCTATGCTTCTTAAGACATAAAGAATTTATAGTGTACTACCCCCTCCGCCAGACAGTGTCCGCATGGATGCGCTTGGAAGTAGGTCAGTGCACCTGGAACTGTGAAAAATCCACCGTGAAGACTGAGACATTGTGGAGCATTTTCATGCTGGAAAGAGACCTCGGATAAAACGTGTTTGAATCACACGGAGATGAAGATTTGCTATGCGTTGATCACGCTGGTATCAAAGGAGCGGTGCTGAATCTTCAGCTGGGGAACTGGCCCTTACTGAAATACTCACTTGCAGCAGGGACTTCATGTGTTTTTTTCCCCTTCCTTAGCTTTATTTTTTTTTCCTTAAAAAACTTGAGGTAACTGCTAGGATTGAAGTCCATTTTGTAGTTATGTTTACAGAAAATGAACCGAAGAAGTTCTTTCACCACCACCTAAGTTATTTCTCGCTGTTTTCTCCACAGGGTCAAGGCAGCGCAGAACGAGTTGGGACAGCAAATCCTGGCTGACTTTGAAGAGGCCTTTCCTTCGCAAGGCACCAAGGTAAAGAGCTGGCTTCCCCCCCTTCCTCCCCTTGAACAGCAGTGCTGAAATTACCTGCAGACAAAATTACCTGTCTGTTAGCACCTGCTTTTGTCTTGTTTTACTTCTATATTTGATCTGACAACAACTTGACTGCCTGTTTTAAGGAGGGAGCTCAATTGTTCATCTAACAGCAGAAAGTATCAAAAAGAGTATTGGAAAAGGGTAAAAATAAGGTAATCCTGGATGTAGTATAACTTGCGGTCCCCTCTTTGGCTGTTTAACCATTTATTCCTGTTTATTTTGACAGAGACCTGGTGGACCCAGCAATGTCTTACGTGATGCCTGTCTAGTTGCCAACGTCCTGGATCCCAGAATCAAACAGGAAATCATCAAGAAATTTATTAAGCAACACCTCTCGGAGTATTTGGTCCTTTTCCAGGAAAACCAAGATGTAAGGGAAACACGGCAAGCCAGATTTGGAGTTGCATTTATTTCTGGTCCTATGTACATACCTCACCCTTCCACGGCTTCCTCTGGGGCTCTTTCTAACCTGGGGGCTTGGAGGCAGTGACTTGCTGCTGTGCTACTGGCTGATGGATATGGAGGCAGAGTGGTCTCCTGCCAGAGAGCAGGGCTCTAAATCCAAGCTCCTGAGAATATAAGGAAGGACTTTCTCCTTCCTTAGAGCTTAGATTCATAGGGCAGCTTTGGAAACGTTTTTCCCTTCTGTAGCAAATAAATTTAAGTTAGCCATGTACTTTCTGCATTGTAAAGGGTTGAAAACTCTCTGATTGTTGCAACCCCTCCATCCTGGAATCTTAAAAAAAGGGGCTGGGGGAGACACGTCTAGTAAGTGGAACAATCTGTCTAGATCATTTTTAAACTTGTCTTGATCTTAACAATCATTTTTAATCATATAATCATTTCACATTTATAAAAGAAGATATTTAGAATCATAAATGTGTTTTTAACTCTTTCAGAATTTCGATAATTTATGTCAAAGAGGAGGAGGACTAAATAGCCTTTTTTTTTCCTCCTCAAGGAAGTTTCTTTGATATTTTTGCTTTTTTGGCTAGAAAACATAAGTGTTTCAGGGGAAGGCAAGATGAGCCTGCTCTGCCCTTGTAGCAAGGGTTATGATTATATAAACCCCAGAGCTTGAAAAACAGTTGAACATAAAAATCCGGGGATTCCTGATTTGTGATCCCATTGCTGACCTTAGCTTCTCTGTCTGCGAAGCAAAGAGAATAGTGGGATTGCCTGAGGTATTACTGGATTTAGTTTTCAGTAGTACCTGCATGATTTAGAAGTGCTGCTCTCCTCATTTTCAACAGAATTTCCTCTCCCAATTCAAGTAAGGCAGGATTTTCAGTCTTAGCTTATTTAAGCATTTTGCAGAGTGGCTGGTGGCATTCCAAGGATTAGGAATATTGGGCAGGTTAACCTTGACTGATAGCCCCGTTTCCTCAGGGAAGCAATTGCAGGAGAATTAAGCGGTCAGGCTGAATTCTGGATGTTGTTTGCGCCTGTTTCAGGTCGCCTGGCTGGATAAGATCGACCGGCGCTACGCTTGGATCAAACGGCAGCTGGTGGACTACGAGGAGAAGTTCGGGCGCATGTTCCCCCAGGAATGGTGCATGACGGAGCGCATCTCCGTGGAGTTCTGCCACGTCACCCGGTGCGTGGCTGGGGGAAACCTGCAGCTCTTCCCTTAACGCAAAAGATTGGCCTCTCTTTTACCAAGTTATTCACATATATGAAGGACTTGAAAGCCTGGCTCCAAATATCTGTGCTGCTTGTTCGTATTTTAAGGCAGCAACAGCAATAAAAAGAGCGAAAACCCCGAGGAGTGCCCCTAAAATTGTGTTTACTGTCGAGGGAGTGAGACAAAATGGAAATGAATTTTCAGTTTAGCAGAGATAGGAATCAATAATATTAAAGGCTGAGTGAGAAAGTAGGATCTGACCAGGGTGTGACAGCCCCAGGCTAATCTCTTTGAAAGGCAAATGTAGGGGAGCCAGGGAAAGGCACCGTTATCTGTGCTCTGGGACCCCAGCGAGGGACCCTGCCAAAGCTTTGATAGCGCTGATTGAGATGGGGTCCTGTTACCCACAAAGCTCTAAACAACTGTGAGTTTGTGTTTGAAATGTGGCCTGTAAGGCAGTTTTGTATGAGAGGAGCTTAGGACTTAGCCTGAATTTTGTGCTGAAAGTGTCTCTCTAGGGACTAGACTGAATCATAGCCTAGGGTTTGGATCTTTCTGTTCTTTCTCCTCATGTGCACATAGGTGATTAATGTTTCCATGCAGAAAACCACATTTGTCATTTCCCTTGCCCCTCTCCCTTCCAGGACAGAGCTCACTAAGATCATGCGCACGAGAGCGAAGGAGATCGAGGTGAAATTGCTGCTGTTTGCCATTCAGAGGACAACCAACTTCGAAGGACTCCTGGCCAAACGCTTCTCAGGCTGCACTCTGGGTGATGGGACAGCGGTAAGGGGATTTCTGAAGAGCAGTGCTTCTGCTCTCAACTTTTTGCCTAGAAAAGAAAGCCTTTTCTCGCACCTAGCTGTGGTAATAGGAGACTGCAAAGGGTGTCTCCTGCAGCCTTCTCTGCCAGGAAAATTTTGACTTGCCCTGTCAGCACAGTGTGTTAAGTGTGTCTGTACTCAGTGGGTTATAGCTGGGTAAAGGGATTCTTGAGCTCGCAGCGTGCGGCGGACGCGGTGCCGTAGGGCTCGCAGAAGGGGAGGTTCCTGGCCGTGTCCTGTTTCACTTCTCCTGGGCACTGTGTTATTTGCAGCTGAAGCCACTTTGGTATGGGGAACCACAAAGGGATTATGGCACGGTGATTGCATTCTAGCAGTTGTTCTGTGCATGCTGATGACATGGTACAACTCCAAATCCCTCCTTCTGCTCACTTCTCCTCACCGCACGGTTACCACAGGGTCCCGACTTTCCACCCCACAGCAGCTGCAGGGGGAGTCTTCCTAGCAGGGGCACCGAGAGCTTTCGGTATCTCATTCAGTCGATTGTAAAGGCAGAGCCAAGAGAAACAGCTCAGCGAGTATCTCTGGGGTCATCTCTGTGCTTTTTCTGCCTGAAATCTCAGCCAAGCGCTGGGCCAGACAAATGCCCTGGGAGTGCAGAGTCCACGTGTGGCTCACGAGCCTCCGCTTTGAGGTTCACGGCTCTGTCCAGCTGGTGTCTTGGAACCTGCTCGGATGTGATAATTCAGCCTAGCAGGCAAGCCTGGTGGACCTGCTCGTAATTTGCTGTGGATCAGTAGGTGCCACTAATTAAAAAGGGAAGTCCTGTGAGATTTTCCTCCTGGCTGAATTTTGAGATCTCTCAAGAATATGGCTCTATTTTTTCTGACAAATTTCATACAAAGTTTGCAGCTCTAATTAAGTCAACTTCACTGAATTGTTTTTATCCCTTTGGAGAAGGTAGAAACAGAAGCGATTATAGAGAAAAAGGGAATGTGTGGCTAGAAATAAAGAAAATTCTGCCCCCGTCCTTTCTGATCTGCCTGGAGACTGCGAAGCCCTGGCTGCAGTCATCTGACCCCTTTTAAACACAGAGTGAAGCCTATAGTTATAAATGGGTATCCAGAGAGTGCACGGTGGGGACAGGCAGTCTGGCGGGAGCAATAATATAGGATTTATTGCAGCAGCGCAGTTCTCCAGCCTGCAGTCGAAGGCTACGTTAGCAGTCCCTCCAGTTAAGCCTCAGATTTCTAAAAGGGTTTAGGACTGGCTCACATCTGTGCTTCCTGAGCAACATCTCCGTACTTTACTGTTTCTCCTTCAGCCTTTGGTACCTCTCAGGCTCTGTGTCCAACAGAGGAGGAAGCAGCACATGTGCCTGGGGGCCCCGGTGGTCCTCTGGGTGGAGGTGCCGTGTTCTGGATGAGGGGTTGAGAGGATGGAGGTTGACATGAGGCAGAGTGTCCCACGAGGGACGGGACAGGCCGAGTGGGCGAGTGCAGGGTCCAGGGGAGCAGGAGGAGGCAGATTCTGGCCCTGGAGCAGGAGGCACCGCGCTCCAACCCTGATCGAGAGGCACCACCTGGCCCTCTGCATCCTCCTCCTTGCCTCGAGGAGACAAACTACTCTGCTCAGAGTGGCAGAGCATGCAGCTGTGTGTGAGAGGGTACAAAAGAGGCTGTTTTGCAATGAACTTTCTCTTTTTTTGACAGAAAAAAACAGAAGTGCCCCCTCCTTCCACCAACCCATTTCTGGAGGATGAAACTGGGACAGAAACAGATGAAATTGTGATTGAGAAAAGTGATATAGACAGAGTAAGTCCTAAAAATTCTTGAGTTGTCAACGAGGCAGTGACTGTGTTATCGCTATGTACTAATACTGCTGGAGAGATAGTGCTGGGGGCCAATCTTCTGCATTCACAACTGAAGAGGAGAAGGCAAAGGAAGGGTTGCAGGTGAACAGCTTGGGCTAGCAGAGCACTTCCAGGACTCTAGTCCTGAATTCTTAGAGAATTCAGGGCACTCGCAAGTGTAAGAGGGAGCACAAGAGTGAGAGGGGAGAATTCATGTTAAAAAGAACCTCTTTTAGTGCTCCTAGCCGTTAGGTTTAATCTGTTTACTTTGGATAGTAATGAAAGGAAACTGGGCCAGCTGCAGACCTCCTTACTGTGACAACAGTAACCTTTTATTATTTCCATCAAGCTCGAGGAGGAAATAGCTTAAACATCTGCAGCTTTTGGACAGGATTGCACACTCAGAAATACAGCTTCACTGCTACTGGTAAAAGATTTAGTATTCCCTCTACCAGACATGCTGGGAGCAGCGTGATGCAAAGACCCGAGCGTGCTCACAGAAATACAGTCCTGTGTCAGGATTCGGCTCTGCCAACGTGGTGGATCATAAACATAAGGAACCTGCAGCCTCGTGCTGGCCCTGCTGCTGTGGAGGCCTTTGTGGCTCAAGGTTTCTGTAATTAGCACTTAGTGTTTCCCTCCCAGCTCCGGCAGGAACGAGCAGGCGCTGCAAACAGGCTGGAACCAGGATGTTGGGAAGTGGCTCTCTCTAAAACAGTGAAAACTTGCACCCCAGTTAGTGAAAATGTTAACGAAGGCCGGCTCAAAGAGCCAGTCTGGTCTCCCTACAACTATTTGTTTGCATAGGTTTGCAGCTGCCTGTTAGTGTTCATTTTTGTGTTGTTGAGGCCTGTTATTTCTGAGAAATGCACACTTTGCCATCCTGTGCTGTTCCTGCAAATGCCATCGTGCCACCTTCCTCCTCATTTAGGAGAGTGCCTTCTTTAGGCTCTCTTTGATTTGCTTTTCTTTGGGTTAATAAAAAAAGAAAAGAAAAATGTATAACAGGATTGGCTGGGAGCTGAACCTGGCTTTTTGTGGAGGGAGGCAAGAATTCCATTCCCGAGCCACTGATGCTGTCTTTGTGGGCAGTGAAAGGTGTCAACTTGCTGCAGGCAAGAAGGAAAATTGTCCATCAATTAAAGAAAATCTGGGACAAAGAGGAGCTTAAAGGCCTCATTCAGCCGTGGTTCTCAAACATAACAACTTTAAGCACACTGTAGTCCCAGTAGCTTCAGTGAGATGTGCTTGGCCACTTCATGGAGTGTGGTAATAATAAGTTGGACTTTGTAAACGTATCCCAACTGTAGGAATGCATGAAAAAGTTGTTTTGCAATAGTAAATTAAACCTCAGGCTTTAAAAAATACTGTATAAACTGAGAGCAAACTGGATGACTCCCAAATGGTGTATGTGCTTACTGCTCTAAATTTGATTTTAAAGTAGAACTCTGCATCCCCAGAAATATGTTTCACAGTGAAAGCAATCCTATAATGTTGCCTGTATAATTCCAGCTCCAGTAATTACATTCTGTTTATCTAAATAAAATTCATCAGATGAAGTCTCTAAGTTTAAGTTATTATCCTTAATGTACTAAAATGCAGGGATTTTTCAGCGTTGCTTCCAAACAACCGCTGTGTTTCATTTCGGAGGTGGCTAGTGGATTCCTGTTACTTTTGGAAGGATGCAGTGAGGTTTCCTTATTTACAAATTGCTTTGAGTCTTCGCAGTTGGAATCTGTAGTAAAAAATGTGGAATGGTCTTTTCTGTAAGAATATTTCATAAGTGAAAAGAAAAATCCGTGAAATATTAACAGCTCTGCAAAAGCAAAGGAGGACTGGGGCACACAGACTTTATATACTCTGTCAGTCGTGTGCCTTTGATTCTGGCAGCAAATTTCTGGGTTGTAGGGTTGTTCTTTAGTCCCGCTGTGCTGTTTGCTTTAGTGTTTCTCCTAGATCTTACAGGGCGGGTTTGAAATAACACTCTAAATGTTTCCTTGCAGCCAAAGAAGCCAAAGGTCCCAGACAACCCTTTCCACGGCATTGTTTCCAAGTGCTTTGAGCCTCACCTTTATGTATATATTGAGTCCCAGGACAAGTGAGTAACTGGAACTCTCCTTTGGCTTTGTTTGCTTTTGAAACTGTGTTACAGTGACATTGCTTTAGTTCACGTATTCAAGTTGCAGAAAATGAATTTCTTGAAGGGCTCGTGGTTCAGGAAATTCAGATGAGCGGAGCCTTCGCTCAGGCAAAAATATTCGGGTCCGGAGGGCTGTGGATGTTGGTTTTATCTGTAATTGCAAAGGCTGCAGGAATGGTGCCCGTGGCCTTTCTGCAGGAGAGGCTTAGTGTTTCTGAAATTGCTTCTGCAGTTCCCACTGCCGACACAGGCCTTCCTTTCATCTCGTGTCTTCCACAAATAGTAGGTTTGCTTTCTCTGTAAAATATGCATGTGCCTTCTCGGCAGAAGAGTTTCAAGAGTTGCTTGACAGAACCAAGTTCTTTGAGATCCCCAGATGGAAGCTGCTGTAGATCAATTACCTGTAAGAAAATGTCCTGGTCATTCCCCAGCTGAGACATTGTCATGGGATTTTGCATCCCTAGAATCCTTCTTCCTCTTTGACTTGCAACAAATACTTGAATGAGCAGAAGTTTCAGCTTGGAGCTCGGAAAGGTTTTTAGAGTTCTCATCGTGGTTTCTTATGCACCTGGATTCCCAGCAGGGTTTAAATCACATCTGTGTAATGACTGCGGTGTCAGGTGAGGAAGGAGCTGGCTGGAAACTATTTATTTCAGTCTGTAAGTGCAGGTTATGGACAGGAAACAAGGAGGAGGTGTCTGCCTCGTGGAGCTCATCTGGCTGTGCCCTCCTGTCTGCCGTGGACTGTCTGCATGGCAGTGGGCATCACTTGGGGCTGACAGTGCCACAGGTTGGTCCAACCCCACGTTGTCCACCTTGAAGAAGGGCTCCTGTGCCCCCTAAGCTCTTTATTCATTAAAAATAATAATAATAAAGCCTTACACAATGGTTTGCCAAGCTGGAGCTAAGTTCTGCTCTGCAGCATAACAAAGGGAAATGGATTTTTCCTCTTCCTCAGCACATGGAGCGCTGCCTTGTTTGAGTGTTTCTCCCCTTCTCACTGAGGGCCATTTTAATCTCCATTTGGGTAATTCTACCCCACTGTGCTCCTAGCCCTTTCAGTGGTTTCTTTTTTTTTCCTTTCCCTTTACGAGCCAGAGATGTTTTATATTAGCTTTATAGCCACAGACTGCCAAGGAGTTCAAAGGAAAACTGCCACAGTATTCCCCATGCTGCCCTCCTCTGCCAAAATGTGCTTTTCTTTGCCATTTTTCGCTCTTTCTCCCGCTTTGAAATTTTGAGGAATATGCGTCTGATGCCCAAAAATGAGGAGTTGCTTCTATAGTTAACTGTTTATTTGGGCTTTGCTTCGAGAAAGGAGCGCGATAGGTTTGTTCATGACCCCTTGAGTCTGCAGCGCAAAGCGGCTTGGTCCTTTTCTCCTGGAAAATTGTTTCCATGCTCATTTAAAGGAACACACTGCCAAAATCTGTGGCAGTTTAACAGGAGACACCTGAAAGAAAAGATGTGGCTCTCCATCCCAAGCTGCAGGGTAAATACCTGATTTCTAGGCAGATTTTGTTTCTAACCCTTTTGGGATATTCATGTTTAGCTCTTGCTCTGGCTCGTGCTGCAGCAGCTCCGTTAGAGGTAGGTGTTGCTGGGGGATGGAGCCGTGTTCCAGCGTACTAAAACATTTGGGAAAACTGGCATCTCTCTCTGCAGGGTGTGTTTGCAACCCCGGGAGAGTTTCCAGCGTGCCCATTCAGTGCATCCGGTCTTGCAAGTGGTTTGGAGAGCTCAGCTCCATTCCCCAGCCCTGCTGCCAGCTGTTAATGTCCCCACACTGACTGATTTAGCACAGTGCAGAGTTGTCTGGGGCCTCTCTCCCCATTGCCAAAGATGCAGAAAAAGCCCTGAATAGGCTGAGTGAAAGAAAGAGGAGCAATAAAAGGATTTGAGGACCATAATGTAATTGTGTCCTGGTATGATTTCATTTCGTGTTTTCTTTTGCTTAGATATGGAGAGTTTTTGCTCCCAGCAAATATGCTACTGTTAGGAAATAGCCCTGCCAGAGAATTCACTTGAGTTTTTTTGCAAAAATCCTGCCAGAGAATTTACTGGAGCCCCATATTTTGCAAAATATGGAGAAAATGTTATTTTCTGCAGCTCTCCTGCCTCCTTGTTTTGTCTTCCCGTAGCTTTTTCTGCCAGGATCGTGGCGCTCCCGTTGTTCCGGGCTCTCCGCTTTGTTTTGCTGAAGCTCGTGTCTCGTGCCAACTGAAACCACTGCAGCAGCCGAGGGGTGCAGGGCTGCAGGCAGTGCCATTAGGACACAGCGGCCTCCTGTTTTCCTTGTCCCATCCCTGCCCAGATAAGAGCAGGACACTCTGGCCAGGCCGGTATCCGATTCTCCCAGCGCTCCAGGACAGCTGCTTGTGCCTCCAGCTGACAAGACCCTGGCGAACGGGGGACATGCAGATGCATTCCGCTTTGCTTTGGAGAAGGGGAGAACATGTGGAATAAGCATAAAGAAACCAGAGCCATTTACATTCCTTGCTGCGTCTTGAGACAGAACCAAGGGTAAAAAAAAGAGCAGGGCTGGTGGATGCTAAGAAAGCCCCGTTTTGTTGCACAGATGGAGCAGAGCACAGATGCGGAGGTGAAAATGCAGCTGTCTAATTTAGCGGGGCTTTGCCGGCGGCAGCCGCGTCCGCTGGGCTTGGGAACCTGCAGGAAGGCTCAACCCGTGCCCAGGGCACCCTCCTGCTCTCACCATCTGTTTGGTGACTGCGACGGGAAGTGGAATTTGCCCTGTTGTGGTCGGCCCTGATGTGGAACTGTGTCTGTGGGTGGGATCGGAGTGCTCGGAGCAGCACGCAGTGAGCTTGGAAAAAGGGCTGCGTGTCTTCGGAATAGCCCAGGGCCTAGTTCAAGCCAACACACCTTGCTTAGTGTAAAGCTCTGGTTTTGCAAGGACAGACTTGTACGTTAGTTTGGCTCGGCAGAGCATTCACAGTAGGATTTTGTCTCTTTTGGTGCCATAATCTGTAGGTTTATCGGGGCAGAGCCCTGTCACCTTTTCCCCCAGGACGGTGCGGTGGGTTCTGCAGAGAAGTGCAACGATGATTTTTCTTTTCCACAGCACAAACAGAAAGAGAGAACAGAAACTGAGGGAAAATTCTTCTTTGTTATTTTTACCTTTAATTGGCAGTGGTGAGTGAGAATGTGCCCGAGACCCTGCCTGCTCTCGGTGCTGGTGGCAGGGATGTAGATCCAGCGCGGTCCCTTTGGGCACGTTCTCATCCAGCAAACTGCTGCAGGATTAAAGGACCTAAAGTTGAAACACTCGAACGGGCTTTTAAGAAGGATTTTCATTTCCTTGGGCTGCATCGCCGTCTTGTCGAGGAAATACGTTCCCGAAGATAATGACAAAATACCAACTGCAAAAGGAAGTATCGTGTTTAACACTGGTAGCTCCGTTCCTCGGGGGAGCTGCAGTTCAGGTCCATCCTTTTCCCCTTCTCCTGCTGCGACTTGGCTGTGTGCACCGGGAGCGGCGCAGCGGTGGGCAGGGGAGCTGGGGAAGCCAGAACTGTCGTGGGAGTCTGAACTACATGAACTTGGCAGCCGCTCGGGGTCAGCGGAGCGCCGGCCGGTCAGCTGAAATGACTCCGTGTTCCTCAAAAGCTGCCCTTCCTTGGGGAGAAATGTGTGTGTGAGCGTGCAGGGAGCGGGGTTATTGCTGTAATTTAGCTCATCTGGCACAGGCTGCTGCGCTGAGCCGAGCTCCGGGCCGGGAGGGCTGTTCCTGTTCCCGACACGACGCGCTGTCCGTGCGGGAGCCGGGCTGAAGGGGCTCCCCGGTATCACAGCACTTGTTTGGGGCCGTATGGATCGTTCTGGCCTCCGGCCAAGCTTAAAAAGCCTCTGTGTCGTGATGGAGCGGTGCAGCGAGGTTTGTGGTTGCCTAAAGACCCAAATATTTGAGTAAGGACCAGGTTATAATGGATCGCTGGAGACAATAGTAGGGCTTTTTGTGCTTTAAACAGAGTTTTAAGTCGGAAGTGCAGCGTGCGCTCATGCTAAATAAAGCTGCTTTAAAGGATGTGTGAAGTTGTGCAAAACCAGGTGGTATCCAAATGGGACCGAGAACCGGGAAACGGCCCCCCGTTCGGATCACATCCCTTTAAAAGGCCTGTTCCCCCCGGCCTGCTCTGAAGGCAGCTGATACGAGAAGCCCAACTGTGACTTTTGCTGGTGCCAGGAGTGAAACCGGAGCCCGAGCTTTATGCACTTTCATCAGATGTGCTGAACCCGGGCCTGGCAGGCTCCGCACGCTTTTATATGCGGCTGGAGAACAGATTGAAGCTGCCACTATAACTCTGAGTACAAAAGGTCATTACTCATCAGCCGGGGCTTGGTTATTGCACGCGGGTTGTGCTGAGGAGGTGGAGATAAGGAACCCACCGGCTAAAACGGGAATGTGTTTATCGGTGTCACAAGACAGGGCATCTGGTTTGCAGCGTTATTCCCTCTCTCTCCCCTCCTTTTCCTCTCCAGCTACTAAAATCCTTCTCCCTTCTTCCCCCGCCGTAGAAACCTCGGCGAACTCATTGACAGGTTTGTGGCCGACTTCAAGGCTCAAGGGCCTCCCAAGCCCAACGTGGACGAAGGAGGAGCCGTCCTGCCCAGCTGCGCCGACCTCTTTGTTTACTACAAGAAGTGCATGGTGCAGTGCTCGCAGCTCAGCACCGGCGAGCCCATGATAGCCCTGACCACCATATTCCAGAAGTACCTCCGGGAATACGCCTGGAAAATTCTGTCTGGAAACCTGCCCAAGTGAGTACAGCTTCCCAAACGCCGCAGCGCAGTCGGAGACGTTCCAGCAGGAGCAGATGCTTTATAACGCTAATTAACCAATATATGCTTGCGAGCATTTCTGTTTTGCTGTCAAAGAAACCACATAGCAGCAATATGTCTGTTTTCTTCAAGATTTTCTCCAAAGTTCAGTTTGCACTGAGAAAAGGCAAGAGACCAAATGGACAGCCATAACACGTTTCTTTTTAATCAAAGGCCTCTGGAAATTAGTCTCATATTTTGTTTTGATTAACAGTCAGATTTCCAGTGTCTTAAAATTCCTTTTAAAATGCCAAGTCTCTTCAGAGACATCCGACTTTGAGAATTGCATCTACCCTGCTGCTAGCGTGACAAATTCATACTGTGATTCTCTGCTGCCTGGTGCTAGAGCTCAAAATTATACGTATATATTTAATAATTTATAATGAAGATCATTTATTTTGTGGTGCAAAGTGCTTACCTGTAGCTATTTCTGCTCGGAAAAGCTGTAGGCACACAAATAAAATACCTACGTGTAAATCCAGAGAAAATAAAGCACGTCATTATGGGCTTACACTAAAATGCAGGCTGAGGGAGTTCCTGGAAAAGTCACAGATAATCTCTGTGCCATTTACCACCTTCAGTTTGTTTCACTTGTAAACCTGGGAGCAGCAGAATGAATTTCTGAAACTAATAAAATCTTTTGCAGATGGAAGGGGAGAGGGTTACATCCAGAGAAGTGGAAAGACAAATTTAATGTGCGTTCTCCATCAGACCTCAGTTGCATTCCTTGTACATATTTTTTTGTGTGCTCCATTTTTGCCGTCCAAGATAAATATCACTGTCCTATTTTTTTTAATGGATTTGGATTATAAAGAGTTGAGAGGTAGGGAATTTCCTGACTCTAAGCTGTTCTGATTTTTTTCTTTGTTGTTCTCCAGCAATTAATCACTCGAACACAGGGGAGAGAAGCCACTTCTTCTGTAATTTATTGTGTTGATATCATCAGCTTTTAAAATGGGTTACCAAAATTTCAAATGTGTTTTGACATCTATTTAGCATTGAGAAGATAACTACAACAAGCCACATGATAGTCATTGAGGTCTTTCGTTAGGTTTTGAGTAACTGACGACAGTCAAGGTGAATGTAGCTGGGATAGTTGCATAAAGCTGAGTTCTGACCTAATGTGTTGCAAAAGGATGAAGTGTCCTTTGCTTGTCTTCCTGGAAGATATTTTCCATCCGGAATAGTTATGGGTTTAATGCAGAAATGATTGCAAGACGTCCTCTGGCCTGTGTTTCGCAGGGTGTTGGACTTTGTGGTCCTAAGGGCTTTTTTTTGGCAGTGAAGTCCTGCAGTAATTTTGCACTGTGCGTGTCTGTGTGCACACGGGAGCCTCACAGATTTTGTGTTTTCCTCCCAGAACAACCAGCAGCAGCGGAGGGCTCACCATCACCAGCCTGCTGAAAGAGAAGGAAGGCTCTGAAGTGGCAAAATTCACTTTTGAAGAACTCTGTCTCATCTGCAGCATCCTTAGCACTGCCGAGTACTGCTTGGCAACAACCCAGCAGGTGAGTTTTGCTCCGGAGCCCCTCTCACGTGGCCCTGGCAGCCGTCCCTGGTCTCTCAGTAGATGAAGTGCTGTTCCCTAGGCTGCTGTGGAGATGGGAAGAGTCAGAAACACTAAAAACGTCTGTGGTGGTGTCTGCTCTGCATAGTGTCCTGCTGATTGTGGAGCTCGACATAATTAAATCTGTTTTTCAAAGGAAAGTATTAATTTCGCTGTTTCTCCCTGGGAAAACTCGTGTGATTATAATCCTGCTTGGCATCCTCAGTTTTGCATGGCATCTGTTTATACTTGTTACATAATTTCTCTTAATGGAATTAAAAGAAGAAAAGAAGGAAGAAAAGCTCTGCTTGTGGCTTATGATCTGTGTTCATAAGAACAAGGCTAATTCAGACTATGATTGGAAAATGCTCACATGAAATGCTGGGGCAAGGCAGAATGAGGGATAAGATATTTATGCCAAGAGGCTCTAGAGCCGCAGGGCTGCTTTTGTTCAGGTGCTTTTACAACATCGTAAGTCTGTAGAGGAGCTGTGGGGTTTGACCACATCCAGGCCATTGCTAGAGCTGGTGTTCCTCCTTCTCTGCATTCTGGGCACATTTTAGCTTTTTGGAAAACTTCTGTGTTAGTGGGACGGATGCCAGGGTCAGGTTCACACTGATGTTACCATGTAGACTTAGAGGTTAACTTGTTAGCTTCTTCGAGGATACCATCACTGGCCACATTGGGATAGCAGTATGTCCAACAAGGAGAGATTTCTCTTTCTTCTGTTCACTGATTGAGTTTTGCATATGGTCTGGGTGCCACTCAGAAACGCTTTTTTCCAGAATGTATGTTTTCAGGAATGGTCATTTCAGATAAGAAATCTGATCTTTCTTGTTTTGTTTCCTAACAGCTGGAGGAGAAGCTCAAGGAAAAAGTGGACACGAGTCTAATGGAAAGAATCAACCTGACAGGAGAGATGGACACCTTCAGCATGTAGGTCCAACAACTGCTTCATCCTGCGTTATATCAAACATCCTAGTTTGTCAGCCAGATGTGCTGGAGTTGTACAAGCACAAAATCCCAGGGTAGGACCCAGCCAGCAAGTCGAGCAGAGGCATTTCCCTGGTGAAGGAGTGGTCATTCCTTGGCCAGTCCAAGAGCAGCAGTAGTAGGGACTTCAGATGTACTTGCTGCCCATTGCCCTAGCCAAAGGAGCGAGAGCGCTGGAAAGAGGAAAGGAAATAGTGAGTTTCCATTTGAAACATCATTTGCCTCTTGGCAGCTCTGAGGTGGCTGTTACATTTCAAGAAAAGGAGCTATTTCAGTACATTCCTTCCTGCTTTAACTTCCCACTGTTAATCAGCAGCCTTGTCAGTGTGATCAAACCCCATTTCAGATGACATAAAAGATTGACCCAGTCTTATATTTGGGGATTATAATTGAGAGAAGATTATCATTCATTAAAATAACTTTTCATGTAGCCATGCTAAAAATATTCCCCTCTCACATCTTTCCCTCTCCACTGCTGACAGATTAAATATTTTTTGAGAGAAGGAAATGGTGGCAAAAAATAATTAGTTGTTTTGCCTCATGTCAGGCAAAAAAAAAAAAAAAAAGCCTGTAGTGAAGCTGGGAAAGTAACTCAAATCACTAGATTGTACTCTCCATAAAACAAAAATTCAGTCCTGATAGCAGAAAGACTTTTTCAGAAGCTTTCCTTCCTGTGCTTCCTCCTCGCTTGCTCCTGGGCAGGATCCCACTGAATCTGCATCCAGGTTTTTCATACGGGCTCCGGTTCCACACCGCTCTGCCCAGACTCCCTTCCCGTTGGGTGTTTCTCAGACCTTTCTAAGAGTGAATTCCTGATTGAAAGTTAGGGTTGCTGGATCCACTAAACCAAAAAATCCAAGATAACCTGGGAGGAAGTTTTGCCATATGGAGGCATTTTCCTAACATGGACAGGTCAAGGGTAAAATTTTTTTCTCAAGACCTGCCCATGAAAAGTCAGAGCTCTTGCATTGCTGCTCATGTTCCTTGGAGGCTGCCTTACGACATGCTGTGTTGTAGGTAGCTACTACGACGTGTTTTGGAAATTGTTTTAATGTATAGTTCACATTTGCAGTTTTGGATAGCTCTAAAGTTAAACCTTCAAGCCTGATGTGTCTTGTAACAAAGACTTTTTAATTGACTTTCAGTCTGTTCCAAAAGAGCATTTAGTCCAATCCGCTGTCAGTGTAAATCATAGCTCTAAACCTCTCCCTGGCGTTTGCTCATTGAACATCAAACAAGTTGTTTCTTCTGGGATTTGATTTCTTGTTTGGCCCAGCCATAAAGAAAGTGATAAAACGTGGTTTCTTACACACCCTGGGAAGGCTTCCTTCCCCTCCAAAACGAGGAGGTTGCAGAACTAATAGCAAGACATACAAGCAATTGACTGGAGAGGTTTTTCCTGCCAGGGTAGCTAACCATTTCCTTTAATGGGCTCTTCCTGAAGTTCAACAGCAATAAAATTAATATGTGAATCCCAAAATCCACGAGTTCAAAGATCCCTTGAAGGCCTGAAGTACAAAGCTTCCTGGGCTCTCTTAGAGCCCGATCTGCTCATTTATTGCCCCGACCTCCCTGTCTGTCTGAGGTCTGTCGGGAATTGCATGGGGATTCGCTAACGGCTCTAAAGCATCATTAGATGCTGCCCGGGGCAAAAGTTTCAGACAGCTTCTAGCATGACCCGGAGCCAGGTTTTCTTGGCACATCCTGATGCCTCCCGCCTGTGGCGCGGCTCTTGCCGCACTGTTGCCCCATAAGGCAGGTGTGTTTATTCTCCCGTGCAGACAGAGAGCTTCCTCCCTGCTTGCCGGTGCTTGGTGCCCCAGCCCTCGACAGACCCTGACGTGTGGAAACCAGTCACAAAGTCCCTTGCCTTCCACTGACTGGTTTGTGTGTTCCTTATGGGTTGGGTTGCTCGTTTTGGTGTCAAGCCACAACTCTTCCCTAGAGCTCACTGGCAGCAGATACCC
The DNA here is from genome assembly GCA_034781795.1 of Crypturellus tataupa. Lineage (NCBI taxonomy): Eukaryota > Metazoa > Chordata > Aves > Tinamiformes > Tinamidae > Crypturellus > Crypturellus tataupa. The sequence goes on from JAWLRI010000263.1 coordinate 564,624, forward strand.
TGTAGGATCCAGCGGGGCCCAAAAGAACAGGTATTTCAGTGTGGCTCCCCTGGCATTGCTTGAGATGGGGAAATCCCCAAAGAAATTAAATCCTCTGATGCCCAGCAGAGGCCCTGGCACAAATGGTTGCAGGTATTTTTGTCCCACTGCAGGTTTCACATCCTATAGCTTGAAGCTGGTGATCACTTCTTCTCCAATTCGATTTTTCCATGTTGTCCAACACTTGTCCAGCATTTTAGACATTTTTGTCTTTGTAAAAAAAAAAAAAAAAAAAAATCAATTCCTCTAAAGAACTGGTCTTTCATTTAGCATTTTGTTCCATTTTTTTTGTGCTAAAGCACTAAGAGAGGGGCAACCTCTGTAGTGATGAAGAGCAAAGCTGTGGGTGGGTGATTCTGCACCTCAGTGAGGAGGTGGAAGCTTAAAAATATTTAAAGGAAATATTTTTCACAGTGAACTCCCGAGTAATAATCCAAACTTCACGAAGACAGAGAGGGGGAGGACAGATGGTTTGAAGGAGCCGCTGGTCAGATGTTGAATGGGTGCTAAAATTCTCATCTGTGCTAACGTCATTAGAAAGACCGAATTTGCATTCAGTTCTTGCATGATCACAACGTTGTAAACAGGCACCTGTGGCAGATTTAAATTTTATGCTGACTTTAAAAACAGTGCTTGCACTGTGCAACACTCACTCGGTTATTGCTTCCTTGCAGAAATTGTCTCTAATGCTGGTACTGGGTTATGTATCCGCAGGGATGATATGAGCTGCCGAAGACGGTGGTTCCTGGCTTGTTTTAGCATCGGTTGCACTTGTATGGCCATCGTTGTGTTCTAAATCCTATATAGTATGATCAAAGTATGTCTGTAAGCCCTATTACACTGCTTAAAAAAAAAGAGAGAGAAAAAAGAAGTCTTTGACTAATGTGCCCTTCAGTCTGGTATATGTTTCCAAGACATGAAAACAATGGATGGCTGCAATCCTAGACATAGTGTAAATAAGACATCTGCCTTGATCATCCCAAATGGGTGACAGACGTTCAGAACTCATTGCAGATGTGCTTTTTTTCATCCTCTTTGCAAGTTTCTGAGTGTAGCAAAACATTGACTCTGAGTGAGTGGCGAGATGATTCGATTTTATTTTTGTGCAGATTGAATTGAATTTGAGGGAGAGGCCCAGCCGGGCTGATAGTGGGATTCCTTGTCCTCCTGCTGCAGGGTGGGTTACCCGTGTTTGCTCCCCAGCCCTCCCTGTGTGTCAGAGCAGAGAGAGATCAACTATAGAAACGTCCCATCTCATTAAACCCCGTTGTGTCTCTCCCTGGAGAACAGCCTGCAGAATTGCCTGCTTCTTCTCCATACATTTTTAATCTGTGTGTACATTCAGGGCACAATACTAATGTCATCTGGGAGGTGATTTTCCTCCTTCCAGACAACCCAGCTCCCACACTGTGTTGCTGAGAAACTTGTGCTTGATTTTCTTGCAGCGTCATCTCCAACAGCATCCAGCTGTTAGTGCAGGACCTGGACGCTGCCTGTGACCCTGCCCTGACTGCCATGAGCAAGGTAGGGATCGCATTTATTTGGGGAAATAGGTGGCTTTAAGATGCATCACGTAGTTCTTGATTGCTCTAATTAAATGATTGCACTCGTGTATCCTTTATGCTGTCCTGAGACTCGGCCACACATTGATTGCTTCTTGCTACTCAGAGCAGCAGTTGCCACAGATATAAATGCATCCTTCAATGCCGAACGCCTACAGTGCAGGTAGAGCTCTCATTCATTTGCAGCACACTGAAACACCGTAATGTTTTTCGTGGCTGCCCATCAGGTTTTCTCTTTTCAGTCCTCCAGTGGGAATATTCAAGGTTACTAAGGTTTTTGTTAGCGTGAAATTCCCACTGCGCCTTCTCATTTGCTCTCCATATTCTTTGGTGAAGTTTCACTACGCTAATTGCTCGTGGCTCCTAAATGAAGGTACTTGGAGGGTAACGCAGGGATTGAGGCGCGTTGCTGCCGCGATCCTCTCGAGGACACCTGGAGCCGTTCCTGGAGCGGCCGTGTCATGAGCACGTCGGGATTTTGCAGCTTTGCCGCTCGCTTTGAGACGTTTGAAACAGAGCTCTGGTCTCTTGCCAAAGTATTGTGAAAACCCAGACTGCTCGAGACAGAGGTGAAGACAGCAAAAGTGGATTGAACTATTTTTTTTAATTAGAAATATTAAACATAGATCTCCATTTTTGTAGGATCAACATGCTGTCTAGCTGCCATGAATTTTAATAGCTTTCTGCTTTATGATATATTCCAGCTGTATCCAGCCACCACCCCCAGCTCGTACTGGCGGTGGAATGCAGCTGCTCATCGAGCTCGTACAGATCCCAAATGGAAAGACTTTTTTTTTTTCCTCCCGGTGCAATAACACCATTAGGAAGGGCTCAGCACTTCAGGTGTCACTTGTGTGCTGTGACAGTGCCTTAGGTCTCCTCCTGAGCCTCCTAACACATCACTTAGCTCTAACTGTTTATACCCGAGGAGGGCACAGCCCCAGGGGATGGCAGCTGCCAGACCATTTATTTTGGTCTTTGCAAGACCAGTAAAATGCAGCCCATGTGATGGGACTGATGAGACAGAAACAAGTTAAGTGCTATGAAATTAGCTAAATAAATACTTGTCATTTCTGCACATATCCTGCTATTCACAACAGGCACAGTTGGTTTTATGTGATTTCTAACTAGATCTGGGTTTGGTGCAAGAGTTACTTTTGCTTTGCTTTCCCCCTGCCTTTCCTGCAATGCATGGAGTTATTTGAACGCATAAATAGAATTTGGAAGTGAAAATTTTCAGTCTGTATTCAAAGGGTGAAGATTGTATGGCGAATCCATTCCAGCTTTCCTGTAATGGGAACGCGTGTCCATCTCAAGGTCGCTGCTCCCTTAGGCTCTTCCTTTGTTTAACTGCTTTTCATTTACCCCTGGTGTCCTCCAAGACTGAACAATCCCAGGCCTTTGTTTGAAATTTGTTTTCCTGGAAAAATATTTGGTAACTACAAAGGTAAATTAAGAAATACTTAAACCTCTAAAGCTACTTTGGCTTCAGGCCACTTTTGAGAGATTTAACGTGGGAAAAACAGCACTGTGGATATTGTTTGCAGTTGGGAATTGTGCTCAGTTTTGTATGTTCTTTACCTTATCTGTCTGGAAGAAATGGTAATAACAAGAAGGCTCCGTTTCACCAGATTTTGTGTAATCGTCTCAGTAAGCAGTTGCCTGTGAGTGAGTGTTTCTGGCTGCTAGGAGGCAGAACTTGTATTTTTGGATTCTTTTTCCTGGTGTTTCAAGTTTAGAGATGGGGTCCTAAGAGAGGGATGTCCCCCCGGTGCTCACTGCCTGATTTGAGTTAAAATGATGCTGTAATGACAAGACAAAAAGCAGGAATATTTGGGAACATGCAGGAGAAACTAGATGAGCAGGAGGAGCAGTTTGTGGAAGAAGGGGACAGGTTTGGGAGCCCCAGCATGTGCTGCAGAGCGATCCCAACCCTTGTGCTCCTTTCCTAATTGCCAGCGTGAAGCAGCCACTTATCTGCGTTGGGTACTTTGGTCCAGTTAAATTTATGGATTGCCCAGGGTAAGATTTGATTTATTTGCTGAATTAAGCATGAGTTTATACGTAACGCTCTCTGCTTGTGCACAGAGGGGGCTGGGGATGTTTTAGTGACTCTCATCACTTGCTGCTTTTTTATCTTTTGCTAAAACCTTCTGGCACGGCTGCTGTTTCCCATTTCCTTGCAAGTGAGTGGACAACAGCAAGTGCTTAAACACAGAGCTTTAACGATCCCTGCGGTGCACGCGAGGAAAACCCCGGGAGCAGCCGGAGCTTCACACGTGGAGCAGGGACGGCAGCTTCGGAGGCGACATCCTCCCTTGCCCTCCTTTCCCCTGCGTGTTGGGATTGAAGGGGAAACAGCCGGCGCTCCCCAAGCCCTGGAGCCCCAAAGCACCCAATTCTCCTGGGATCTTCTCTCCTTCTCCTTCTTTTTAAGCCAACCCCGGAGCATTGAGCCCTTTTGCTGCGGATGAAGCGGCTCCGCAGGGAGCTGCGGGCAGCCGGTGCCCGGAGGCCGCGCTTCCCACGTCGGCTGCCGAGCGGAGGCCGGAGCGCTCCGGGCTTTGGGCGACTGTCCAACGAGTGTGTATAAACCGCGTGGATATCCCAAGAAAAACAGAGAGGGGGGGAATAGGAATAAATTTAAAATGACAGGAACAAAGCTTTACCAGAAGAGTCGAGCTCATATTTCTCCTGATGACTTTTCAGTATGTGCACTATGTCTTTCATTGCAGCTACTGTTTTTTCTTTCTTTTTTTTTCTTTTTTCCCCTCCTGGTGAATCACACCCACACGCACACAAAGCACTATTTTTACTGTCCGTGTTCTAAAAATTTGCTTGTAAAGTGTTGCTTTTGGAACGAGGAGCAGCAGGATGGGAAGGCTGCTGCGTTGCTGGCGTTGTAGCGCGTCGGGTGAGCAGCCCCTTCTCGCCCGTGCCCGGTCCCCGTCGCGCCGGAGTCGCTGTCAGGGCCGGGTCCATGGGGCACAGGGCTGCACAGGGCGTTTTGGGGATGTGACAGTTGCCAAAAGCGGTGCAAAGCAGTTGCCTTCTTGTGAGCAATCTTGCAAATCAAAGCAAGACGCAATTAAAGCAGCTACTGAGTGAAACATCCCTTCTAATTACCCGCTTAATGAGATGAGCATTTGGAGGGGGGGATGCATTGCATTTTAGGGGATTTTTTTAATGAGAACAGCCTTGATAGGGCATGTGCAGACTCTGTCAGACACTGGGTTTTGTAGAGAACTTGGCTCCTCTGGCCCGTTGAGTCACTGGTGCCGCGTTCGCTTTGGATGGGATTGAATCAGCTGGGTCGCAGGGGCCAAAGTAGCTGTAATTAAATTAAAAACAGGAATAAGAAACATGACATGCAAAATCCTGAACACGACGGAGGGCAAGTATCTCCTCCAAGGAAAGCGCAGCTCTATCTGAACGTGCCCGCTCTTCTCTCCTGATTTTCTAGTTTTCCTCCTGGTTCTGCTCCAGCGCGAGGAGCTGCAGGGAGCACCTTGCAGTGCCCGGCAGGACATTTCTGGATGCTCCTGCTCCTCAGTGACACAACCAGATGTGTCTTTGCCAGGGACATCAAGATCTTGCCCAATTGCTGCTTTCTCAAATGACTTGTGATGCAGACTGTCATGTACTTCAAATAGGAAAAAGTCAGGGGAGTCACAAATCCGGCTGAGATGGGTTGCTCTGTAGCATTTCTGCTAATTTTAGATTAAAAATAAAGTGGAGATGAGTAGTTCTTTTTTTAATAGGTTTTTTTTTTTGCACGTGTATTTGGGATGAGCTGAAGTTTACATCCTAGCATGTCTAGAAGTGTTTTCAGTGTCGGCTACGCTGGTGTAGAGTGTTTTGACTTTAAAGTTATTTCTACCTCTTCCATCTGTCATCAGTCTCACCAGTATTAATGGCTTGGCTGCCATACAGGAATCCAGACTTTGCAAGCTTGCAGTTATTTTCTCAAATGCCTGTAATCAGATTTATATGGGCACTTCATACCAGAAAACTGGGAACGGTCACATATTAAGGCAGTCTGGGACATCCCCAGAGCTTTTTTGATCCTAATGTTCCCCATTTGTATAGGGTGGTCACCATCTCTCTGTGCTTTTGTGCTGAAAGGGCCATTTTGGAGGTTTTTTTCCTTTCTATCTTGTCTGCTTTTGCTGGATACCCCTCATCCTGAGGGAAAGAACAGCTTGGAGGGTCTCAGGAGGGTTTTACTTAATAAAGTGACAAAAGACATGGCCTTTATAGTGCGAAACTGCAAGGATCCTTCTTAATGATTCCCTAGAGATCCGTTTTCAGGAAGCTTGTACAGGTTTCCTCATATATTTTACTTGAACCCCGATGAGTTAAACAGTCTCTTCCTTGTTTTCTCCCCCTTGTGCAGATGCAGTGGCAGAACGTGGAACACGTCGGTGACCAGAGCCCTTATGTCACCTCGGTGATTCTTCACATCAAACAGAACGTCCCCATCATCCGCGACAACCTGGCCTCCACTAGGAAGTACTTCACTCAGTTCTGTATTAAGTTTGCAAAGTAAGTTGCGAGCTTGGCACAGAATTTCTGTGCTTTTCACCCATCTGGTCATACACGATCGTCTGTCTGAGCCTTCTGCATCGGTGGCTCTTGGTTGTTGGGTCAGGACAGGAGGAGGTGGTTGGGCTGAGGTTGAAAAGTGCTTCCATTTCTTGTCCCGAGCTTCCCGCTGAGGCAGATTTTCGCAGCCATTTGCACTGCTCGGTTCCTTCTCGCATGCCTAAACCATCTCATAAATATTTTGATGATCGCTGCCTACTGTTTGCCAAGTGCAGAAGGTTTGGGACCTTGGGTATATTAAAAAGGCTTTGAACATCGGAGTGTGGAGGACTGTAACTGAAGAGCTGACAGATGACACTTGTTATGGGAACCTGCTTCCCTTCTCTGATGCTTTTGAGCCCAGAGAACTTCGATGCCTCGTTTGCCTCAAAATAATTTTTATAATAACTAAGGGACTAAAAGGAGGGCACATGTGATGAGTAAATGCTAAGTTCACAGTCTGGAAGCTGCTTTTCTATGCAGAAATAGTTGAGTAAGGAATGGAAATGTACTTCAGGATTTAGGGGGATGCTGCAAGTGTCTTCCTGGTGCCACACTTGAAGTTGGGCAGCATGAAGGGACCTGGGAGACTAGGCAGAAATTGCTGTTGGGTCTCAGAGTTGAGAGCCCAGATCTCTCGGCCCAGCATCTCTTGGAAATCCAGACTTTGAAGCCACGTATCCAAAACTAAAATGTCGTTCTTTGGGAAGATACGTGGAACTCCTCCTTGGCCAGCTGAATTCCGCATGCCAGGGCCCGTAGCTGCTGCTTTGGGGGTAGCACATTGCCATCCTGGTAGAGCCTGGGAGCGCTGCTATTCCCACCACATGCTGCTCTTTAAATACCTCAATACTCCATTTATCTCTGGTAAGCTAATTACTCTGAGATAAACTGTGTGGCTGGGCAGTTACTGTGTGGATTCGAAGCGGGAGCTTCGTTTCCTGCTTGAGCAGCAGAGGATGCAGTCGACTCTCCCGAGAACCATTAGCTTCTGCCCGGGGTGGATGGCCTGAGAGTTTGGCTCCCCCTTCTCTCTCTGGGTACTCATTAGTTTGCATTAAGAAGCAGTTACTGATAAATCATATTATGGCGCTGCCCATAATCACTGTTTGAAATGCTGTCTCGGTGAAAATTTATTGCACTTAAGCCTCCTCTGTGGTTATGATTGAATTTTATATTGCTAACATGGTGATAAATAAAAAACCATTTACTCAGCTGTTCACAACAGGCTCCTAATACTTCGGCTTAGTTGCCTCCCTGCTAACTTTATTACTAAGCACGTACCAAGTAGCCTCTGGATTAAATACCCAGCTCTCACGTTAGAGAGAGGCTCACGTCTTAAACCGAGCACCAGGTCTCCTTCCACAGAGGCCCACAGAAACCTGCAAAACTACCACTCTAAAGGCTTCTTCATGCAAGTACAAGCCTGATCTAAAAGGCATTAAGTTAAGACACTGTCTGGAATTCACTGAGCCCTAGATCAGGCTTGGAAGTACAAATTCGCTTCCTTGAGTGCCCCTGAAGACAGTGGTTTTGCCGGAATATATTTGAAGTCCTACTGGATGACTCGGTTTTAAGGAGAACTAGCACAGTGGGCAAGACAAACAGTTGTGGGTTTGAAACTTGGAATTTCTGTGGAACGTGCTGGTCTCTCTAATAAATCCCTACCCTTTTGTGTGCTCCCCAGCCCTGAAAATCCCTCTAAGAGGCGTAGCCTCCTCCTCTGCACTAATGCCTGGATCTCTGCACACTAACGGGTTGTATAAAGGACTGTGTTGAGTTACAGGACCACAGGGGAGCAGGCAACTGGAGTCACTAAATCTAAAGCCGATAGATCTGAGATGAATCTGGAAGAAGAAAAACTGCCATCAGAAATGGCACCAAACCTCTCATGTAACCTGTCATTTCTGCTCTTTGCTACATCCAACCCTCGCTGCAGTCACCAGCGGCTAATTGCAGCAGGGCCCTTCCAACAGCGCTGATGAGGAGGCAGCTCGGAGCAGGCACCCGGGCTCCTGCCGGTCCCTGTTGGCATCGGCAGAGCAGGGGATTAGGAAAACAGACCCGGCAGAGCCGGTGCTGCCGGCCGGGAGCCTCCAGCACGGCAGTTTCTGTACGTTCGGTTCCCGACCGCCCTGCACTGCTTTATTGCTGTGCTGGGGCTCGTCTGTCCGCACGGAGGGTTTGCTGGAGACGGTTTTATGGCCCAAAGGGTAAATGGAGCGCGGCGCGGAGCCCGGCTCCGTGCACGACGCCGCGCGGGGCGTTCCCGTCGAATCTGCGCGTACCCTTCGTATCGGGAGCGCCTGCGGTTGTGGCTGCAGAGCCCAGCAGCGAGTCCAGCCCAGGTGAACCTCACCTGAGCCCTGCGCTTGCACAGCCAAGAGCAGCGGGGAGGGAAGGCAGAGGGAATCCTGGAATCCTTGGGCTGCTGCTCTGCCGCCCTGTAGGAAAAGGCTCTCCCCGCTGTGCCCAGCATAAAGCTTGAGCCCCGGCCTGACCTAGAGCCGAGGGAGGGCTGAGCCTCCCTGCGGGATCAGAGGTGCCCGTTCATCTCCCTTTCCAGCAGGTTGATGCGTCCCAGCTGCTGCCGACTGCTCCGTTGTAAACTCCAGCTGCTCCTGGTGCTCCGCAGTCGCTCTCTGGGATTTATTTGTGCACCTGAAAAGTGGACCCCTAGGAGGGATAAGTTATCTCTCCGCTGTAATGCTTCAGCACAGCAGGAGTTTGTTTTCCTCCTCTTATTTCTACTCTGTTCCAAGGGTGTTTCTCTGGCGGCCAAATGGAAAGCAATTCAGGACAGCCCAGAAGCTGCTCCGCACTAATGGCTCAAAATTGTTCTCCTGCTCGACACCTCTCCAGGAAAAGGTTGTTCCCTGAGAGAGGTCGCGGCTTCGTGTCTGAGGAGGGGAAGGGAAGGCGTCTTTGCTTGGAAAGACGCATTTGAACCATTCCTTTTGATTTGCTCAGCCCCTTGGCACGCGCCGGGGCTGCGTTATGCTTTGTTTTGTCATTCTTCCATGAGAAAAGGCAAAAAATAAATGTCCTGGCTCAGAAAACAGGTGGCAGGACGAAAAAGTTGTAGTCAACCCTCCGTGGGAAGGAAAACAAGTGCCTGACAGATGCAGAGGGGAAAAACTACCCTGCACTCAGACAGTGTCTGTAATGGGTGTTTTATGCAAGAAAAAAAACACAGAACAACTTGCAGTGAGGTGGGATAGAGCCACCAGGTCATGGACAAGGACCTGGAAACAGGAGCCTTGGGGACGCTCATTCAGCCCAAGAGGAGTGTGTGGAAGAAGCTGAGTAAATTAAAAACGAGCTGCTAAAAGGCAGGTGAGAGCATTAGTGACGATGCTGGCAGGGACCTCCTGGTCCTCAGGAGTTTGTGCTGCTTGTGCCACGCTCGGAGCTACTCCATGCGGTGCTGCAGCCTCACGGGCAGGAGCTCGTCCTGCAAGCGCTCGGCCAGCCCTTCTGCCGAAAGGGAATTTCACAGAAATCCATCTGCTTTTCCTTTGAAGAATGAAGCAACCACAAACCCTAAAATCCAGAAGGAAGAACCTAAAACCAAAGTTGTTGTCCTGGAGTGTGTTGGCTGAAGCGGGTCCGTGCTAAGGCACCAAATGGGAACACAGAATATTGGCTTGAACTTCCATATTTATCAAGTTCTCACCATTTCAGTGCACACAGCTTAGTAATTTCTCCCATTCTTAAGTCTCCATTAGTAAGATAGGGGTCACAGCGTTTTCCTTTGCACAGAACCTTTTCTTGTCTTGATTGTGTTGGCAGCAGCTTCCTGGAAGGCAGCCGCCGTGCGGAGCGTCCAGGACCCAGCAGAGCTCCAGCCCTGGCTGCACCTCAAGTTCAGTCTGCAACGTGCACACTATGGAATTACTCATAGGCAGTAAAGTGCAGGTTCCGGATGCCATCCGGATCCTTCCACCCTGTGAGCAGCTATAATCCCAATGCTGCTTTTTTACTATGTGCAACAGTTTGTTCTTCAACTCGCACTGTGATACTTCATAAAGGTTTTATAGCAACACAGAAACATGGAGTGTGTGTGTGCGGGTTCTCAACTAGCTTTGAGATCACCATGGATTAAAGCAAAGGAATTGTACCTAACTTTTTCATTTAATTCAGTACTCCTAATGTGCCTGGAGTCAACTGGGGAAGCGAGCACTTAGCGCGCGTGTGGTTGGTTTTGCACGTTTTATTAGCAGAGAAGACTATGACTCCAAATACTGACATTTAATCCTGTCGTTTTATCTCTCTGCAGCTCCTTCATTCCCAAGTTCATCAACCACCTCTTCAAGTGCAAGCCCATCAGCATGGTGGGAGCAGAGCAGGTAAGAGGAAGCAATTGCAGAGCCTGCAGTATTTGCGAATGATCACGTTGAAATTGTGGACACCAACACAGTGTTTCTGGAGGTTTCTACAGGGAGAGCAAAATTCCTCCCTTTTCCCCAACAGCCCTTTGGCAGGAAACACGCAGGGTAAGAGGACAGGCTGGCAGGTTTCCAGCCACCGTCCTACAGAAGTCAATTTTCCTGATCCCATTTGTATCCGGATTTCTGTCTATCACAAAACTTGCTTCACCTCTTTAAAATCCGCCTTGTGCAGCCAGATGGTAGCAGCAGTTGGGGAAATTTCACTCTAAGAAGCCTCACTCAGACAGTGATTGAGCTGTGATGCCCGTCTCACCTGGTTGCTCTTAGTGGCTGTTGCTTCAAATTTATTTAGCTGCTAATTTAGTAAAAAACAACACACAGTGTTAGTAAGTACAGGATATTGAGTGGTTCTTAACGTATTGTGCTCAAGTTTTATTTTAAAAGAAATCAGTAAGTGATTAAGTGTAGAGGACACCTGCTGCAATTGCCGGCTGCTGCAGAAGAGAGCGTGGTGCTAATGGACTTGACCCCAATGTCTAGCTAATTAATGGTACAACGGGGTGTGATTAACTCCCGCAGCTGCTGCTGGACACTCACTCCCTGAAGATGGTTCTGCTGGACCTGCCCTCCATCGGCTCCCAGGTGGTGAGGAAGGCTCCGGCCAGCTACACCAAGATCGTGGTGAAGGGCATGACTCGGGCTGAAATGATCCTCAAGGTAATTCCAGACTGCGGATGAGCTGGAGCCAGACTGCTGGACAGGGAATGGGAGCAAGCAAATTCCAGGGCCCTTCTGCTGTGCGTGGTGCTGCCGTTTCCCGTGGATGTGCGCGTGCTCGTCCCTATTTGCTGCCAGCTGTTGGGCACAAATGGCTTTTCTGCCCTGGTTTTGCTGCAGCTCTGTTTCAGCATCACATTTGAGTTTTCATCCCCCCTCCTCGAGATAACAGTGTGTTCAGGTCGTGCTTCCTAGCCGAGCTGGGAACCGCGTGTCCTTGGGAGTTGTGGGAATTGCAGCTGACACCCCCGTCTGCTCAGGACTAACCCTCCTGTCCAGGTTAGTCCAGACCTAGGACTAACCCTCCTGCCCAGGTTAATCCAGACCTTTGCACAGACTGGGCAGGGCGGCCAAGCTGGGCTTGAGTCACCTGTTTACTGTCTAGTGCAACAGCCAGTGCAAACATGTCTGAGTTACTGTATCCACCAGAGCCCCTGTTCATTTTCCAGACCCGGTGCCTGGAAAATGACCCAAAAGCAATGTGTTGTCTTCAGAAAAAGTAACAAGCAAAGCAACCTCCCCTGCCTCTGCCTCCCGTGGGCGCCTTGCGGGAAGCAGCAGTTCAGCTGGATCCCAAGGGAACCAGGGGAGCTCTGCAGGTTGTGCCCTGCCGAGTGATGGGATCATCCCCTGCTCCTGCCAGGACTGTTCCTGGTGGGAGCCGGTGTCCGTGGGGACGGCAGGGGACGGGATGGGGCCTCGTGGGCGCTCGCAGGGCAGGCGGGGGATGCGGCGCCGCTAATTCAGGAATTAGTTCAACCAGTTCGGGAATTAGTTCTGAAACTCCATGTGTTTGGAATGGAAGGACCGAGGTGCTGATTGGTAACATTAAAGCTAATGTCAACTTTTTTTTCTGAATTACCTTAGAAAGGACACCCTGTTCCTGCCTCGCATACAGGAACTTGTCTCTCCCCATTGCTTACGTGGGAATCAGAAGAGCAGCAGCATTAACTTGGTGTCTGCCCTTATACCCCACCCCGGCTCCGTCAGGAATGACACGGGGACACTATAGGAAATTGCCACTGCTCAGGTGGCGGAAGCGCTGTTGGGTTCCCAGATCTGGCACTGACACCGGCTGCTTTTCCCACGTAGAGTAGCTATATAACCAGATACCGAGTCTGTAACCGGCCGGGGACTGGGCTAGAAGGACTGGGGTGGGTTTGCTGAGCACTGCGACCGGGTCTGGTCACGCTGGCCCTTACCCACACGCCGGCATTTGAGACCGGTGTCAGCGCCCGTGTCTGGGGAGTGAGGGAAAAGCCCCTGCAGAGCCTGCCGCCAGCTTCGCTTGCAGGATCCCAGAGCTGGGTGTGCATCTGGGGCCGCTCTGTTCTGTTTGCCTCCTGAGTTGTTTCTTTTTATCAGTGCTCAGATTCCTCTGCTTGCAAACTCTGCATTGAAGAGTTTCTTTCCCAGGAAAGCCGTTTCCCAGGCTGTCCATGGTCCGAAGTGCAGGCTAATCTGCCCCCTCGGTATTTTCGGCGCTCTGCATAGCAGCAAAGGGCTCCAGAAGTGATGCCTCCGCTGCACACACCATTACCCCACGCCCTGTTGCTCCCTCGTTTAGAGCAGTGCAGTAATTCAGTTAAGTGCCATCGAGCCCACGGGTGGCACAAACCAATTCATTCACTGGAGCTGTGGAGCACACGGATCCGGCAGGGAGACGGGATTCAGGCTGTGCGTGTCCTGCGGAGCCGTTTCCCTTCCCCTCTGGCTGCGGTATCCGACGTTCCAGCTTTTCAACTTGGCTTAAGATTTTTACAAGGGCTGTAAATGAAGGATTTGTAAGTCTATACATGGCTATGATGTTTCATTGGTCTGAAGTGCAGGGAAAAGAAAGAAATGTCCCGGTGACAGAATACAGTGTGGGGTGAAGTGGGTCAGTGGAAACACATGGAAATGTTATGAAAAACAGGGAGGAGTCTGGTCCTATGCTGTTTTCTGCTCCGTGTGTGTGCACATTCCCACACACCGTGCACAAGCTTCCCCAGAAAGATGGTTTCACTGCTCAGCGTCAGATGTGAAAGACATGTTCTTTGTAGAGCTTATTGCTCCTAACAGGGAAACACAGAAATGAATAATCCTCTTTCCAGTTTCAAGTCTCTGTTTATTTTTTTTCTGACTTGATCTTCATTGAGACTAAGAGGGTTTGAGCTCTGGGGAGGGAGTCAGAGAGGGATGAGCATGGGGATCCGCAGCCCCATCCCGATCCCTCCAGCCACATCCACGCACGGAGCTGCTGAGTGCCTGGATCTGGTGCCATGGGGCTCCTCACACCATCAGGTTAAATACCAGCAATGAGAGCTCTGCTCTCCCCATGAATCCTGTTTTAGGAGAAGCAAGTCCAGCTGTCTCCCCGGAGCCTGAGCTGACTCTGCATTGACTGAACACATCGGATTTGTCTCATCTTTTTCCTCTCCCTTGGCAGGTGGTGATGGCTCCACATGAGCCCCCAGTCGTGTTTGTGGACAATTACATCAAGCTCCTTGCTGACTGCAGCACCGACACTTTCCAGAAGATCCTAGACATGAAGGTCAGAACCAGCTTTAAAAAGTTCTGCTCATTTATTAGAGCTGCGCTGAAGTCGTTGGTGACTTTTTGGTAGGAATACAGAGGGATTTGGAGCAGGGGAAGCGCTCTGTAGGCTGAGGGTATCCTCTTTCCTCTGAACATGTCGAGTGACGAAAGAGCCTTGATTCGCTCTGTGCTCGTGGCTAAACCGACTCCTGTGGCCGAGTGCAGTTGTAGCCAGCTCCGAGATGGACACACGGCACTTGGAGGGGGAGCACAAGGCTGAGGTTTGGTATCAGCGGGGTCTAACCTGCTGCTTTCGTGTTCTCTCTCCTCGCAGGGCCTCAAGAGGAGCGAGCAGAGCAGCATGTTGGACCTGTTCCGCCAGCGCCTCCCGGCTCCCCCGTCCGGCACGGAGAACCCCGGCTCCCTCTCGCTGAGCGCCCCGACGCCGGAGCAGGAGTCCTCTCGGATACGGAAACTGGAGAAACTCATCAAAAAAAGGCTCTAAGTGAGCACAGAAGGGAAAATTGTTGCTCAGGACTAGCTGGGAGCAAAGCTCTACAGACTTCTTATTTACACTAAGCTGCTGAAAAAATCGGTGTTTGGTCACTCTTAGGCCTTGTGATCTATTAACCATCGGAGACCGTGGCACTACATCTGAGCAAGGCCCTTTCCCTGTAGATAACTTAGCGTGAGCAAAACTAAGGACGCCACCAGGGCCACGTGATGGAGAAGATGAAGGTACCTGGAAGCCATCGGCTCCGAGTGCCGTTTAGGTGGGTTATCCAGTCACGATATCTGCCTGGGAGACACTCGATGTCCCGTCAGGCCGTCTGAGCATTCCCACTGCAGCGCTAAGGATTTAGTCTGAGAATTCGGTGGCATTCCCCACTCCCTGTTGCAGAGCTTTTTTTCTGTATTTCATTATTTATTAAAAAAACAGCAGCTGGAACACGGGCATGTGCAGCTCCCTGGAATCATTAGCGATGCCCAGGAGAGAAGCCCGGAGCAGGTTTCTCCCCGGAGCGATGTGCAGGCGGGAAGCAGCGGTGGGACAGCGGGGCTGATCCCTGGTGAGCACAAGCCGAGGGCTGTATTCTTCCCTGTGCACCCCAGCACCCCACAGCCTCCGTGCCTGCGGCTGCTCAAAGGCTGCACAGACACCCCGAGCCCATCCCCAGCCTGCCCGTGGCTTCTCCTGCGTGCGCTGGATCTCCCGCTACTCCTGGTGGGAGTTTCCTGCTCATCCGGCAGGTCCCATCCCAGCTGTGTCCCTGGGCCCCCTCGCTGCCCTGCTGGGACAGGCGCTGCGGATTTGGTTTCAGTGAGGAGCCTGCGGCTGCCAGGGCTGTTCCCAGCACAGACGTTCACAGCAGCCTGGGACATCAAGGATCTTCCTCTCCTTCTCCTCAGTCCTCTCCTCCCAGCGTCAGCCTGAACCAATGCGGAAAAGAGGTGAAATATTTTGGATAACCTGCACCACCCTTGCACTCCCGCTGGTATCTGGCTGCGTATACAGCACGGAGCAGGGCTGAGCCCTCCTGAAGCCACCTTTGCTCTGAGCTTCCTGGAGGAGCCTCTAACAGGGATGTGTCACCCTGGAAGCGCCGCTGGGTTCCCTCCCAGCAGCAATGTGCCTCTTTGTGCCTCTTTGGCCGGTAGCCGAGGCCGTGTCCGCCCGCACCCAGAGGCACCAGGGCTGCAACGGCCCTTCCTCACTAGCCAGGCAGGAGGGCAGGTTCTGTGGCTTCGCAAAATCCTTTTTGCTGGGCAAAATCCCATGCTCTTTTGCAGGGCTGATAAGCGAGCCCGCTCCTACCCAGCCAGAGCCACCTGCAGAACGAGTAAATCAGCAGGGACGATATCCTCGACGCTCAGTGTTTGTAATGCTGCTCGCAATGGTTTGTGAGGTGCGCACTGAGGTGTCTGTTAACACCTTCCATTTCGGAAATCCTGTCACAGGTGCCCAGCACCGGGCCGAGGCAGAGGATGCTGCCGGCAGAGCCAGAGCCGTGACGCCCATCAGGGCAGCAGAGCTTGGAGCGGCGGGGAATTGCAGCAGGATGGTGAGGAGGGGCGGCAGCCCCTCGCTACCTGGTTTTTAGTAACATTCCTGAAATCCATCAAGTTTCTCCTTCCTACCCTGATTTCACGGTGAGCAGTGCTCACCCTCAGCAGGCAGCAAGGGACCAGGGAGGCTGTTTGGCAACGTGACAGGTTCCTGAGTGGCTTTTCCCAAGGGACACGTTACGTTACTGTGTGTGTATGCAGAATGGTTTCCGCATTATCAAATGCAGCGGCTGGGAAAGAAGGAACAGGCTCGGCGCAGACTCACTATTCCCAGGGTGGATAAATAATTTAGATTAATTTTTCTTTGCGATGTCCGTGGACGACTCACCAAATAAACCGCAAATAGCTGAAGACCACAGCCAAGCTGTCAGTGCGTGTCCTCCCCTGATGAATTCTGCTGTTTCATTTTGTGCATTTAATTCTGAAGAGAAAAGGAAAAATGGGTTCCTCACTCAGCCTGCGCTGGGCCTAGGTGTTTATAGACTCCCCGCTTTTTTAGAGGGCAAGTTTACATTTTTCTGCTTTAATTTATAAAAGCTTTTGTCCCCCTGGCTCCTGGGTACTTATCGGGGCTGGCACTTGTGTATGTGTCAATGTTCGCGGCTGGGGGTTGTGTCTGTGGGGACAAAGCAGGGTGTTTTTCCTGTATAAAAGCCACTTTCTATGTTTTTTGACAGAGGATTATTTGTGCCTGTATGGGGTGTCACAATGATGTCAATTAAACGGTTGCCGGTGTCCGTCTTTTGGGTGTTTTTGTGACACTGCCACATTGCAGGGCAGGGGCGATGGGTGTCCGGCCTGCACCAGAGCTCACGTTGGCAGCAGCGCCCGCGGCTGGGAGCTTCCCCGCGTTTGGAAATGATTTTCCGGCATTACCCAATAACAGGGAATCCTTCGGATTTACCTTCCGCGTGCCTGGGGCCGGCCCTGCTCCGGGCTCCCTCGTTGGGCTGCGGGGGAAGGTCCTTTCCCTGCAGATCTGATAAGATAGAGCCGGCTCCAGAGCAAACAACCCGCCCCAGCGGCCGGCGCTGAGCGCAGGGCAGGGCTCTCAGAAGCACCCGGTGACTCGTGGGGACGGGGAGGGCACGTGGGGACACCCCTGGCACGAGCGTGTCGGGGCTCAGCCAGGGAATGGGGACCCTCCCGTGAGCATCTCCCATGGTGGGACTACCCCTGCCTTGCCCCGTGCCCTGCCTGTGTGCGTGTTCGTGTATTTATCTATCTCCCACATCCCGATATTCGCAGAAATCTGTTTGTTTCTGCCCAGGCGCTTGGCGGCGGCTCTGCCTCTGGCAGCCCTTGGAGGCGTCTCCTTCCCGCAAGGGGCTTTTTCGGGCCGTTTCCAAGGTTTTCCCGTTCTTCGCCGGTTCCCACTTCTCTGGGCTCTAGTTCAGCCAAAAGCAGCCCAGCACCTGCCCAGCACTTTCCTTCCTCATCCCCCAAGGGTTTCAATGGGAACTGTTAATGCTCTTTATTCTTCTTGTTATCATTTTCTTTCCGTCTGCATTTCTCAGCAAAGACAAACAACCTCCTCGTGTTTCTTCCCAGGAATGTGAATTCCTTGAGGAAGCACCGGGGCTTCCCGCGGCCGCCGCAGACGCCTCCTGCTTTTAATTTGGGGGCAGCACAGGAATTCGGAGCAGGGCTCCGCGCTCGCCCGGGTCCCGCGTGGCGCCGCGTTTGCTTTGGCCGCGGCCTTCCCTCCGCAGGAGTCTCCCCTGCCGCATCCCGTGACACAGCTCGATCCTTTCGGTAGGATTTTCCAAAAAAAAGTCCCGTTTCCCTGCCACTGCGTGCTGCGAAACGCGGGGGTTGCTGCATTAAATATAATAAATAAATAGCACTAAATATAAATGTGCATGGATGTATTTTTCCTGTCTATGGCAACACAAACCAACCTGGGGAGTCCAGGACCAGGTCTATGCAAACTCACTCACACTGCTCTCAGGAGCAGTGATTCACCTTGAGCTTTTTCCAGTGGTCTTTTCCTTGATTTTTTTTTCCTCCTTGCTTCTTCCTTCCTTTTTTTCCCTTGCCTTTTCCTTGCTCTTTTCCCTTGCTTTTCTTGTTCTCCTTGCTCTTTCCCCTCGTTTTTCCCTGCGTTTCCCCCTTTACTTTTCGCTCCTACCGGGGAGTTTAGCGGGGGGGGATGCT
>JAWLRI010000263.1:589427-601296 GCA_034781795.1 Crypturellus tataupa
GACCCTGCAAAGTGGGCGTGGTTTCGCGCTATGGGGCGTGGTTTGTGTGGGGGGCGTGGTCTGTGCGGTGGGGAGTGATTTGCAAAGTGGGCGTGGTTTGTGGGGTGGGCGTGGCTTCGGCTGGGGCGTGGCCTGCGGGGCCGCAGGTGCGCGCCGTTTCCGCGGTCGCCGGGGCGGGCGCTGGCGGGACGGGACCGGCCGCGCACGAGGCGCGTTCGGGGGCGGATTTTAACCCGTGTCCTGAGAGAGAAGCGGTTTTTGGGGTGGGAAGGAAAAGAAAACAGGCGGGAAGGGCTCCAAGTGGCGCGTTCCGCCCCAGGAGAGCCCGGCCGCGGGCGCTCGCTGCTGCCGACCCCCCGCGTCTTCCTGGTTCGCCCGAGGGCGCACATGAAGCAGGTGGGTTTGTCCTCCCGCTCCGGCCGGGGCTCTCGCGGCGGGCCCGGCCTGTTCTCTGTCTCTCTGTCCTCTCTGCTGCTCTGCTCCATCGGGACGGGTCCTTTGCTCGCGGCTGTGACGCCGGGCACGGTGTCCCCAGCTCCTCTGCGGTGCTGCAGCCGGTCCTGGGGGTTTATCCGTATCCCAGAAGGGAGAGTTTGCAGGAGTTGCCCGGAATGCTGCTCGTGTTTAACTGGTGCTGCTCAGATTCCCCCTCTGTGGTGGGACACGCTTGGAGAAAGTCGGATTCTGAAAAACTCCGGGTGTTTTGGGCATCCCAGCGTTTTCTCCATTGCTGTTGGCCCAACCACAGAGATGTCCGTGCTCACCCGAGTCCTCCATTCCCCGTCTCCTCCCCATCCCCAAGATGTGACCTCATCTCAGTAGCAAAACGTGCATTTTCCGTCCCGCTTGCGTGGCCTTGGGGGGATAAAAACAGCCCCGTGCCCTGAAATCCCAGGGTGCCAAACCCGTCCAACGAGGCCCCTGCAGCCGGCGCCTCCCCCTGCCCTTATCTCCGTCCTAGCAACGGGAGCAAACAGCCGCTCTAGCCGGGAACGTTTCCCGGGATAACGGGGCAGGGAGCTGCGGCTCGGCCCGTGCCACGTGGGGACGGGGTAGGAGGCCGCGTGACGCGGGGAGCCGGCGCGGCCGGCAGCGGATGCCGCTCGCTCCGCGTCCTACCCGCTCCGAGCCGGCCAGACGGCTCTGAGCGCGTTATCCCTGCCCGGCAGGTGCGGGTTTAGAGCTGGCGAGTGCCCCACAGTGTCCCAAAGTGGCTCCGGCTGCTCAGGACAAAGCAGGAGCCGCAGCAGCGAGAGGCACCGCTTGGACCCGCGGTGAGCTCGAGCGCGCCGGCATCGTGGGCTGCCCTTATAATATCAGCCCGTTACGGAGGCAGCTTTAATGAGCAAAAACGACTTGCTGCTCTTCGCACTGAGCCCTGCGTGGGTTCCTCACCCCGCTGAGACATAAAAGGCAGCGAGGGGAGCTGCTCCGTGCTCCTCTGAGCGCCTCTCTGCTCTGGGACAGCCACCGTGGGCCTTCGGGGTGGGATTATTCCCATCAACAGCCCTTTCCACCAGTTGAAATGCAAGATTCGAACAGTGCTATTGAACCCATTAATATTTTTCCCCGGAGTGCCATAAAATCCGGACCGCCATAAGGAGGGTGATTAGGTTTTATGGCGGGGCGTGCGCGAGAGGCTGCGGTGACCGGCAGACGGCACCGTTCACCATCCCCGTTTGAGGCCGCTTTGCTCCCCGTTTCAAGCCGCTTTGCTCCCCGTTTCAAGCCGCTTTGCTCCCCGTTTCAAGCCATTTTGCTCCCCGTTTCAAGCCGCTTTTCTCCCCGCAGGCGCCCGGCCCATGGCAGACACCATCTTCGGCGGCGGCGCAGGCCCCTGGGTCTGCCCCAACGACCGGCAGCTGGCCCTGCGCGCCAAGTGAGTCCCCGCCGGCGCGCGCTCGCGTCCCCAGGGCTGCACCGCGCGGGAGCCCGCCTGGTTTCCCGCCTGTTTTAACTTGCTGCTTGAGCTCAAGGAGAGGGGATGGGGGTGAGCCAAGCACTAGGGTTGCTTTTGGGAGCAGCCCGGGGCTCTGCCATGGCCATGTCCCTCCTCTGTCCCCTCTCCTTGAGGAGATGGGAGCTCATCCCGCATTGGAGGGGATGGATGAGCCGGAGCTGCTGCTCCAGCCAGGAGTCTCGTTCAAGCAGCTGCCTCCGGCGCCTGCGGTTTTACCCAGTGACCTCCAAACCCCTCCTGAGCGGGAGTTAATTGAGCTGTGAAAGCCGCCCCCGAGAGAGACGGCGAGAAATGTCAGCCCTTGCGCGCGAGGAGCCGCCTGAGCGCTCGGGGCTGCGGGTGGCCGCTCGCTTCTGGAGCCGGCGCTCGCGCTTCTCGCCTGGGTGTCTTTGCAAGTATCTTTGCTCCCACCTGGGTGTCTTTGCTCCCCACAAGGCATCCTGTTTCTTAAGGATCCTTATCCTAAGGCATCCTGATTCCTAAGGATGTGCTCTGTGTGACCCCTGTGCGTAGGGCAGAGGGGAAGGGGAGGGTGGAGGGTAAATTCAGGTGCAGAAAGGGGAATCGAGGAGTAGGGAAAGGGAGAGCAGCCCTTGGCAGAGCTGGGAGAGCGTGAGGAGGCTCCTGCCGTGGGGCTCGGCCAAACCCGGCTTCCCTGAGCAATCCTGATGCCTGCGGGGCTGGAGAGGGCTCCGGCGCTTCCCTGTCCCCGCTGAGCGGGCGCCGCGGTGCCGTCCCGCAGGCTGCAGACGGGCTGGTCCGTGCACACCTTCCAGACGGAGAAGCAGAGGAAGACGCAGGCTCTGAGCCCGCAGGAGCGCGAGGCCATCCTGGGAGTCATCCGCAAGGCGGAGAAGTTGGACATGGTCGAGCAGCAGCGCATCGGGTACGGTCACATCCGCCTGTCCCCGTCCCCCCAGGAGGAGAGGTCGGTGCGGGTGGATCAGCTCCCGGGATCAGGCACCGTTAGCTCCCTTCTTCCCCTCCTGCATTGCTCACTCGGAGGCGATGAAGGATGCGCCTCCTCCTCCTCCCCAGGGCTCAGGCCTTTCTCTCCTGCTTTGAGCCTCGGGGCTGGCTGGGGTTGCAGCCGCTGGCACAGCCCTTGGAAAACGCAGCCGGCGCTAAGGCTCTGGAAAAGCCTTGGGAAGAGGCCAGGCGGGGGCTGGAGGGCAGCGCTCGGAGCAGCGCACGAGGCTTCCCCTCGTCCGCAGCAGCCGCGGGGATTTCGCCTGCAGCAGTGAATGAGTTTGCGTTCCAGCCGGCTGGCTTCTCTGCAAGCGGCTGTTGCCTTTAAATTATTTAATTTATGGGCATCTTCCTCCTCCTTTCCACTGCTGCAGATTCTCGCTTGCTTTTGCCCCTCCTGGAGGCCTGGCCCTAAAGCAGTGGGGTTCAATGTGCACCAGGGAGAACAGACCGAGGTGTCAAGTGGACACGGGGAGACCGCAGCCACCCCGAGGGGCTGATCCCACATGTGGCTGCAGCTGCAGGAAGCTTCCAGCTCGCTGTTCCTGCTCCCCCTCTCAATTCCTGGGTTTTTCCGCGGTTCCGGAGCCGCGGCCGGTGGATGCAGCGATGCCGTCTGACCCCCTCACCGCGGGCAGCCCCTCTTGCAAGCCGCGCTCGGCCGCCTCGCAGCGGGGCCGGGTGGATGGGACATTAGCGCTAACGAGCAGGGGGACGCAGGGACAGCAGGGCAGCCTGACAAACGGCCTGGCTCCTATCCTGCCCTCCGCGAGCGGATCCTGGTCCTGCCGGTCGCCGAGCCCCCGGCAGCGGCCTCGCTCCACATCCTGCATCCTAATTGCTCCTCTTTCCTTCCTCCCCTCTCGCGGCCCTCGCTCTGGACGCGCCGCTCACTCGGGCGCTTCCTGTTTTCCGAGCGGGTCGCGGAGCGAAGCGGAGGGCAGTTCCTGGCGTTCCTGTGTCGGAGCTGGGCTCCTGGGGGGATCCGGTGGCTTCCTGCTCCCACTGTGTATCCACAGGGCTGTGCTTGGAGAATGGGACGTCGCTGCTTTAGCTCCTCTGCTCCTCCCTGCTGTGCTCTGGCTTTCCCTGATCCCAGCCCTCCGTGCTCCTCTGGCCGCAGGGGCAGGAGATGGTGGTGCAGCCCTGGGGATGCTGAGCTCACATTCCCAAGCTGGTTATCCAGCCTGGGAGAGGTTTAGACAGGCTTGGATCCCTCCAAGACCCCTCGTAGGAGGCTCTGAGCGCGGAGGGTGACCTGAAAGTACCTGTGGTCCTAGCAGGGCACACGCAGAAGCAGCAGGGATGGGTGAGCCTAGAGCCCTGGTCTGCCTTCCCCGAGCCCCTGTGCATCATGTGCTTGTGTCACCAAGGGGGTTCCAAGGGTCTCATTGTGTCACCAAGCGGGTTCCAGGGCTCTAAGCTCTGCCTTGTGTCACCAAGGGGGTTCCAAGGGTCTCTGTGTCACCACGGGGGTTCCGGGGCTCTAAGCTCTGCCTTGTGTCCCCGAGGGGTCTCCGGGGGTCTCAGCTGCGCCTTGCTGCCCGCAGGCGCCTGGTGGAGCGGCTGGAGAACATGCGCAAGAACGCGATGGGCAACGGGCAATCGCAGTGCCTGCTCTGCGGGGAGCTGCTCGGGCTGCTGGGCAGCACCTCGGTCTTCTGCCAGGACTGCAAAAAGGTGGGTTTGCTCCAGCCGCGTCCCGCTGCCAGCTCCGTCCTTAGATATCCCAATAACACGCGTTTCGAGGAGGCAAAAAGCTCCGGTCCTTCGAGCTCCCGACCAACGCGGCGTTTCCAACCCTGCGCTTTGATGGGGCCGCGTGGCACGGGCCGGGCAGCGTTTTGCAGGGAGCTGCCCGTGTTCCCGAGCGCTGGGGGAGGCCGGCGGCTCGCCGGAGCCGGGCAGCCGCGGGTTAAGCAGAGGAGCTGCCGAGATGGAGATCTCCAAGGCAACCACCTCGCCCTCCCTCAGCCAGGAGCTGTTTTTCCTGCGCTCCGAGCCCTTCCCGGGGGAGACGGCTCCGTGTGTGAGCGCCTTCCCCTCCCCGAGGACGGGGGAGCCCGGGCAGCAGCACCGAGAAGTGCAAAGTCTGGTTGCAACGGGAGCTGCGGTGCAAATCTCCCCTGAAGAGTGTGGCTCAGCGGTGCAGCCCTCCCCTCTCTGCTGGCAGCTCCCCACGAGCAAGGAGCCCCAGGCTCCTGGATGCTTTTTTTCCCTTTTTTTTTTTTTTTTTTTTTTGAGTTATTCCTGTTTTTTCCCGGAATCTGGGGCCGCTCAGGAAGCCGCAAACACAAGTCAGTGCAAGGTGAGGTGGTGCCTCCCAGCAGGCGTTTTTGCATCTGCCTTGAGCTCGTTGCACCCTGCGAGCCGCCGCCACGGCGGGTCGGGATCCGTGTCCCCTTCCGACTCTCCCGTGTCGCCCTGCGCGCGGCGGGAGCAGCCGCTCGTCGCGCGGAGCCGCTGCCTCCTCCCAGCCCATCCATCACTCGTGCAGCGCTGCATGCAGCGAGCAATGACTTGCAAGGGAATTATGGATTTTTTTCAAAGTTCATATTTTTTCCTGCTAGTGTTCCTCTATTAGTGCCTCATTGGAAAGCCATTGGAGCTCATTTAGTTCAATAATAGGAATTGTTGCAAGGATGCGTCTGAAATGTAGCTAGGAACTTACCTTCAATAAGTGCTTTTTTTCCCCACAAAATAGAGGTTTTGCAGCTCCTGCAGCCAGATGGATTTTCTAAGTGCCGCTTTCTGTTTTAGCGTCTACAGGTCAAAATGAAGAACACTTTTAATATTAGTTTTATTATCCTAGAAGTGTGTTATGCAAGACAGGTGTGTGAAAATATGGACCTGTTAACAGGAGCAGCAGTTCTACAAAGCATAATGTGCGATTTAGCATGCAGAGGGGATCAGCACTGTGTGTAAAAGGTGAAATATTAGGAAGAGAAGAAAATGCTCTTTCTTGTATTTAACGAGGAACAACATTGCATTTAGTGCCCTTGATTTTTATGTTTTCTCCAGAGCAATGGGGGTGTTGCTCACTTTTCCAGCTAATCTGCAGAGAAGGGGAGGAGGAAAAGCCCTGTGTTTTATTGAGCTTTCAAAATTTATGGCTAGAAAGAAAAATATCGTGGAAACTTCCACTAGAGGGAGTGTTAGAATGCGCGATGCGTGCGGGGATGGGAATCCTGGAGGGTAAAATTGGTCCCTAGTCCTGGCTTTGGTTTTTAAGGAAAGCAAAATAAAACTGTTGGGTCGGATGCTCCTCAGCCTTTCTCTTTCTCTCTCCTTATTTCAGAAAGTTTGCACCAAATGTGGAATTGAAACTGCTGGAAGCCAGAAACGTCCTCTTTGGTTGTGCAAGATCTGCAGCGAGCAGAGAGAGGTACCGTCCTCGTCCCCGTGTCGGGGCAGCGGGAGGGCTTGTCCCTGTGTCCTGGGGCTTGTCCCTGTGTCCTGGGAATTGTCCCTGTCACGGGGTTTTTAAAACCAAGGATGTCAAAAGGCTCCTACCTTTTGCTGCTGTGCAGTCCCAGCTGCAAGGCAAACGCTTGTTCCCTGGTGCAGCTGGGGAAGCTGCAGTACTTGTCCCTCTAAAAATAACCAGCCTTGCAGCTTCTCAGTCTGTCCCGTCCCCTCACAAATCCCAAAACTCAGCAGACTTCCAGCAGAAATCTAGATTTTTGTGTGCTTCATCCTTGTCTTTCCATTGCAAAAATAAATAAATAAATATCCTGCATCTGCCAAGCAGCATCCACCAAGTGCAGGGCTCACTGCTGCACGGTGAAGTCCATGGAGCTGCTCAGGGATTGCAGTGGGATTTGCACTTGTTTCCATCATTTTTTCCTTTTGTGGGGATTTTGCTCGTGGTCCTCAAGCATCATCGCGGTGCAGCAGCTCTTCCTGCCCGCTGCAGCCAGCCCTGGTGCTCTGCTACATCCATCCAGGTGTTTGGTTTCTGAAGCAGAGCCAGAGCATTTCTGCAGGAGTTTGAGCTGGTGAAATAGTCGTGGATATTTAGCATTGCCTGGGTCTCAAATAAGAGGACTGTGTGGAGGGGAGAAAGTGGAAGGTTCATGTCCAAGGTCAATAGGAGGCCCTGAATGCTGTGTCTCTGCTCTTAGCTTTTGAGCAGCGGTGTCACTAGGGCTGCAAGTGTCCTGTCCTGGGTATTGGGGAATTTTATATTGTGCAGCTGTCCTGGGTATTGTGGAATCACCCAGGTGTGCTGCATTCCAGGTGGAGGCTCCAAAATGCAGAGGGAGGCAGGTCAGGATAGTCTCTGGGTTTGCAGGGCAATGGGTGCAGGTTTAAATTGGCTTCATCTGTTTTTTCTCTTCCTCTGTATATATTTTTTCTCTTCCCTGCAGTATTTGCATTGTAATTGCTTTTTTTTTTTCTCCTCTCTCCCAATTTCTAATAAAAAATAATGAGGAGCCACCGTTGCTAGACAGAGCAGAACATTAACCTGTGCAGGAGGGCGCGCGCGAGGGTGCCGTAACCTTCAGCGCCTCCTCGCTCCGTGAATCCCGCGCTCCGGCCAAAGTGCCTCCCTGATGAAAACGGATGGAACCTCCTTTCCCAGAGCAGCTAGGAAATAGCCCCATCTCTCCTCCCAGCCCTGAGCTTCAGCCTTATCCTGTTTTTTCGCCTCCCTTTGGGGTCGGTTGAGGGCTGCCCCGTCTGCCGCAGGGGGATGCGGCTGCCGAGCCGCCCGCCCACCCGTCTCCGCGTCCGCTTGGATGTCGGAGGAGGCAGGAGAGCGGCGAGAGCTGGCAGAGGCCTCCACACATGTCAGCCCGGCAATATCGGATTAAATGCCTGAAAAGCGGCGTCTGTGCTCTTGGCTGTGGGCAGAGCTGCCCTTTGAGTCTGGGCAGGAGAGGAACAAGGTTTCGGGCCCCGGGCCAGCGGCTGGAGCCCCCGCAGCTGGTTTGGGGTCGTGATATTTACAGAGCGGGCACAAGAGAGGCAGGTTTCTTTGCAGCCCTCGCGCTCGTGACCAGTTCCACGTTGCTGTCTGCTTCTGTGCTCGGGATCTGTCCTGTGCTGCCATCTGCTCTGGACTCGACCCATTTGGCCACGCTCTTTGCTGAAGGTTATATCTGCCATCGGCAAGCGCAGATGGGTGTCTGCTCTTTGGGACCAGATACTTTTATTATTATTATTATTATTATTTTCCATCAATATCCCGCAAACCGCTGCACAGGGGGCGGGTATTGGCTCCTTCTCGCAGCCTGGGATCTAGGCAGGGAGCATTCCCATCGTGGGATGCTGTGTCACGCCGGTACCATGTTACTTCCATCCCCTTCTCCGTGCCAACGTGACCCAACAGGGACCTCCCCTGGCAAGTGCCAGCCAATTGCACGCTCCAAGTTGGCTTGTCCCCATCCGCAGGCTATGGAAAAGCTCCAAGGCCACTGCCAGGTCCCTGCTCCGCTCAGCCAGGCGGCACTTGGTGTAGTGGAGTTCCTGGCGGGATGCGGGATGCGCCCCGGCAGGTGATTCCCTCCCTGGGAGCCCTTGGGTTGCAGCCTGTGATTTTCATTCCGAACCACCACTCGAGCCGTGCGGTTGGGACGTTTCGAAAGCGTTGGCCCTGCGAGCGCGAGACCGGCAGGCGCTGCGGCGAGAACGGGAGGCCGCTCGGAAGCCCCTGCGGATTGACTGGTGTTGGCAGGAGCTAACGAGCAGCCTGGGTGAGACCGGGGACTGATGATCCCCGTTAGGCACCGCCTGAGCACGGGGCTTGTGGGGACTCGGGCTCTGCGAGAGGCAGAGTTTGTGCAGGCGAGTGCTCGTCTCTCCCTCCTTGTCCTTCATACCTGCAGGCTCGCAAGGAGCCGCACAAGTTTAGCAACGTGTTGCATTCGTCTGCCCCTTTTAGATGGGATAGATAGATGGGATCTGTGTGGATGTCAGCTGTCCTTAATCACGAGTCTCCCTAGGCTAAGTGAAGACGGAGCTGACAACAGATGGAGGTTTTTCAGTGGGAGTCGAATGCCAGATTCCCACAGATCCCACTGGAAATCCCAGATGTGCCAAAGTCTTTGCTGTTCTGATGGAAATTCCAGCCGTGCCCAAGTTTTTTTGCTGTACATTTCCTTGCAGCCCCCGCTGAAGGCCGTGCTGCGTCGCCGCATCTTGTTGCTGGGGACGGAGGTGATTGATGCATCCCAGTTATCCTGGAGCAAATCCATGTGCTCGGTAGTGCTCCGGGCGCCGGGAGAGGGTCCCCAGGCTGCCAAGGGGCATGGGAAGGGCCGTGCCACGGTGTTCCCTTTGCTGCTCCCCTGCATCACGAGGGCATCGCTGCTCCCTGCAATAACGCAGCGCCGAGCTGCTTTCCCCCAGCACAGGCCTGATTGCAGATACCTCTTGTCCTTGCTGTTTAGAGCAGCATCTTTCAGAGAGGAGAAAAAAATAAAAAGGAAACGCAACCTTTTGTTCTTGCAGGGCTCTGTGCGTGTTTGCAGCATCTTCTGCTGCTGCGGGAGCTGAAGCGAGCGCAGGTTGTGCTGAATTGAGACAAGCCCAGGTTGTGCCCGGCACCTGCCTCTATTGCCACGTCCTATACATATATATTTATATCCATAATTAGCGATGCTGTCATTGTAATTAAAATCGGCTTGGAAGTTTTCGTGCGCATTTACATTTGAATTGACATATGCAGAGCTGCAGCGATAATGAAAATAGTTTAGGCAGAGCGGGGGGGGATTTAATTTAAAAAAAAAAAAAAGCTAAAAGTGAAATGCCAAAGAGAGCATCAGCTCTCAGGCACCTGCAAGAGTTTTGTTTGCTCCCTCTGCTCCCGTTTCCCTTTAATTCCCTCTCTTTTGCTAAATGGTGTTTCAGGGCTGGCCACATTTCTCGGTTTATTGCAATAAACGGTGCGAGGGGAGATGATTCCTGCTCTGGAAGAGCCGGAATCTCTTCCCGGTGCCCGCGGGGCTTCCCTGTCCATGGATGCGCTCTGGCCGCATGGAGCCGGAGCAGCTCCGGTTTTCCAGAGCGGAGGAGCAGAGCTGACCCTGGGAACGGGAGTTCCCGTCGGGATATGGGGGAGGTGGGAGAGGCTCAGCACCGCGCAGGGGCTCTTGCACAAGCCCTGGAATGACAGGGCGGGAATGGGAGAAGTGCCCGCACCACGCGGATCCCGGCTCAGCATTCCTGCCCTTCCCGCAGGGATGGAGCCGCAAGGGTGGGAGGAGGCGCGCTACGCGGGGGCTCCTCCTCCTCTTTGTTTTCCCAGGATTGCCGGGAAGGAGGGAGCGGGAGGCCAGATTGAGGCGGGTGCCCCTCCAGCCTCCATCCCATCCCTCACTGGAGAAGGAGCTGCCGGGAAGAGCTCTTCCCAGAGGGAAAGCTGCCTGAGAACCGGGAGCAGGGAAAACACAGGGCCCTTCTCCATGGAGAGGGAGCCCCTGGTGCTGCCCGCTCGTGGGCCCCATGGGGACACTGAGCTGCTTCCAAAGCCCCCAGGCAAAAACATTCCCTTCTCCCGCACTCCTTTCCCTGGAGCGGCTGCTCATCCCGCTTTGCCGCTTGTGAGGACAGGGCGGATCCAGGGGATCCGCAGCCGGAATGTCCTGACCCCAGGCAGGGAGGGAGGGAGGAAACTGCAGCCGGAGGGGGTGCCCCGACCTGCACGCCGGGAGCCGCTGCGAGTCCCAGCTCATCCCTGTCCCGTGTCCCACCGCTCCGACGGCTCCTTGCAGCGGAGGGGTTGTGCCCCGCTGCAGCGGGAGCACCCCACGGATCCCGGCCCCTGCAGCGCAGCTGGGAGCCCCTGCACCCAGACGGGGCAAAAATAGCCCGGGGTAACCAAGGCAACGTGCCTGGCTGCGGGAAGCGCTTTTATTAGGAACAGCTGCTGCGCTTCGCTGCCAAATTAGGGAAAATCAACCCCCGATCGCCCCCCCTCCAGCCCTCTCTGCCCAGCAGGAATGCGGAGGCAGCGGGGCTGGGGCCGCGTGGTGCCGGAGCGGCTCCGGAGTGTCCTCGGGATGCCCCGGGGCTGCGGGTCCCTCCGCTCGTGCAGTCTGGAGCATCCCCAGTGCCCCCGGCCCTCCCGCGATGCCACCTGGGACGTTGTTCCCGGCTGCGGAGCCCCCGGGTCCGGCTCCTACGGTGGCCGGGGGAGCATCCGCAGGGCCGGTGCCGCCGGCAGAGCCGAGCGGCAGCCCCCGGCTGCAGCCCCGTTCCGCTTCCTCTCTCCCTGATTATCTCCCGAGCACGTTTGCAGCGCGGCGCTTCCGAAGGTCACGGGATGCTGCCCAAGGGCACCGGAATGAGCTTACTCCGAGGAAGCCCTGCAGGGCTGAGGGCTGGGACACAGGGGGATCTTAATCCCTGTTCTGTTGGGAAAATCCTGCTGGGAACAGCTCCTCTGCCCTGGGGCCCTGCAGACCCCGGAGGCTGGCGCGGGTGCCGGGGAAAGGCGCATTCCCGAGTGCTGCAGGGCCGCTCGGGATGGCGCGCGCTGCTGCGGAGCGTCCCGCATGCAGCGAGTCCCGGGGATGGGAAGGGACTGGATTCCCCCTGCTGCTTCCTGCAGCTCCCGGCTCCTCTCCGCCACTTCCCCGAGGGCAGGGAAAGGAGCTGGGGACGTTCCCTGTTGGGCTGAGCCCGGGCGTGAGGGGACAGGATGGGTCTGGCACAGGGGGACCCAGCGGCACGGGGGGACCCGGCGGCTCTGCGAGCAGCGAGGGACATTCCTGCCCCTATAAGGCTGGAGCGGGAGCTGGGATGGAGGCGCCCGCGGGGCTGCGGAGCGGGATGGCCCTGCTGGGCCCGCCGGTGCCGCCGGCTGCGCGGGGGCCGCTCCAGCTCCGCACGCAAGGAGCGCCAGGGCCCGGGAAGCGCGCAGGCACGCGCCGGGAATGGGAATGGGAATGGGAATGGGAAGGGGCTGCGGGAGGACGCGCGTTTGCGGGGAGG
>JAWLRI010000263.1:607979-621493 GCA_034781795.1 Crypturellus tataupa
CGCGGGGGGTACTGCGCCCTAGCGCAGGGCGTCCTGTCCCCACGCCGCTGTCCCCAGCCCCAGCGGAGCCGCTGGCGGCGGCAGGGGACGCGTCCCCGCTGCGGCCAGGCCGGGAAGTGTCCCCAGAGCCACCAGTTGCTTGGGCCGGAGCTGCCCGCCCGGCCCGGCCGCGTTAACCCCGCGTCGGCCGCATCCTCCTTCCCGCCCGGCCCCGGGGGTCCTCGGGGCCGGATCCCTGGCCAGATCCCGCCCGGATCCCGCAGCACCCGCGGGCAGCAGGATAAGCCGGGCCCCAGCCGCTTAAGCCGGATTCGGGTTATTGCGGCGCTAATTACGCGGCCGCCCGAGCTCGGGCAGCAGCAGAGAGGGGCTGGCACGGCCTGTCCTGCCCTCTGTCCAGATGGGGGGTTTGGGGCTCCCCATGGTGCCGTCCAGGGCGGCTCTGCTGCCACCGCGGCCCCCTGTGCCCGGCGAGGGGCTGGGATTCCCCTGCACCGGCTCCCTAATCCCGCTCCGCTAATCCTGCTCCCGGGAAGCTGCCGGGGTCGGCGGCCCTGCACCATTCCTTGGCTTCCCACCCCCTTCCCTGCTCGTTTCCTCGTGCCTCGGGCCACCCAGCGCCTCGCGCGGGTCCCCAAGGGCCGGGGGTGACGGCAGCTCCTGGCGCGGTGACGCACGAGCGAGTGTTCAGCGCGTGAAGAAACTCTCCGCTGAGCCGAGGAGCCGCTCGCGCTGGCGTGAGGCAGGGACCCGGCTGCTCCTCCTCACACACGCGGGGTTGAGGGATGGAGTGGCCCCAGGAGCGGCAATATTGGGGCAAGAACCAGGGGTTTTGGAGCAGATTCCACGTGAAGGAACCCACGGGGCAAAGTCGCAGCGGTGGCGCCGGGGCCATCGCAGGAGCAGGAGCCGTGACGAAGGGGGAACGTGCGCCGAGGCGACGGGGATATTTACTGCTGCAAAAGCAGCTCCTTAGCATATGCTGGCTCCGCTATTTATAACCTTTGAATCGTCTTTCAGTCCAGATGAGATATTTTTTTGCCTTTTTTCCCCCTTTTTTTTTTTTTGCTGGGGAAACTGAGCAAACTGCTGCTTTGGGCCAAACCAGAGCCAGGTTTCGCTAACAGCCTCGCGGTGCCCAAGGTGCTGGAAATGCCGTGCCGGGACCCAGGGAATTGCCCAGCCCCATCCCGGGTTTGCCAGGGAGCAGCCGCCTCTCCGCGCTGGCCCATCCAGCGCCCGGAGAGCTGCCCCGCGGGGGTCTGTTTCCCCCCAGGAAGCCACAAAATGGCAATTCCAGGAGATTTCAAGTGGGAAAACCCACGGGGCCGGGGCCGCGCGGTCCCAGGGCGCTACAACCGCCCGCGCGAAGGTTCCCGAGCCGGCGCGCTCGGGGCGGGAGAGCTAATCCCGCTGCTCCCCGCAGCCTTCCTGCTGCGCCGCTCTGATCTCCCTGGCACAAAACCCGCGCGCGGATTAGCCGGGCAGCAGCAATGCCGATAAGCAGGGGGGACTTAAGGCTTTTGGACTCCTTTTTAATTAGGTCCATGGTGCTTTTTTTTCCCTCCCTTTTATCCTCCCTTGCCGGCGCTTCCTGGTGTCTTTGGGCTGCCAAGGGACCCTGTGGGCTGCGGGATTGCTGAGCTCGTCCTTGACACCCGGTGCCGCTGGAGCCAACGGGATTAGGCGCAGATTTATCGCATCCCCCGGCTGGACCATGAGCTGCATCCACGGCCCATCCCTCCCCCAATAATTTTGCAACCCCCTGAATTAAACGCAACGCCCAAAGGCTCCTCCTTCCCATGCAGGAAAGCGGCGGGACCCCCTGCCCCGCTCCCCATCCCTGCAAAGCACCGGGCAGAGGCGGCTATTTCTGTGCTGTGTTTGCAGCCGGGTGAGGCGAGGGCAGCGCTCGGGCCAGCCCGGCGCCAGCCCCCAGCCTAATTGCTGCCTCTCTGCCCTCCCGGCGCTCGCTGCCTAATTAAAGCACCGTCCGCAGCCGGACGCTCCATTCGTTCCCAGTGTTTTCGTTTGCTTCGGAAATTGCCAAGTGCAGCACGAGCTGCATCCCCTCCCCGCTCCCGGGAATACCGGTAGGAGACGAGGCCGGTGCCAGGGATGGAGCGGGCAGGAAGCGGCTGTTGAAGGGGTAGGTGGCACCAGCGGAGCAGCCAGAACTGGGGGGTTTAAGGCAGATTTACGCTGTTTCTCTCCACGCTCCGGCCGCGCGCGGGGTTTGGGGGTGGCGGGGAAGGAGGCGGCCGCGGTGCCAGCCCCTCTCGTGTCCCGCAGCGGCGCTGGGGACGCTCGACTTCAGCCTGCTCTACGACCAGGAGAACAACGCGCTGCACTGCACCATCAGCAAGGCCAAGGTAGGGGCCCTGCGCCGGGAACGGCCCCGCGGGGAAGGGGCCGGAATGGGCTCCCACGGGCCGGCCCGGCCGCTCTTCCCTCCCTGCCCTCTCCGGTGGCTCCGGATCTGCTGCCCGGAGTGTGGGAGGGCGGAGCTGCTTCCCGGCTCCTGGAGCCTCTGGCTTCGGCAGCTGCCTCCATCCCTAATCCGATTTTGGGGAATCCATGGATGAGACATGGAGCTGCCAATCTCGCTTTGGTCCCTCCGGACCAGCATCTCCTGGCACCGGGAGCCTTTCCCTAGCGTGATCCATCCCTAGCGGATCCCACTCCTTCCCCAGGGCCGGGAATGGCCCCAGTGCCGCCGTCCCGGTCCTCCCCTCGCTCCCCCGCAGGGCTTGAAGCCGATGGACCACAACGGGCTGGCCGACCCCTACGTGAAGCTGCATCTGCTGCCGGGCGCCAGCAAGGTGAGTGCCGGCCCCGCGTCCCCGTGTCCCATCCCGGCCTCTCGGCAAACATGGAATTTGCTTTGGGAGCGGGTGTTGGATCTGCCCCCCCTCCCGCCCAAACTTGGGGTCTTGGACCCCATTCCAACCCCGCATCCCGCCCTCCGCGCGGGCAGGCGAACAAGCTGCGGACCAAGACGCTGCGCAACACGCTGAACCCCACCTGGAACGAGACGCTCACCTACTACGGCATCACCGACGAGGACATGATCCGCAAGACCCTGCGGTAGGGCCCGCGCCGGGCTTCGGGGGGCTCCTCTCGCGCGTTTGGGCATGATTTGAGCATTTTGAGGCTGATTTGGGGCGTTTTGGGCCTCAGCGGGGCTGTGCGCGGGCGCACGGCTCCGCCGGCTCCGCGCTTTCCCACGGAAAGCATTAGTCATTCCCAGAGCGCTGCGTGCGGCCGGGCTGCAAAGCCGCTGCCGGGCGAGCAACAGCGCTGGGAAATTTTCCTTTATTCCCGCGTTTCTTTATTTATTTCGGCTCCGGCCTTTGAAGTTCCGAGGCTCCCGGCGGCTTCGCAGCGGCGCTCGGGGTGTTCCCCACGGCTGCTTCTCCCCCGGCGGAGTCGGGAGCCCCCCCGGGCCTTCCCGAATTGCTGCAGGGCAGGGAAGGCAGCGGGAGCCGAGCCCGGGAATCGCGTGCCCGTTCCATGTTCACCCAGGAATGGTGCTGGGCCCTGCCGGTGCCGGCTCCATCCCTTGTGCAGCAGATGGGCGCTGGGTTGTGCTGAGCGGCACCGGCTGCTCCTCGTCTGCTGCTCCTTTTTTTGTTTTTTTTTTCCTCCTTTTCTCGCTGTTGTTCTGCTAGGGAAAGAGGGAGCGAGGCGGAAGGAAAACAGGCAATATTGTGCCTGCCGTTTGGATCCTCCTGGAGGACTGCGCTGTTGTCTTTCTGGTTTTAAGCAGGTCCCTGTAGCAGCGCCCGCATCCTGCGCAGCCGTGGGGACACCCCAGCTCCGCGCTTCCCCTCGCTCCTTCCCGCGGGGTTGGCGGCAGCAGGAGCTGGGGTGGGAATTGCATCCCTTGCAGGAGGCCACAGGGGTCCCTCGTCCCTCCCGTGCCCCTTGTCCCGTCCTGCGGCGGCCTCACGCGTCGCTGTCCCCTTGCAGCATCTCGGTGTGCGACGAGGACAAGTTCCGGCACAACGAGTTCATCGGCGAGACCCGCATCCCCCTCAAGAAGCTGAAGCCCAACCAGACCAAGAGCTTCAGCATCTGCCTGGAGAAGCAGCTGCCGGTGAGCGCGGTGGGGCCGGGGTCCCAGGGGGCCGTCCCCGGGGCCGCGCTGAGCGCCGCTGCCTCCGCAGATGGACAAGACGGAGGACAAGTCGCTGGAGGAGCGGGGCCGCATCCTCATCTCGCTCAAGTACAGCTCCCAGAAGCAGGGGCTGCTCGTGGGCATCGTCCGCTGCGCCCACCTGGCCGCCATGGACGCCAACGGCTACTCCGACCCCTACGTCAAGACGTGAGCCTTCCTCCCCGTCCTCATCCTCCCCGTCCTCATCCTCCCCATCGTTATCCTCCCCGTCGTCATCCTCCCCAAGTGCCCCCAATCCTGGCTCTTGCAGCAGTCCCGTGCCCCTATGTGGGGATAAAGGGGACAGTGAGCAGCACCCTATCCCACGCATCCCGTTCGGCTTTGAATCCTGAGCCCATCGGGAAAATCCTGAACATCAGGAAAAAATAGCAAAGAAGCAGGGCTGGTGCTGGAAGGAGCAGGGACCTGGGGCCCTTCAGCTGCTCCTTGGACCCACGGCACCTCCTGGCCCCATGAGCTGAGCCCCCTGCGTGGTCTCCCGGCAGGTACCTGAAGCCGGACGAGGACAAGAAGTCCAAGCATAAGACGGCGGTGAAGAAGAAGACGCTAAACCCCGAGTTCAACGAGGTGGGTGTCCTCGTGCAGGGGGTGTCCTCGTGCAGGGGGTGTCCTCAGGGACTCGTGGCCCTGCCGACGGGGATGCGGCCACGGCTCCATCCCGACGTGCAGCGTCTCCCCCCGGTAGGAGTTTTGCTACGAGATCAAGCACGGAGACCTGGCCAAGAAGACCCTGGAAGTGACCGTGTGGGATTACGACATCGGGAAATCCAACGACTTCATAGGTAAGCGGGAGGCTCCAGCGGGGCCAAACGACCCTGCAGCCGCATGCAACAGCCAGTTGCTCTTTCCCCATCTCAATCCCTGCTCCGGCCGCGTCTCTTTCCCTCTCCACGCGCAGGCGGCGTCGTGCTGGGCATCAACGCCAAGGGCGAGCGCCTCAAGCACTGGTTCGACTGCCTCAAGAACAAGGACAAGAAGATCGAGCGCTGGCACACGCTGACCAACGAGCTGCCGGGCGCCGTGCTCAGCGACTGAGGCACCCGGGGCGCTGCCGAGGCTCCCTGTGCCCGGCTGCACACACATGCACACACGTCCAGGAGCACGTATGGGTGCACACGTGTGGGCACGCGTGCGTCCTCATGCATGCACACGCGTGGCCACGGAACCGTGCGCGCACGCGCATGCACACGCGTGGGCGCGCCGCCATGCATGCACATTGTGCACGCGCGCACATGCATGCACTCGCACTCGCGCTCGCGCGCCCCACAAGCCTGCATGCACCGAAACGCCGACGCACTCCTGCCTCCCGGCTGTCCCGAAGTGCCGCCTTGCTGCCTTGCGATGATTCAGTGGCAAAAACGAAGGCCCCGTGCGCGGCCGCGTCCTGTTAGGGCGGCGGGCGCCGCGCTCGGGGCCGATGCGGCTCCCGGCACCGTCTCGCCGCAGCCCTGGGGCCGCACGCGACTTTCCCCCCCGCTTGACCCCGCTGTGTCCGTGCGTGTGCGTGTGCGTGTCCATGGGGCCTGCATCCCCTGGAAGCGACTTTGTTTTTCATTTTTTTCCAGATGTTTTTCCATTTTTTTCCAATGTTTTTCCAATGTTACGATAGTGCGACACTTTGTTTGATATGGGGAGGGGAGGGCAAAGCAGAACCCCGTTCATAGGGTCTTTTTTAATGACTTCCTCTTTGTACCGCGTCCTACAGCTATGCATGGGTCCGGCTGGGACGCCGCGGCGGCGACTCCCTCCCGGGGGGCGTTCCCGGGGGTCCCGGCACGCGGGGGCGGGCGGATTCGCCCCCTTCCTCCCCGAATCCCGTCTCGTTGGCACCGCGGCCGCACTCCGTGCTCGACCCCCGCCCCGCGCTCCCGTGTGACGGCTGCCGGAATCGTCCTCTCGCCTCCTCCTCCTCCTCGTCCCCGGGTTTTGTATTCGCAGTATTACCGAGCTGTGTCCTTTTTGTCACGTTTGTTAATATTTATAACGAGAACCCCGAATAAAAAAAAAAAAAAAAAAAAAGGAAAATAAAAATACAACCCAGGAAGCGGCCGCGGAGGTGCTGGCGTCCGGCTGCGTCTCGCGCCGCGGGAAACCGCCCTCGGCGAAGTTTAATATTAGCCTTTGTGCTAAAAACAGGCGCTTTTGAGTCGCCTTGAGCAAAGGGCATCTGGGAGAGCAGGGACAGGGCCGCTTCCCGGGCTCTGCATTGTTGCTGCACCTACGCACTGTGTGTATATGTATACATATATATGTAATATATACATGTGTATATATACACGCACACACATATATATGTGAAATACATATGCATACACATACACTTACACACTGTACATATTTACTATATTTACATACTATGCGGGGAAGCAGCCTCCTCACCAGCACCGTGAACCCCATGAGAAGGTCCAAGTCCCACCGTGACATCGGCCCCGGGGTGGCCGGGCGGTTCAGGGGGAGGCAGATGCCAGAGGGAGCGGGTCTGAGTCCCCAACGGCTCTGCCTGGGCGCCGGACACAGGGATTCAGCAGAAACATCCCCCTCCTGCTCCCCTAAGTGGGGAAAAATGCCATGATTATCCCCAAAATCACCATGGCGAGAAGGAAGCAATGCAAAGATGCAAGTATTCTTTATCTAAAGTAGTAAGAAAAGGCCATAAATTCACTGATTCCCCCTCAAAAAGGCTAAGATCAGGCTATAAAAGGCCCTAAAACCAGGTCTAACAGAGCCGCTATCTTCACCAAGAGCAGAAGCTGCCAGAGCCCTGGGGACGGGGACATCCAGGTGACGCGGCCAGCGCCGCCTTCGCGCCAGCCCCAGAATAGGTTGTTTACCTGCACCAAATCCGCACTGGGAGCGCAGGGCAGGTTATGCAAGAGGAGAACGCTTGCACGGGCAAGAGCCAGGGAATAAATGCACTCAGAAACCCTGGAAGATTTTCCTTTTTTTCAAATTCTTCTATCTTTAAAACGGCTGTCAGCAGCTTCCCTGCCCTCATAGTCAATTATCTCCCCCGTTTAGACACTGAGCACTTCAATCGCGCTCACAATTGAAGCGGAGCTGTGGGAAGGGCAGGTTTCAAGGCTTGTACTGAGCTCTGCAGTTCTGTTTCTGCAGTAAATCGCCCATAGGGGCGATCACAGAACTCACTCCAGTGCCTCCATCCACATTTTGGACCCCCTTTTCTTTTGCAACGAGAGGGATGGAGCGTTGGGAGCCGCTCGCCTCGCTGCATTGCTGCTCCCCACTGCTATCCAGGCTGGATTACTGGGGGATTTTTAGCTTCCCAAGTTTTCTTCCCTGCGCATTTGAGATCCTCTGTGGCATTAACTAAAAGCTGTGAGAATCGCAGTGTGACAGGTACAAGGGCTGAGAACAGGGCTGAAGGGAAGCAGCAGCTTCGTTACCACTTGTTGTCACTCGGTAAGCTTAGTGTCAGGCTGTGAGAGGCCTCCGAGAATATATAGATAAAAATAAGAGATCAGTGCACAGAGCTGCCCTGGGGCACTAGAGGGGGAACACGGGGCCCTGCTCTGCTCCCATCCCGCTCCGTGTCGCTCCTTCCCTCTCCCCACAAAGCAGCGCAGGCACCAGCGCGGCTCCGTGCTGGGTCTTCATTTAATTAATTGCCCTTCCAGCATTGGGGAAGCCAATGAATAAGATTAGAGGGGCCCCTCTGACCGTCTCTGTTGCCTGTTGTTGCTCCTTGTCCTAATTCTTGCTTTGTGGCACCAGGATGACTCGCGTTGATGCAGCAGCAGCAGCATCATGCGCCCACGGCCTCTCCACATTGGGATTGTAAAAAGAGATGGGAAAATGGTTCAGCCTGCTCCCCCTTTGGCTTGATAGATAAAATAGAGAAAGAAACCCAAGAAGGGGAGATGCTGCACGTTGCAAAGCAGGATGATAGATAACTAGGCATGTGCTGAACTATGCGAACCTCCTCCAGCCCCCCATGCAGCTTTAATCACTCTTTTTAGTTAATTCGGTGAGCCTGCAAAACGCAGCAATGCTCACAGGGAGTTGTTGAAGTGAGAAGGAATGACCTTCACGTATTTGTCATGTATGAGTAACACAAATGTGCCATTTCCTTTTTGTGTGCACTTGTCATTACTGTCTGTTCTGACCTTGCAAGTGACAACCTAGCGCCTTGGCAATGGAAACCACCGTTGGTGGCAGCAGCTCCTACCCGTGAGCTGGGATCCTCTGCCTGGAGACAGAGCTTGTACCTGGGGAAGCAACTCAGAAGAAAACTGTGTTTTACCAGCATCGAAGGACATTTATTGTCTCCAGAGACCTTCTGAAGCTCCCCTTGATCTGCCAGAGTTTGTGGCATCTTTGTTGGAGGAGCTTTGTATCAGCATCTGGTCGTATACATAGTCTAGTGGAAGGAAAGAGTTAGAAACAAGTAAAAATAAAATATAAAGACACATGTGGCAAGATCATAATCTCAAAACCTTTTACTGGTACTGTTAAACCAAATTAACTCGTTTAATAGTTACAGATAGACAGAACTTCTGTACATGAAGCAGCACGAAGGTAGCTAAAACCCCAGTGTTTGGTACCGAGGTCCATTAGGACAATCTTCAAGTTTCCTATTCCAAAGTATCAATCACAAAAAAAGGTTAAAATAAGAAGATGTTGTGCCCATCAGAAAGCCTCATCCAGAGTTCCACCTCCAGATTTAGCCTACCAAAAGTGTAGTTTGATTAAGCACACCGGCATCTTAATAAAACTAACCAGATTTTCTCCTACTTCTGTCTGATATTTGCAGTGGATGTACTGCCTCACTTGCAATCTTTGGATAACACTGGCGTTTTCTCATTAACTTTTTGTACAGCAATTAGTCCCACTAATCAGTCAAATCAGCTCAACTTTAGATTAAAAAAGCACTAAGAAAAGAGAAAACAAAAATTACCTTGTTAAATTTAATGAGCAAGGAAAAAACATACACCATGTGGGCTGTAACACAGTACTCCCCACTCCAGCACTGTAAAATTAACCAGGAACCTGAGCAGTACCAGCAGCCTAGAGAGCTACAATCATTTTGTCCATAATACTGAAGACTGCCTAATGCAATAGAGCAAGAAATTCTTTTGCTTAGGAAAGCGTGCACCCACAGGAAAGAAAACATCCAGCTTGCAAGGATGTTATATTCAGAAAACAATTTAGTTTTGTAGTATTATGGATATTGTCTTTGATAGGCTATCATAGCAAAAAAGAACTGCTTTACAAAGTTAAACATTGGCCTCTTCTCTGTATTTGCTGCTGCAGTTAAAGAAGATCCAAGTGTTAGAATCGTTTGTGTGGCCAAAAAAGGCTACGGTTCAGCCTGTCCACTGCCCAAGTTGCAGTAAGCAGGTGATATATTAGAATTTATTCTCTGTCCATTTTCATCATGTAGGAGAGTTGCTGTGATCCAGTACAATTACCCTGTAGGGGAAAAACAAACAAACAAATGAGAGTTACATGGTTGGTTTCTTCTATCAACGCGTGCGAGCTGAAGAGAATGGGATTTCACAGTGCTCCTACTGCCTCCCGGGCACAGAAACCAAGAGAGCACACACGAATGCTCCCATTTCTGCCAAAAGCCTGATTTAACTCCGAGAAGCTCACCTGAACGGAGAAGGCCAAGAGAGCCGACGCCGTAAGCGGAATTTCTGATCCTCATGATGTGGGTCTACAAAAACATATAAATTCAACAGGGAACCAAGAAGAAAACGGAATCACGCAACACTTCAAAGAGAAAGCTCTGATTTTGTGTGCACATTAGCAGCATGAAGAATCATGTTCCCTTTGCTAATCCATTAAGTTGCATTTGTAATCAGAAACCAGCCTCAGTTCTGTTGCTCTGTGAGGTATATTACCTAAGACCCTTTTTGTGATGAGAAAATATCCTCTCTCTTCAAAAGCTGAAGCCTGATCTTAATTCTCTAGAAGTATGATAGCAAAGAGGGCGATATCTGCTAATGCTGTGCAACCAAAATCCTGAAAATGGAAAGTGACTGTCTTAATTTTTTTTTTCTTTCCAGATAAAACACAAGCTCCTGTGTATTTTTACAAAGCAGTTTTTAAGTGACAAATATTGACAATATCTGGAACATTATAGTTGAGTTACCAAACACCAGCCATCTCTTTTTTTTTTTAATCAGGTGAAGCACAGGCATCTTTATCTGTTATCTTATTTCTTTCTTTTATCCTTGAATCTTGCCGCAACTCAGCCCTATGGGCAAGGATTCACTGATCATCCCATATATAAATTGGAATCTTGGACCAGAAAGAGATGATCTTTTTCCTTTTCAAGAAGTTGATCAGGAGGATTAAAATGCCAGCTTATTTTTCATTTTGATTCTTGAACTTTAGATGCTAATTGATTCTTCCTGTCCTGACCAGCTTCTGTCCAGAGTGGCCTCTTCTCTTAAAAACAAAAGGAAGAAACAGCACCCGCATGGCAAAGGAATCAGGAAAAGAACAAACTATTAAGAATCCTACTCTGTGCAAGTTCAACAAGTTCAGTGCTAACAATATAATAAAAGAACTGCAACCCAGCTAAGCTTCTAGGAGCTTTACAGATGGATAGGACCTTCTGGACTCTTGGCACAGCTTTCTGGATCTCTGTTTTCTCTCCTTGTTCTGCATTCCTTTACTCCGTTCTTTATTCCACCATCTCCTGGATCATTCAGTTTTGCAGCCCTTGAATGACAGAAATTTGTATTTCATCGCAATCCTCTATTTTCCTTTAGAGAGACTGAATAAAAAGCACTAAAACAGAAGTCTCTGGAGACATTAAACACCTGCTTTTATTTTTGCCCTGACCTATAATGGGCAACTCCACATACCTGCGCACACATACACATCAAGACAACAGAAGTGCTTTACATTTGGAAGCAGACTCCAATGATTCCTTGTGCACCAGCACTACGTGAATATAGTTTGACTGTCTGTGAAACAGGCTTCGGATTGCACCTTTCCTGAAAGTGGCTGTGTAGATATTGCAGGAATCTACCCGCCCTACCAGTAAGATCCTGGTTATTACGACATTTGTCCTCTATGTTCAAAAAAAATCTGATGCCAAACAGAGGGCTATTTTGTGTTCCCTAGTAAGAAATACCATACTGACATAGTGTGGAACCGTTCAGAGTTAATAGGTCCTGATCTTTGCTTCTAAAAGGGGAAAAAAAATAAAGTATTTGGGACACATTCTCTTTTTCCTTAAAAAGTGATGACTGTATTATTTCTGCCGTTTTCTTCACTACTACCTACGTTGTTATGACAGAGTACAATTGTCTGCTCAAATTCTTCTCTAAAATCTATTATAAAGAGCTTTCATGATTCTGTTCTCCGAATATATGTTCTTCTTTCTTATTATCTCAAAAAATCCACCACTCGCGCAAATTATCTCTAATTTCTGTAAAGATGATGCACTACCTTCCAAGTCTATTGGAAATGTTTGCTTTCCACCTACAGGAAATCATCTTAGCATACTATTATTTTCCCTCTCAATTTAGGACTAGCAGCTCAGCCTGAGGCCTCCTGGGGAATTCCTACTTTGCTGCCTGAAGAATGGCAGTCCATTTTCTAAAAATTCCCACATATACCTGTACACAGAACATAAGATAAACTTAAGAACAAAGTATCAATTATCGCCTAACCTAGGAGTGTGCACTTGAGGTTCTCCTTGTTTCTTCGCATCTTCAGGAACCGTACGATGCATTCTTTCTAAAATATCATCAAGAGTAGAATGAGCCCTGTTGAATAAAAGATTTAAAATGCATGTTGACAAGTTTAATATTACACATTTTGGAAGAAAACAAGCACAAGCAGAGTCCTTAACAGAGCTGACTTATTATAAACATGGGAACTTGACAAAATATACTGCAGCCATTATTCTAAAATTTTACAATTCACAGTCAAATCTGCCTCACAAACATCATCTTTATCATCCTTGTCTTTTTCATACCTTTCTGTTTCCTCTGTTATATTTAACGTCTCTTCAGTCCATAAGCTATGATCTCTCTTCTCATTTCTCTTAGTTTCCTTTTTTGCTTCTCCGTCTTCTATCTTAATTTGATCGGAAACTATTCGCACAGAAAAAAATCAGCATTTATACTAAAGAAAACGTGGGTTTATTTACTGTACTTGGGAAACTTTTAGTTGCTTGGGAACTTTCTCAGTTATTCTTTCATCTGATTTTTCCACCAATTACATAAATTCACACTAAGTGTGGTCAACAGCAAGATCTAGATAAATATTTTACTGTCGCACCATTTTAGATTCACAAGAGTGAACATTTTGCTTCATACTATAACGTGGAAATTAATCTTTAATCTCTCCCCTTACTAACTTAGATATGGGAGAAAAATCAAACGGAAACCTGTGGATGCTGGTTTGTTACCCTGTTTGGCAAAACCCAGCAATATTCCCTCTCCCCCCTGCCTGGATTTATCTCTAAGTTCTGCTCCCTACAGCATGGGAATATATTCAGCCACCTTCTGCTAAGCTATGATAAGCAGGAAGCAGTAGGCTGTCACAAAAATGGAGTCTGAAATAGCTGTACTTTATGCAAATACAACAAAACCACAGTGATTGAACAGCAAGCAGTAGAGGCTGCTGCATTCCTTGCCACCTAAAAACAAGATACTCTTATGAATGAAGTCCAAGTCGCTTCTATCCTTTGGGTAACAGCTTTAAATGGAAAAGATCTAACAAAGCTGTAGGAGAACACAAACAAGTGCCAATATCATTCTCAAGTGACTATTCTATGTAGCTTTTGTACAAACTAACTCGTGCTCTTCCACTTCACTTTCTGACTCACTAGAAACAGATGCAGGGCAGAGTCTCTAAAGAAATATGTAGCTTTTTTGCTCCTCTCATGTTACTGTCCATCCAAAAACGTCCCTCAAAAGCTTGTCCTACAGCTAAACATAGAGCTACAAGCATTCAAGTAATTTTGTGATAATGCAAAAGGTGTTTTCTATTTAAAATCTGTCAGGACTACTGTCAACTAACCTTTCACTGGCACACCACAGTCATGCAATGCCTTCTCTTCCAAGTCTTGAGTGGTGCAATCTTGCTGCTTCAAATATTCTGATAAAAAACAACATATTTCCTTACTGATCTAGATATTTTTTTTAAGTTGACTCCATACCTTAAGGTACCATCTTTCTTTATCTATCCAAATCTAGGTGATCCTGACCACAGTTCATTCATTTGATGCCAGTCTCTGTGTTCCTTGTTTTGGTGAATGAGGAAATAAAGAGACAGGTCTGTGTGCCTCATTTCAAAACCAGCACAGGACCTATATGCACTTAGTTATTCAAAAATGTGGTGCTTGCTT
>JAWLRI010000263.1:621593-635412 GCA_034781795.1 Crypturellus tataupa
ACAGGTCTGTGTGCCTCATTTCAAAACCAGCACAGGACCTATATGCACTTAGTTATTCAAAAATGTGGTGCTTGCTTAGGATGAGTTTTAGCTGAATAACTAAGGTATTTTTTTTCTGAAGCACACACTAGTGAAAATAATGAGTTTTACACTGTGTTCTGGTCTGAAGATCTACACGATTACAACATGAAATGTAAAGCACAAACTGAGCTCTGCAAAAAATACCCGAGTAAAGCATTTACCCAGTCTATATTTTTGTAAATAGATGCAGAAAACTTTAGTTTACATCTAAAAACTCTCATGTGAAATGCAGGAACGTCAAAAATTAACTGATTTGGGGGAGCCAGCTATTTAAGCTGTTGACGCCTGACTTCCTGATCACTGACCTGACTGACTAGATTGGAAGCTCTTACGTATTTTAGTAGTGAATGATTTGGGAGAAATCCTGACTGTACTGAAGAACAGCCCTTGGCTTTAAAACACAGCTGGCAAAGCCTCATCCCATTTGGGGTAAAGTGCCTCTTACCAATTTCATCCAGCAGCTCTTGGGCTGGTGGAGGCAGCTCATCAATGAAGTGGTTAGATGTCTGTGACAGTGCTGAGAGAGAAAACGTCTAGTTAATT
The DNA here is from genome assembly GCA_034781795.1 of Crypturellus tataupa. Lineage (NCBI taxonomy): Eukaryota > Metazoa > Chordata > Aves > Tinamiformes > Tinamidae > Crypturellus > Crypturellus tataupa. The sequence continues at coordinate 622,218 of JAWLRI010000263.1, forward strand.
AACAGTGATTAATCCTTAATAACTGTAACCTAAGTTTTGATTATGACAGCTTCGTACTGACATATTTCATTAACAACCTTTCAGAGCCTGGCTCATTCACATTTTACCAAATGTCCTTAAATAATTTCAAAAGGGAAAACTCATCTACAGCTAGACTTGCACATAAAGGTCTCAATCCTCAAATGCACATTTCAAGCCAGCAGAATTTATTTTTCACATGAAGGCTGAGTAGAGCTCTGTGTTCTTACGTTTTAGATTTTGTGTCTGCACCTCATTGTACTGTTATTTCTCCTTATAAAAGGAGGTGCTCAGGTGAAAAAATAAAGCTGTAAAAATTCTTTTAAAAGCTGAATGTTCATGTGTGGACTTACCGGGTTCCTTCCTGGAGCTTCTCTCGGATGAAGCAATTACTGACAACCTGCTCTGCAAGATCAAACAGAATGAAACAAGGTAAACCAAACTTCTTCAATCCTCTCCCTTAACATACTAAGTTCAAAACAGCAAGTCCTTAAGCAAGAAGCAAAAAGCTTACTGATTTTTAATTCAAGATATTCATTCAGCTCAGAATATGAAAACAGAAGCTGCATCCAGATAAGTCAGACATTTCAAAAATTTTGCTTAGATAACTTTTCATGAGAATTTTGCTGGTCTTGGAGGTACTGTTAGTGACATAAACTTAAATCATTAAATGGTCCATGTGGAAAACTGGACCCGACATCTCAGAAAAGACATTTCTGACATCTCTTAAGATCCCACTCTGTTTTGAATCTTTAAAATTAAAGTCAAGCATACCCAGAAAAGGCAAGAGATTTCCCCATTAATCAAGAATTTGTAATCAAAGCAAATTTTGCTCACTGCTTTCCAAAGGAACCCGTTGCTTCATACTCTTAATCGAAGATGAAATTTTAAATAAGAAAGTGAAATAATCAAATATCTCCACAGTGCCAGTCAAAGCAGCACAGTGTTTTTAATGGGCTTAATGAATGCCAGCAGTCTGCTGTGCAAGGTCAAAGCCACTGAGCTGACCTGTCACAGTGAATGCGGTTACTACTGTTCTGGATGAACAAACTCTAATCTTTAAATGAATCCTCTCAGCAAATAACAATAAGAAAGGCATAAAGGCAACTATTTTATACATAAACAGCCTGGAAAGGCAGTTAAGATAATGTTGTGGCTCCAGAATATCTTCAGTTCCAAAAAGGTTATTGGAAATCGCTACAGTGACCTTGGAAATTGTCAGCTCAGGAGAGGATTTTTTTGATGCAGCAGAGTTGATAACATTATGCCAAGTCTGTACATGTAATAAAAGGGACAAACTTAATCCCTTAATACAAGGGCTTTCCGAACATTTGCATGCATGAACCTACCTATATTACCAGGAGGCTTCCATCTGTAATTTTTTTCCTCAAGAAGTCACTGATTTACATGCTCACTTACCTTCTCCAACTACAATTTTAAGAATTCTTCAGTTCCACACATAAATTTACATATTTGATACGTGATACATGAACACAAGCACATACTTTCATTCGGATTAACTCTCATGTCCACAGAGTCAAAAACCTCTAGTTCACAAGCGAGTTGTGAGTTCACACTGCTTCAGAAAAGCAACCTGCTGCTCACCCACCAGGAGAACAGCTTCCCAGGCACCTTCTCTCCCCTCATCCCCACCCCATCAACAAAAACAGACCTTTTCTACTCAGTTAACTTGCTGATACTTATTACCTTGAAGTTGCAAGACTACTACATCATGTGCAAGGCAAACGGCAGTTCACTACAGGCAATGGAAGCCAACTTCACAACAGTAAAAGAATATCTAAAATACTCATAATATTTCTGGGTTTTATCTTGTACTTATTTTAAGAAAAGGTATTTTTAAAATATTTTAAAAGTGTGGCTGGCATAAAGTTTTATTTTCTAGACTTACTAGCTTATTCAATCCAGAGGAGCAAGTTTCTGAAGAACCAGAGGCAATCTGAGTGTCCCTTCCTTCTTCGTGAGCTGTAGTGAATGTGTTGGATACCGCAGAGGAAATCTCTTGGGAAAGCCAAGAGGCCGGATCCGACGCGATTTCGTGATAGTGTCTGTATCTCTCGGTGGCTACTGGAATCTTTTCCTCTAGAGTTAAACAAGATGGCTAAGCTGATTTTTTTTTTCAGTAACTTGGTCACAATTGAACAGATGCATAAGAAGCTTTGTGTAACAGTTAATATAAGCAGGAAACTAAATAAATTATTGAAAGTGATCTCTTAGCAGACTTCTGCCTGAGATTTCTATCTCAGACACTAATGGCCCAAGACTTTGCCAATTAAAAACTTTTTACTACTCTATTGCACAATGTTAATTAAAGTGCAAAGCACAGGGTAATTCATTACCCCCTAAACAACACGTAACAATTCCAACAACGCTGAGATCACTTTAGCAGCACTAAAAATGCACTAGGTGTTTGTCTTGCTTTAAAATGCAAAAACCCCTACATTTATCACTCTGTATCTGTGTCAAATTCTAAGACAGCTTCTGATTTATGAAAGCTACCATAACAGGAATTGTCAAATAACTGTTTTTCTGAGACCTTTCAAATGCGGGCTTTTTCAGCTGTCTGTCTATAAATTCCCTTTTAGTTCTGCATGTCAGATTCCTTTTTGACTAAACAAGCTTTTCGCTACAGCAATGCAACTATCATGGCCAAAACAAAGACTTCAAACCAACAGTATACTGTTTTTTACGATCACTTCTTCCAAGCCAGAAAGGTTAAGTCAGTTACTGGTTCTCCTTGCCCTACCTGAGCTGAGCGGGGTGCTGACGCTCGTCGGTGCGTGACTCGCTCTGGGTGTCTTGCAGCTTAGAGCCTTAGAGTAGCTCTCCTGCTCACAGGAAATACTTGACAAATCCTGAATATCTGTCAGGGATCTAAGGAATCGAAAGATACTTTGACAGTTAGAATATCTGCTTCTTACACTTCTGAATTACAAAATTCTGCTCTTTTCAGGTTCTTTAAATTTCACTTTGTTCAGTCTTGCCTAGCTTTTCAGCAGGAAGTTAGACATTCCTTTTGACAGCTTCTCTCAGAATTTTTGGAAGGCTAAAGAACACCATCTTCAATGATCTTATAGAGACAGAAAAAGTTAATTAACAGCTTTCCCCTACGTTATGGAGTTTCTTCCTTTTAATAATTCTCTTACAAGAAGTAACCCAGTAAATTGCCTCCAAAGAGGGTAAGGGCTTCAAATGTGAACCAGCAGATACAGAACTATTTCTAAAGCCAAAGGAGGATCCCAAGACTTAATAAAAATTGAAGAGCTTTTAAATTAAGACTTACTAAATCTTAGGAGCCTTTTAGAGAATTAGGTAGCTAAAGGTAAAACTACTAAATATCTGCATTAGCAGTAAAGACTACTCAAATTACAAATATTTTTAAGCAGGTGCAGAACTGTTATATTAAGAAAACTCATATCTGCTGCAAATATAACCTTGTTTACGCTTTTCTCATGTAATGATCATACACTGTTACCAATCAGTAAAATCCCAACTATCTGTAAAAGAAACTAACTTTACTAGTACAGTCACAAACTTATTTTGCTAATTGTTCCTAAGAATCACAATCACCAGCCTATTTTTGTAATATTTATGTAACTAAACACAAAAATAATTTAATTTCTTCTGCCTACTTTGTACAGAAGAAATAAGGAATATTTACATGTAAACATGAACAGATACACCCAAATTATACTAAATTAATTGCTTATGAGTATGAAAATATTTCAAGTAGGTAAGGTGTATGATCGCTCTTATCAATCTCTCTTCTTATGAAAATTATTATTTCAATACTTTAAATAGTATCCTGCCTCTCAGTTTTGGTCTGTCACATATTCTCATTTTATATCAATAGAAAACTTGTAGAATGATACTAAGCCAACTTGCTGCAGTTTCAATAGGAAACAATCCGTGGTCTTACACATCTTTCTCTCTGGATTCCTTCTGTGGCTCCTGTAGCATCACTTCTTGTGCTGCTTCAACACTGCAGTGAGGAAGGGGTGGGGTGGGGAGGAATAAGATTAATTATCTTCTTGAAAAACTATGAAAATAAGTTTTTAAAGAGAAAAAATACTAAATACATTCAAAGGACTGCCTTCTCTCTGGGACAGACAAACTCCTAAAAAACTTTTGCTTAAAGTCTTATGAGACAGGGAAAGGATGACTAGACAAATATGCAATTTTAAGCACATTACAGACTTGTAACCAGAAGAGAGAACAGGGGGGAAATTACAAATTTTGGCCTTTACTATAAGGCCAACTATTTACATTTGCTCCCTACCTTTGGCACTGACAGTCAGCACAGCTCTTACTCCCACTCTAGAGAAATTGAGTAACTGCTAATTCCAGGGGAAGAAAAGATGAGCTAAGGGGAGCTCTTAAGCAGCATGAAAATTACTGCTGAAAGACTCTCTTTCAAGGCCACACCTCTTACAGAATTGGGGGGTGATTCTGGTGACATCTCTAGGCATTAGGACAATACAAGATTCACAGAAATACTGGACATAGCCCTCGTGTTTGACAGATAAGGAGACTGCAAGGAGCCAAGCTTGGGGGAATATCAGCTCTGGAAAAGCTGCACTGAACAGACTTGCATCAGTCTTCCCATAGCAAGGAAAAGGCAGGATCTCTAACACCAAAGCACATCAAAATCTAAAACTAGCAACAGAAGTCCTAATTTGAATTATCTTTGCTCTGTTTAAGACTATTGTATATCAGACTGTTGTATATGCAGTAAAAGGAATTGTAATATACATGACTTTTTTTTCTATTTATCTCCCTCATCAGGTAGACAAAAAGATACTAAGCACAGTAAAGACAAAGCCCCATGAGATTGGTGAAAGTCCTTTTAATATTTTCTTGCCAAGAAAATATCATACATAGTTCATCATTAAAAAACACCACTGGCATCCTATTTGAATATTAGATATATGAGCAGAATTAATAAAGAGAGCATATTTATAACCTAATTTATGCTTGAAGTAGCAATGAAAATAATAGTCTTTCTACCTGGCTACAGGCATATGGCTAAGCTGATTCACTCCTAATGTGTTACTGCCAGAATTCTGTGCTGCTGTGCTGCAGAATAATATTTTTCCTCCTGAATACAAATAACAAATGTTCCCTGTTATTGGGTTTTGCAAGTACAAAAGAAAATGACACAACTCATTGAACAGGAAATTACAACTTTATTGTATTTTTTAGTTCTCGTGACCTTTGTTGTTGTCAAGAGACAAACACATTTCTAAAGATGCGTTTTCATAAACATACCGCAGCTGCCAGAGTCAACCACTGGAGCATTCAGGAACACTGCATTATTTACAAATTTGAGCTAAGACAAATAATAAATAGAAGAGATGAACAAGGCTGATCCTTGCATTATTTTGCACATACGTCGTCAGCTCTTACAATTCTTAAATTCAAAAGACTTCAGACAATAAGAGTATTAATGTATAAAAGCAAATCTGGTTGTTTCCAGTACCATAGCAACTTATATGAAAATGTCAAGCAAAGGTTGCAAGCAAGGTTTTAGCTGAAACACAGCAAGTATATAATCGCTGCACTCAACCTGGCCACCGTACCCAAACCTCATCTTGCAAAATCCTATGTGTACTGAAGTCTCATTAATATAATGGAGAATAAGAGACCAAAAAACCCAAAGGAATCTAGCTTCAGGTTTCTAACAGGAACGCTGCTGACAAAAATGAAAGTACAACAAAAGATTTTTTCTTGCTGATTCAAGTGTCCTCAAAAGAAAAAGCACATTTAATAGCAATACCTGATCCAGCACCACCAGGTAGTTGTTTCTGTGCATAGACTTCCTGGGTATCTTCTAATTTGCCCTCAGGATTTGAGGTCTGAAAGGGGAAAAGGGAAGCAAATTCGATTTGTCATAAGCAAGCTGTGAAGTGTGGGACAATTCCTATAAGATGGTGTTTGAAGTTATCAGAAAGGAGAGACCAGCAGTTTTTTAAAGAGCTGGCCACTGTGAGCAGCATCAACAAACTGCATGAATTGGTTTTAATAATCCATGCAACTAGTTGCAGGTCTTTCTTAGGATATGAATGAAGATTGTTTTAAGACTATGGAGTGCTACACTGGATAGAACTAGGAAGGGAAGGTTGAGATTACCAGCGGCCTTCAGCTTTCCTCAGCTTACTTCCAAAGTCCTTCACCTAGATTTCATTCCTGTCTAGGCAGTGATTTTTACCTCTAGTTCTGAGTTTTCTTGAACAGTGGGAGGAAGGAAATAATCAGGATCAGGAGTCAAAAATTCTTCAGACACATCAGGAGATGAATCAGGGGAACAATGCAATTCCTTTGACTGCCCCTGTGAAAGATGCTATTATTTAAGAAGCTTTCTCTACTCCCTAACAAAGACGATGTATTTTAGTTAATAATGTTAAACACGACATCAAGCTGAAACAATATTTAATTTAACGATTTTGTTTCAGTCAGTTCCTGCTGCTAAGATTACTCTCGTGGTTAATAGAACCAAGGGGAAGAGGGTTGGAAGGATGGCTGATCAGACTGAAGCCAAAAAGTCAGCATTAACCATTGCCTTCATAGTTCACTGTGCAGGGACTAGACTAAACTGTTTCACAGAAAACTAGTAGAAATTAGATTTCTTGGATTGCTATACATACGCTGGAGAGATCCTCTATTTGTTGAGGAATGACTGGATTCTTTGGATGGGCCGTTCCAGACTCTGCTTGCTCATCTTTGGATGGTGACTGGCAACTTCTCCCTAGTATGTCACAACGGTTGCAATTACTATGCAAAGAGTATTGCAGACTGAGTGGTCAGCACCACTGATGGAATATCAATGAGAATAAAGACAGTAAAGCTACATGATCTGTCAGGAACATGCCGTAATACAGTTAAGCACTCATATCATTAATTTAGACATGTGAAGCTTTCTTTGTTCCTTTACCCACAACTATTATGAGAGCAGTTATCTGCTACAGTGCTACATAGAAAGTATCTTGACAGCCTGACTGAAAGGAAAAATTAAAGGAAAGCATGTCCCATAGATTTGAAAGCTTTGGGTTTCCACTGCTGATGAGTTAAACAATACTGAAGGGTCTCTCAGCTCAGTGGACATTACATTCAAATATTAAAACATAATACTTTGCTTGCTCTGTTATTTATGTTTTTCGAAGACTAACCCATTAATTTGCTTTGGTGTAAGACTCTGGAAGAAAAGATTATTACTGTATTACTGTAACACAAGGATAGAAGCTAAAATCTAAGGGGAGTTTGAGAGACCAAATATTCTTTATTCTGCGGTCTTACCTCCAAAAGTTTTGAATGCAGATTCCAGATCACTCTCCTCGGATTCAGACCTCCCCTCGCTACCCAGATGCCAGACACATTCACCTGCCTTCCACCTGCCATTTTTTTGCCAGTCCTGGCTTTTTCGGACTCTGACAGTGACGTGTTGAAAGGCTTCCTTTACACTCTCAGCTTCACTTTCAGACGTATATTCACTGAGTGGATACGGAGAGATGAGTTCTAGCTGCCCTGAAGCCATTCTTCTGGCCATGTGTTTTACTTCAGCTACACAAAAGGAAAGAAGTTGCCTGTCTACACAACAGAATTCGAATGTCAAAACTCTCTCCATGTTTCCTAGGGTCTGCAGACTTGGATATGGAAAGGTTATAGCTGGTAGACTTCTTTATCAATGGAAGAGTTAGACATTTCTCTTTTAAGGAAAGTTTAAAATCTGCATAAGCTGATGTGGTCAGGTGTTTATAAGAACATTTTTTCTTTTTTTTTTTTTTTACTTTTTCATGCTGTACTGCCACCCAGTGGTCACTGCTACACTACTCTCTTTGAATTACATGCTGTCCCTCCCTTATATCCTCAGAACTGGGTCAAAATTATGATTATGAAGACTCCACACTCTCAATGAGCAAGACAGGATCCTACTCATGTTGTTTTCCTCCAGGAACAGCCTCATACATCTACAGCAGTTAGGACACACAGATCTTTAAGGACAAAAAGTGTAACGAAGTTTTAATACTTCATCCTACAAGCAAGACTTACCAACTAAAATGATGAATTAACACCAATTTACTTACTCCTCCATTCTGCTTGCATCATCCTCTCCTCACTTATTTTGGCACTGTAAGTTTCAGGCGTTGATTTGGGACAGCACCTACAACAGATTGTTAGGAGACAACTTAATTCACAAGTATATTGTGTTAAGTATTTGCAAGTCAGTAAAACACCAAGTTTCTTCAGTGTTAATTAAAAAGCTCAGCGCATAGTTTAGCAAGACTGTTTGACACTCCCTAACATAGGGCCAGCCCTACAGCTAAGAAAGCTCAGGTGTTTCCACTTACAAATGAGTGAGGATGCATATGGAGAGCAGATTCACCCCAAGCAGTATCAGTATTATTATATCAGGACCAACCTGCTTGACAGCATCCCTTGAGAACTATGCACATTTCCATATATATTTGCACGTGTCAACTGATATACATACCCATAAATATACATCTCTCCATATATTAAAATAATGTAAGCATTTTAAAATTATTTTTAATATAGTGAAATACCCCTGATCAAACCAGTTTCTACCTCTGCCAATTCTAGTCCTTGGGTGGTGAGTGCAGACGACCAGCAGAGAAGCATTTGGAGCCTGTCAGATCACGGCTCCTTCCCCGTAGCTGCCTTGTCGCAGCAGTTACCCTGTCAGCTCTGCGGCTGACAATGAGTCACAGCAGGGTCCTAATTGGACGAGTGGCTTTTTTGGCTTGCTGAGAAAACATTCAATGTCATCTGTAACTCTGGATGTGTCCACTTTTGACACTGGCTATAGTGAGATGAGTCTGCTGGAATTAATTCTTTTGTGAATATGATGAGAACTCACCACCTTTCTTCTTCACTTCCACTTGCTGCAGGACGTGAATCACCCCCTTTCTGAGGCTGCAAGTTGAACTTTTTTTTGCCTCGCTGAGATACACGTGGGAGTAATTGCTGAAATGAGTCCAACAAGCCGTGATTCAGCACACGTCAGGCACTCTTGTGGCAATTATGACTGGAGCTACGAGGCATACTAAGAACCTGACCGTGCAAACTGTATTCCCAAGGCTTTATTCCAGTGGTAGCACTTGTGAAAGGATGACAGCCCTGGATCTTAACCCTGTAAATACCCTGCTATAGATATCTAGCAGGATTCATATATGCACAAGATGACTGCAAATATGAGTTTACACAAGGAATGAACAACTCTACAGACAATTCAAAATTCTTCCCACACCAAATATGTGCATAAATTTCTTTCTTTACCATTCTCTTTTGGCTAATCATGTTAACTTACTTATATTTAAATAAAGGAAATGATCAGGAAGTTATTAGGAAGCAACAGCTTTGCTTCACACAATCCCTGTCTCTATCACCTTTTCCTGCTTCCTCTTTCCCCCACCGAGTCCCACCTCTATTTTAGTATAAGATTTTTTTCCTTGCTAAGGCACTAGGCTAATTTCATCTAAGGTCTAAAATTATTTTCTAAGGATCCAGGAAGAACAAGATTTATCAATGTAATGTGAGCCAAAAAGAACTGCAGATGGAGAAGATACAGCAAGGTCTCCTTATGGGACTTTTTTTTAGGACAATTTTGAGCAGTATGGTTTAATGATGTGTTCCGGCACGCAAAAATTGTGTACATTAATATTATCATCAGAACACAAAAATCCAGGGCCATTTTTTAAATATGATTTGAATCGTTTCATGTCATGGACTATCAATACAACAAGCAGGCATGAAGCTACTTTACTAGTTAGACCAATCCAGGGCCATAAATAAAGCTGTAATGTAGGTATGAAAAGCGAAATAAAGCACCAGCATTTTGGGGAAACAAAAGCAGCAACTCTGCTGCACCACTGAGCTGGTCATTCTCTTCTCCATGAATGATGTGTTTGGCATACACATATTTTAAAAGCTGCAAGAGCTATAGATTCTGTCCTTGCTTCCGGACAGCATCCAGAACCCTGTCTATTGATTACCACCATCTTACTAAAGCATCTGTTTGTGATAAATGCAGTTGTTCTGCTCAATACTTTACCTCATGATCTAGGTTCACTCGATCATCCAGGTTTTTCCCTGTGCTGAAGCTGAGTCTGTCTTCGTTTTCAGTCTTATTCCTCTGATGGAAGCACTTTCCCTGCTCATTCGGGATTGCCCATGTTCTCTCAGCTGCCTTTGGAATAGCTTGGAAATGGTCTTCATCCAAAATTCCTTGTGCCTGACAGGTTACCAGTGGTGGAATATAGTTACTTGAAGGGGGACCTATAGCCTTCCATACAAAGGTATTGCCTTTGGAAAACGAGCTATTGGTATTTTGAGGATTGTCATCAGATCTGTTCCAGAATCTTTCTAGAAATATCTGCTTAGAAATCTCATTCATTTGGTTTTCCTGGAGCAGCTTCTTTTGCTTCTCAGCAAGCTCCAATTTGTTTAGTTTCTCCTCTGTTCTGCACAGGGATCCTGACGCCTGCTGTAACATACTCTGAGCAATCTTTAGATTGAGGACACATTTGCTGATGTGCTGCCCAATCTGGGATGGACTACTCATTCTTTTCTTTGCATCTCCTCCCACTTGTGATTGCTTGCACAGCTCAGATGCCTCACTTGATCTTTCTTCCTCTTCTGACGTGTGCTCTGTACCTGATTCTGAAAATCCACCTTCCTCATAAACTGGCTTTTCCTCATAGTGCCTTTCGGGGGATGCAAATAGGTCTCTGAGTGTAGCCTTACTTTCTTTTTGTTGCCCTTTTTTATCCTTCAGATTATGGCCCAATGTGGTACCTTCTTCCAGAAAGTCTTCGTGCAGTTCTGTGTAATTGGCAAAGATTTCATTAATTTCAAAGCTACAGAGGCTCTCGTCCACATCGCTGACACTGGATGTCCCCTGCAGTTCAGAAGCTACATCATGCTGTCCTTTCTCCTGTGCAGCTGGCTGCAGGCTGCTTGGTATCTCAGCATCCACCAGTGCCTCACACTCCTCATGAAAACCAGAGTATCTCTGGGCAGCAGAATTGCCTTAAATAAAACACAAGAGATGTCCATCATTTCAGATTGCTTTCACCCATTCAGGAGTCCATACAATTTAGTTATTTCATGAGCAACATTTCATCCTCTCTATTGAGGAGGACGCATCTGCACTCCAATTACTAATTAGACGTACAGTCCTGAGTTTATATTAATAATTAGGCTGCTAGCTAGAATCCAAATCTCACGGCCTTCTGCTTTCAAAAAGTCACAAAAATCTGTAAGCGCTTGCACTTTAATTAAGATTAGACCCTCTTGCACTGAGGACCTGCTAAGTGAAGGAACATGACATCTCTGCAATGAAACGCACCCGTGTCTGTGATCTCTTCTCCTTCCAATCCCAGTGCTCTTTTCTGGTAGTTAAAAGCTGACGCCAGACAGATGTTTATGTCAGCCAGGACAGCAGACCTTTGCGCTTTTGGTATTTCATCAGCACGACCAGTCTGTGACTCAGTCAAGTCCTGTAATACGAGAAATGCTATAAAATACAATTACATTTGACAAAACAGTGCCTCCAGCTTCTATTTTAAGGCAATTTGTCTCCATGGACACAGAAGGACACTCCCAAGTTCAGATATGAAACAAGAATTAATTCTTCCACCTAGATGTAAGCAAAACAGCCTAAATTTGAATAGATGTTAACTCTGATTAACCAAATGCCATTTAAAAAGCACAAAAGGCTACCCTTTAAGTTACCTTTAAGTCATTCTTCATCAAATACTGAATATCCTGAAGGTTCATGGAACGGTTCTTCTGCTTAGGTTCTAGCCCTGACTTTACAATATCATAATAGGGTTTGGGAAGTCTGACATCGGCTTCTAAATACTGCCCTGAACTTATGAGCTGTTTAATAACAGAGTCTTCACGACCATTCCAGGGAAGAGTTTCTGCAAGACACGTAACAGACCTTATATGTTACAAAAACAAAAGTCAGAGACATTCATCAGACTGCTCTAGTGACAGAGGTCTAAATCTACAGCTATACCTGTCAAGGCCTCCTGCATTACTGCACAGAAACTATAAATATCTGATTTGACTGTGACAGCTTTTTCAAGGATTACTTCAGGAGAGCACCATTTATACAGCTGGACTGGAACAGGAATACGAGTCAGGTCACTGTGTTCTCCTCCATCTCTGCTGTATATATAAAAAATAGATATTGGGATACACATAAAACTCAATTAGAAGTTCTGTCTTTTGGAATTAAGGCTCTGAGTTTGTCACATTCTCTTTTTGTTTAAATTATTCCCATTCTCCCCACATTTATAAAAACAAGGAAGGTCCAAAACAGACCTGCAAAATTCCCCAATATTTTCACATTAGTAAATATAGTATTTTAGCACTACACAGCAGAGACCTCTGCTGGTGAAAGTAGTATCTTGCAAAAATTTGCACTCCAATCAAAAAACATTTAATAAAATTTTTACTACCAGTTCTTTAAGATCTGGCCAACGTGCTCAGACCAGATGCAAAAGAAAAGAAAGTGCCACCTAGTCTGTCAAATATTTGTTTTCCAGCGTATACTCATGTCAAGAAGCTTTCTCCTCTATACACTGCATTTTTTTTTTAATTCTTGCTCATTTCACACTAAGCTGTACTTGTCAAAAGCATGGTAGCTGTAAATAACACTCAAAATTAATAGACTGATTTTGCAAGGATGTTACAGAATACTTAAAACATAAGAATTAAGTGAACTGAAATTTGCTATTTTTGTCCCTTTCACGGAAAGAGGCAATTCTTTACCTCTCTATCATGTATTCCAAGTTGCATAACTTCGCCTCACCAGAAGAGACAATCTGAATAGCATAGGAGGTAACTGAACGGTGGATAAAGCCACGGGAGTGTAAAAAGCGCAATGTGTCATTAATTTGAAGCAGTAGATGTAAAATTGTCTCCATGCGCAGCACAGGGAATTCCAGACGCTGGGGAAAAAAAAAAAAAAGTCTAAAATTGGCATTGGAGATCATTAATCTTGATACAGCAAAAAAGCTTACTGTACAGTAGGAGGTAAAGAAAGCAAAAATTCAGCATACTGTAGTAAACATCAAACAAGTTACACTTACTGAGTAAAGCCTATATATTCAGGGTCAAATCAAACAGTAAT
>JAWLRI010000263.1:642854-666965 GCA_034781795.1 Crypturellus tataupa
GGGGACGCGCTCCCAGGTGCGGCGCCCGCGCTGCGGGCGCGCCTGGCGGCCGCCGGCTTCCAAACGGCGCAGGAGCTGCTGGACACCGGGCCCTGCGGGCTGAGCACAGGTAGCGGGGCCGGTGCCGCCTCCCCCGGCGCCGCGACGCGTCCCGGCCTCATCCTGACGGGGCCCCGACTTGGGCCCATAAAGCGCTTTTCTTTCCTATGAGGTGTCGCCCCACGGAGCAGGGTGAGGTGGCAGCTCCGCGCGCGGAAGGGAGCGACACTCGTCGGTCCCGCATCCTTTGCTGGGCCCGCGCTTCAAATCGAAAGGAAAATAACGCCCCGAGCTGCTACGCGGGCTGCGAGCGCTAGGTGCCACCCGTCTGCAGCGTGACATCTCTTACTGGCCTCAAGTGATGCTCAGAATAGCAAGTTCAAGTGCAAAGTAGAATTGCCCACATATATAATCTGTGTGTGTGTATATGTACACGTATATATGTAAATATAGCAGTCTTTGTGGTTGTCTTTCTAGAGGTGGGTATCTCCAAGGAGGAGGCGCTGGAAGTGCTGCAGGTTGTGAGGCAGGAATGTCCCGGCGAGGCGCCCCGGGCCGCCGGGCTCTCCCGCCGGTGCACGGCGCTGGAGCTGCTGGAGCAGGAGCAGGCCCAGGGCTTCATCATCACCTTTTGCTCGGCGCTGGACAACCTCCTCGGCGGTGGGGTGCAGCTAACAAAGATCACTGAGATCTGCGGAGCACCAGGCGTTGGGAAAACACAGCTGTGGTATCCTGTTTTTCCATATACTTATTTACATATATATTTTTAACTGAGAATCACTTTTCTTCTCTGACTTTTGCTCTGGTGAGGGTTGTTCATTCTTACTGCTGTTGCAATCTCCTCTTCTTATATAGCATTTTCTTAATAGTTATACTCCTTAGTACTACTGAGGAGTACTACTGAGCTTTGTAATGCATATATTTATTGTTTCTTCTTTCTGTTTCCCATTGCAGTATGCAGCTGGCTGTAGATGTACAGATCCCGGAATGCTTTGGGGGCCTCGCTGGAGAAGCAGTGTTCATCGACACTGAAGGGAGCTTTATGGTAGATAGAGTAGCAGATATTGCAACTGCCTGCGTGCAGCATTGCCAGCTTATTGCTGAAGCTCACCAGGAAGAAGGTATGATGCCAAGACACGTTTCTTCCTGCCTAGTAGGCTGGGATCTGGGTGTAGTGAGTGTCTTATGGGCAGCAGTGCTGGCTTAAGGAGTTCTTGCTGCCATCCTTTTGTTTCCCACCTGAATGTCCTAGTGGAGAACTGGATCAATATGATGATGGGACCTACACACTGAGCTGATCTAGTTCAAGAATAATTCTTTTCTAAGAAAAAGAATTTTTGTCCTTTTTTTTTTTAATAAAGGGATGTGTTTTGCTTTTGTTTTTGTTCTTAACACAGATCACTTTGGTAATCCAATTTACAGCAAACATACCTGTGTCAGCAAAATGGAGGGTTCATGTGCTGCAGCACAGGAACAGCAAGAGCAACTCAGGAAAAGGGAACAGGAAAGACAGATTTGTTTAAGTCAGTGTTGGCTGGCCTGTGTTGAAAAGCTGTAGCTGGAATCCAGCTCTTCCTAAGGCTAATACAGACAGGTTTTAATTGAGTAGCTTTATTCTGTAAGTCATCAGCAGGTAGGGATGCTAGCGTAACTTATATGTTGCTCTTTGAATTTTTGTACAGAGAATTTGGTTTGAACAGAGCTAAAAGCATGCCATAATATATGAGCTACTACCTGTGCATTGACTAATACTGACTGTTTTTATCTGGTGGTATTCAGGCTTGAAAGTGACTTACTGAAAAAGTCATTTTGAGAAATTAATTTCTCCTTTTTGGAGCACTCCTTTGGAAGCTTCAGTAAATCTAGCTGCAAGTGTTGAGATAGGTTAGTCACCACCTTCCCAACTCTATAGCCAGATGGAAAATGTCTTTCTGCACTCTTAACCTGGACTCTTTCAGTTCCTTTGGCAAAGTTTGTGTTTCTGGGTGTTTGGCTATTGTTGCTGTGTGTGGAAAAAGTAGTTTGATGGAAACATCAATGTGTTAGTATAAACCTCTAACTTGTTTATTCATTTCTCTATTTAATCTCAGATCATCTGAAAGCTTTGGAGACTTTTTCTCTTGAAAGTATCCTCTCTCACATATACTACTTCCGTTGCCGTGACTACATAGAGCTGCTAGCACAGGTCTACCTCCTCCCAGACTTTCTTTCAGAGCATTCAAAGGTAAGAGTTATTGCAGACTTACCTGACTCTATCGTTCATCTTCACAGAAAGCTTTTGAGTGGCATTGGGATACAGTAAGAGTGTACGTTCCTGTAAGCATTGCCTTAGGAGTTATCACAAAACTGCTTTACAGAAGAGACTTGAGTCATGCGTGTGTCTGACTGTGATTCAGAGGGGGTCAAAATGACCTAGTCGGTCCTTTCTTCTAGCAGATCCTTGAGGACCCGAAGCATCCTGCTGGCATCCAGAAAGTGACTGTTTTCATTCTTTCCATCTGTTGCAACAAGCAACCAGAGCCTGCAGCTTAACTCTCCAGTGGACTGCAGCCAAAAAGTTGCCTGTTTTCTTAGTGAAATGCTACTGTAATGCGGATTTTTCTCTGCCTCTTTCCCAGATTATTTATAGATTTCTGCAAGGCAGGTTACTTCCTAAACAAGGTTCATGAAAAATGACTTGTCTCTCTTTGTGAGAGAGCTGAAATCAATTTTGTTCAGTTAGATTATCTTTTGGATATCATTTCCATTTTTGGATGCACATATGAACTTGAAAGTGCAGATGCAAGTAGTCTTGCTTTGTGTAGTCTGAGAGTATTTGCCTTCCTCTGCCAGGTACTAATGGTGCCCTGTTGTGTTTGCTCTTGTGGAAAGTACATGGCTTCATTAGCACAGTTACATTGGGCTGCAGTTCTCTGGTACCATCTGTGCTGATTATCAGCTGGCTGGCTGCCTGAAATACTGAAGGTTGCAGGAGAGTTATAAGACCTTCTGGTGATTCCTTGGGAAGACAATAATTGACTTGACAGAGTCCTCCTTGCAGTCCAGTTTTCATTAAAATTGTTCTAATCTCTCTGACCATTCTTTAAAGTTGGGTCTATAGAATTGATCTGGATTTATGCTCTTAAATTGATTATTTTCATAGCCAAAAAATTACGCGCAAGGGAAATGTACAGGTTCATTGAAAGGGATTTACATGAGGAAGAGATGTGAAAGAGAGCAGAAGAATATCTTATTTTAATTCTAAGTAACCTTTTTATTTTTCCAAATTACTTTTTTTTTTTTTTTCTCGGTTGGAGCCTCAGGCTCATTTCAGAGTGATATTTGCTGCAGGCTTGTATGTTCCAGTCTCAAAGCTATTTTCCAATGATAAGTTAAATCAATAATATAGAAAGAGAAGTTATGTTCTCATGTTGTTTTCAATTTGTTATCTTGTGCATTAATGCAAAAACTTGCAGATACCCAGAACTTAAGTGACAAATGAGAGCATGTACCATGTAAGACTACTGGTCTCTGTTCTGTATTTCAGGCAAATTTGGGTTATCAGAACAGCTGCAGCAAATGAAGTTAGAATAAATCAAAATCCTGAATGCATGTTTATATTGTGCCTGGAGGACAATGAACTTGCAGCAATATTGTATCTAATGTCTGCTGCAAAAGCAGCAAAGGAAACGCCTTCAAGGAAGATAGATATTCAGCTCCATTTCCTAATGTCTAGAATATCTTCAAGCAGTTGTTAAGATCCGTGGTATTAAGATGGATCCCTGATAGGGCCCTCAGTATCTGGGTTATTTTAATAGTGACTGTAGACAGCATGGCTTCTGGTTTTGGTTTTATTTGTTTGAGGGAGAGAGTGAAATAAAACAGTGCTCATGGAGAGCTGTTTGAAGTGCAGTTCTGTTGTTTAATGATTTTTTTCTCTTCAGCTTCTATTTGACAAGGGTTATTTGCTCAGTTTTATCCTTTGGTGTTCTGGATTAGGTGCTGCAGAGGTAAGTCACCTCACTGTTAGAGAGCCCTGAGACCAGAAACATTCAGAAGGGCAGCTCTGAATTAACTAGCAGAAAGGCTTAGTGCAGCATTTTGTTTAAGCTAACGTAAGTGTGGTTTGAGACAGTATGTGTGTAATGCAGCATTGTGTTTAACAAGTACAGTGATGTATATTGGTGTGAGCTACTGTACTTTGGAGCTTGAGGCTCTTCACCTTTCACTTTTGTGTGAAGTGCAGACTGTCTCTGCACAGGGACAGACAAGAGATGTTCCCCTGTCAAGCACATCTGAGTATAAAACAAAAGATTGACATCACCTTATATGAAACAGATTCCAATGCATTTAAAAGATCTTAATACTTTTTGTTAGCAATTTGTAGGATACTGATGATAGCTCTTATTTTTTTCGGTATCTAGGTCCGACTGGTGGTAATTGATGGAATTGCATTTCCCTTTCGCCATGACTTTGAGGACCTCTCCCTTCGCACAAGGCTTTTAAATGGTCTTGCCCAACAGCTGATCATCATGGCAAATGATCATAAAGCAGCAGTAAGTCTGGGGCGAGTTTAAATTGTGGATGATGTTACTCCTGAATCGCTGCCTTGTGAAGGATTAAGCAAATGGGGTGTGTGATTGTAGACACAATAAAACGTCAGGAAGGTTCTTTACATTCTTATTTGCCAGTTTCATCAATAAATACGGATAGGTTGCATGGGCAAAATGGCATAGATAGAAAGGTCCTGCACTTTCCAAATAAGTAAAATCACACCAGCATTCTGTAAATTTCATATAAATGGTAACATCAATTTTCCATGCTGTTCTGCATCATCTCCTTTTGTGATTTGATTGTGATAAGAGTGCACGTTAGATGACTTCTGCCTATCTACAAAGCACACAGTAAAATGTGTCAGAATACTTAGACGTACCAGTGTAAATTTATATTCTTCATTTAAAAATAAAGTACTGTGTTAGTGGAAGAACTGTTCCTAGGGAAGAAAACCACTTTATCTGCTAGAGTTTGGCTTGCTGTTCTGGCATCCATGGAAACCCCCAGCTCCCTGCCGGGGGATTATTTCTATGTCACTTATGGCAATATGGAAACCTGCAAACGTGCAGCCAGCAGATGGCACTCGGAAGCTGCTTCCCTTAGAGCAGTTATTTGGCGAGCCTGTTAGAGCACAGAAAAGCATTGCTTAGGAATTGGAGCTTTCAGGGTCTCAAAATGGTGCTGGGCTCTGTAACTGTTGCCAGTGACTTGCTTTCTTGGCACCCACAACTCTTGCAGAATTGGCTTTTGTTCATATTGCTGCAGGTGTCCTCCCCTTTGCTCCCTCTGCTAGTAGCCAGAAGGGCAAGAGAGCAGCTCTGTGGCCAGTTGTGTGGTTGTACTTGCTGCTGAAGGCAGTGCCCCCTCTCCCCACAGTGTGAATTATGAAGCTTCTTCCTCTGCTGTGGGCACCAGCAGAGACCAGCATTATATGACTACTTGATTTGCATTGACTGCTCTCACTCATCCATTAGGTGCCCAGTGACCTTGAAAGGGAGAAGTTGTCACTGTATAGTCTTGTGGGTTTTTTTTCTGTCAAGTGAAACATGTTTAACTTGTCTCAAACAAATGAGCACTTTGCCACAAAAGTTTGTTAAATATAACGCTTACTAAAGAGGTGGTCAAGCACAGAGCTTCAGGAATGGTCTAGCTTGGAATAGCCCTCTTATTAGCCTGAGTTAGTTGCATGTAGCTTGCAGGCAGTCTAAATTAAGCCCGCATGCCAGGGGTTGCTTGACTGGCAGCAAATCCAGGTCCCTCTGAATGCTCTAATATGAAGGAAGGGAGTTTCTTTAGTTTCTAAAGCTGAACTCCTTGGTTTGTGCTGGGATGCCCACTCAAGTTCTCATTAGCAATGAGATGTGGGGCCATTGAAGGGATATTACCAGTGATCTATGATGAGTTAATTTTCCAAAATATACAGTGTATGTTTTGCAGCTTTCAGCTATGTAAATGTTTTGGTATGTGCCCCATATGCTCAGTAGAATTGGCTGTTCAAATATACTTTCCTAACTGTTCAAGCAAGACATGTCAAACACACTAGGGTTTAGGATAGGTACATTTTTTTTTTTTTCATTTTTAATGAACCTTGAGATTAATATTCCTGGCTCTCTTCTGTCTCACCCACCCCCACTTCTACCAAGGATCTAACCTAGACTGTCTGTGAACCTCCTACGAATGATTTGTGCTGCGAAAACACTCCTCCACTCTGTCTGTTCATTCTCATTCTGCTTTGTATTGTACCCGCTTGCACATTTTTAGACTACAAGGTGCAGAAATTTTGTTAATCATTAGGCTTGTGCATGCCTTGTGCAGCACCACCAAGTTTGTTTATGCCACAGTGAGTGAAACCTATCCATATATAGAGGGCTAATATAAGTCTGTGCATCTAAATACAGATCCAAAGAGACTTTAGTACATATACAGAAACTCAACACAACTAATATTTCCCTATCTCTTGCATAGGGAGAAATTCCATTTTGTAAGTCTTGAATGAAAGAAATCCGCTTCCCTTGCAAACTGAAAATACATTTTGCAGAGTTCTCCTATTTTGTTTCATCTATTGAGAAAAGATAAGGCACCTTTATTTTTTTCTTGCTGTTAGGACAGATCTTTCCTTCTGTTGGCAAGAGTTTGATCCAAGTGAGCACTTTATTGATAAAACCTTTTAGGAAAAAATCCTGGTTTTTTTTTTCTTTCCCCTCCCCTATTATGATCATTTCCCAGAGGGTTTTGTTTGCTTGTTTGTTTCCTCTTTTAGGTAGTTCTGACAAATCAAATGACCACAAGGATTGGACAAAGCCAGTCTACGCTGGTACCTGCTTTAGGTAGGTGTTTAACATGTGAGTTGAAAACAGAAAATCTTTTGACTATTTTGGCATTGTGAATAAGAGCAACAACAACAACAAACTGTCTTCTAAAATTTCTCTGATACAGCAGTTTCCCAAATTCCCCAAGAACTGTTAACAGCCCTCTAAAACATATTCCAATTTGATAGTAAAATAAACGATTTAAACTGTTTCCCTTAACTCTTTGCAAAGTTATTTCATATTTGGTGCATGTCTATAACTTTCTATCCTTTGCTCTCTACAGTTGCTATAGTATGGGGGGGGGGGGGGGGAATGTATGTGGAGTCCCCACTCGAGGTGGACTCCTGAATTGCAGTCTGCCCATAATGAGTTTAAGTGTCTCTTTGGAGGCTGCTCCATCCTGCTCTGTAATGAGCAGAGTGCCCCATATAGACTATTTTGCGCTGCCCACAGGGGAGACTAGCAGCGTTCATCTGAAACGTCGATTGGCCAAATTTAAGATTTAAATGCTGAGCCTTTTCTAATTTCAGGCTGTAACTTTATATTTCATGAAGTATTTAAAGGGCAAAAAATCTCTGTCTATAGATTTGCTGGACTAGGTAATAATTCCCCTGGTCTGGAGGGGAGAGAGAAGAAGGAGACAGTACAAAGGCAAAGATGTTCTCAGTGTCTGTACAGGTATTGAACCATTCAGCACAGATGTAAGATAAAATGAACAAATACAGATCATCTCCTTGGAGAATGGGAAATTTTGAGCTGTGCATGCAGATAAAGACCTAGCTTTCAGCATCTGACCATTTTTTTGTCGTTTTTACATCATTCTCTGGTGTATTAGAAAGGCTGCCAAAAATAACTGGCTACAAACTGAATTAAAGCTAATAGATTCTGTCTTGACTTTTTAATAGCCAGCAGTGTTGAAAGCTGTGAAGAATGCTAAAGGAGTCAGTTTAGGTTATAATCTTAAATTATCACATATTCTCTTGCACACAATTTTATTCTTAAGAGCATTTAATTTGACATAACCTCTTCTTGAGGAAACCATAAACTGATTGTGACTCATCAGAATGTGCGTGCAGCCTCATAGTTTCATTTAGCTGAATAGCATATCTGCTCTCAAAAATGAACATTTATACTAGTGAAATATTTAAGCAAAGAGATACTCTGTGCATCCAAATTTAATTTTAACAGCAGTATCTTACGTGGAGAATTTCAAATTGTAAACAGCTTTGTATCACTCTGATGTGGGTTTATTCCATTGAGTCGATGTGAGTGTTGTGCTGGTGTATTCCTGGGTGGTTTTATGACCCGCTCTGAAGGGAGTCTCATCATAAAGCTGAAGAAACTCCTGCTCCTGTATGGTTGGCTGTAGCCAAAGGGGCTATTGAGGGGTAGGTAAGCAGCAAAATGCCAAGTAAAATCAGATCAGTTCCTTTCTTATAAATTTCTTCCTTCTAGGTTATTGGTAGGACCTAGAAAGAGCCTTTTTTTTTCCCTAAGACTTCACAAAAGCATTAATCCCTAAACTCTTACTCAACTTCCTAGCTGAAGGGAATTCCTTAATTATGAAAAAGAGCACAGATGCTGCAAGGTATTAAGTCAAGAGCCTTATGAAGGGGGCAGCTTTCTTTCCCACTAGTGATAGCTAAGCTGGGTGTTCCTAGACATTTCTGCTTGATATATTTAGAAAGGAGGTCACATATTAATCTGCAGCCAGTTTAACTCAGAAATATCTCATTTTGCAGTAGTGTTTTTTCCCCTAGCATCTAGGACAGTTGGAAGGAGTCTGGAGTGGAACTTGTGTCCGTTTGTAAATTCTGTGGTTTTAATCTCTGATTCAGAACTATATGCGATAGCCAAAACATTAAATGTCAACTAAGATATAATGGAGCAGGGTCTGGCAAGATGCCTAGAGGGTCTAAGCCTCATGACAGTTGAGGGTTTTGTTTTGTTTTTTTTTTCCTCTATGCTATAATGAAGGCCAGAGCAGGTGGGACTGGTGGTGTTGCTGGAGACCAACAAATAATGATGCAGAGGTTAACAGGTTGTGTGCAGATGAATAGGAGAAGCTTGCACTCTTAGCCGAATGACTGTTCAAAATTCAATCCATGTTCTGCCTACTGAATGTCTCCTGGGATAAAGAGAGGAAAATGCCCCATGTAGCTGTCTATAAATTGAATGATGTTGTGGTCAGATGAAATCTGAAACAGTAGGACAATTTCCCCTGAAACAGGATAACTGTCCAGATTTTATTCCCTTTTTTTTTTCTTTTTTTCTTCTACTTTCTTGGTTGTGTTCTTTATCCATATGCTCTCAGAAAAGGAAGACTGCTTCAGGGGTCTTTAATACTTTAATAATCACTGACTGTCTCCCAAAGCTTCTATCCCAGGGGGAGTGATGTTTGCTCATAATTATGCATGAGAGACAGAAATGACAATTTTGAACTAGGATTTAGACACATTCACTAGACTTTTTTCAGTAATTAGAAAAATGTTTTCAAGATTTGTCTAGTACCTGACTTTTATTGGGAGTGTGTGTGTATATATTAAAAATCTTTTTACAAATACAGGAGTATTTCGTCAAGCTTTTTATAAAACATACTGCAGGTGAGTACAGAAGTTATTCTTTATCTCAGGATGTTTAATAAACTAGTTGTAAAATCCTTGCCCGTCTAAAAGGTGTGACTCATTATTGCAAGAAAACTGTATATATTTTAATCATGGGGGTTTGGGGAAGACTGGTCTAATTTCAGTCCAATTTATTCTGCTGCTTTTACAGGAGATAAGTAAAATGTCTGTCATTTTGTCACCCAGGAGAAAGCTGGGGACATGCTGCTACTGTCCGTTTAATCTTTCATTGGGATAACAATCAGAGGTAAGTGTAAATGTAGGCCGAAAAAGTACGTAATAACACACGAAGTCTGACACTGTCTTACAGGCTGAACTTGGATTTCAAATTCAGATTTCCCTGGCCAAACGGATTTGAATTTGATTTCAGACTGTGGTCTCCCACATCTTAAGATAGTGAGGCTCAAGAAAAATTATCTAGTTTGGCTTATGTAGAGATAGCGTGGGCTGAGCTGTTGTGCTGCTTTTCACTGTGGTCAGATTGCTGCAGTTTTGTCTATGCTCTCCATTGTTTCTGACATGCTATGTCTGTGGTAGGGTATATCTAAATACCCTGATGGTAGCTGTTCAGACACAATAATTGGGGAGCTGGTAATTATATTTAAAAAAAAATCTTTTTTTATAACCCAGCTGTGAGCATATACTGTTGTCCTTAGTCACAGACCTCCAAGCCTCACCAAAAAATCAGTCTCTCAGTCTCAATTTTGCAAGCAGGAAGAATTTCTGTGTTCAGATCTGACATTTAGGCTCCAGGCAATCCCGAGCCCTTTGATGTCCAGGAAGGCTTCCACCTAGGCAGGGATCCCCAGGGATGGGAGCCGCCCTTGCAGCTGTTGGGCCTGCTGCTTTGGAATACATTAGGATGGTTCTTTTGAAAACTGGACAGCCGTGCAATTGCTAAAGCACTGTTAACTGCAAGGATGGAGGACGAGAGCTGCCTTTATTCACACTGCAAATTGTGTGAAAGATGATTTTTAGAAGCCCAAAGAAATGAGGATGACCCCCTTAAAACCAGTGTGAAGTTCTCTTGCTACTGCACTGGGGTCTTTTGCTTCTTTTTACCCTTTTTCACTATGTTGCCAGCTCATTGCCTACTCAGCTGAATTTCTCTTACATATAATATTGCAATCCTGCTGTAATTTGAGATTTAAGGAGCCTTGATTCTATTTCCTAATCTTCTGCAAACAAAGAACAAAAATGCTATTGGAATGTTGTTGTGCATAGTTTTGTTCTTTAAACTTGTAAAAGAAATGAAGCAATACTTTCTTGTGGGGTTTTGTATTTTTTAAATTCTAAACCTGAAAGCAATGCAGAGTGATTACAGCAGGCTGTTTAGTCTGGAGTTAAATTAATGACACTGATTAACAGCCTTTATAAAAGGAATTGCATCAACATGACAATTGCAGAGTGAACACAAGTTAATTTAGTATACAGAAAGTAAAGAGCCTTTTCCTTCCACATCATGGCCAGGCATGTTGTAGGTATAGGTTCCAAAATAAAAGGTGAAAGGTAGAAAAGCTTTTATTTACTTTTCTAAATATACAGCCAATATGGAATGGGGCCTGCAGAAGTGCTGCAATTCTGAATATCTGTAAAAAGCAGAAACAGACACTCAGTAGCATTTGTAAATGAACTACCTATACTTGATGATTCCCACTGATTTCTTATTCTTGTTTCTATAGGCTGTTACCGAGGTGCAAATTTAACCATTTAAGAGGTCATTTTCTTTTCCTATTATGCGTGGGCAAAACATGATGCTTGTCAATTCTTCTCTTACAGTTCCAGTACTAGAGAGAAACTGTCAAGCTTTATTACAGGGGGTCTCATTGCTGTGAGGAAAGATCCTGTTGAGCTGAGACATGGAGCTCTGCTGAGGGCTTGTAAAAGCAGGGCTTCTGCAGCTTCACATTTAGGCTGTTTTATAAGGTGTAACCCACCTCTTAAATGTTCTGAGGAATTCCCTGCGTAGCTAATATGAAGTGGCAGTGTTCCTCAGGCTGTAATTACGTGCTTTCTAATAGAATGGCACCTCAGGGAGGAAAAACCCACAAAAATAATTAACAGGATCCTTGGCAGGGTGTCTTGGTGCAGAAAGGGGAGGGTAGACATGGAGCAGACCAGCAGTGCTAGGACTGGTTTAAAAAAATTCCTTGATATTCAGCTGTTTTGATGGCTTTTATCTGTATTAGGCAAGCACCCATCTCACTCATATTCTCCATCCACTGTATTTTGTAAAATCCATAAGAAACTCCTTGGAAGTTTTTGATTTCTTCAGGCTTAGCTTCCAACTTTGAAAGGTCAAATTGCAATAGTTGTTTAATGGAGTAGAAAACAATTGTGCTCAAAAGCTTTTCTGTTTGGATTTTAAAGTGGCTTGGAATTAATTCAGAATGGATATTGTTTTGAAAATGTGATAAAATGCAATGATAAAATCAATCATTTGTCCTTTATCAGTAGGTGTATTTTGTATTTAAGCTGACTGATCAGATAGGGATGGGATTTTGACAACCATGTGTTGAATGGCCTATGCAAATCTACATAAGTAAGAATTTCCTTGGTCACCCATGCCATGATTGTAGGACAACTTGGGTCTGGTTAACCTAAAATTGTTTATATGGAATTTCTTTGTTGTCTGTATTTACTAATCCTAATTCTTTGTTTTTGTTTAACCAGGCTGGCAACACTGTACAAATCACCAAGTCAGAAGGAGTCAACCATACCCTATCAAGTTACAGTTAGTATCTCTTTTGAAATGGAAATACTGGGGTGGGATCAAGGTTAGCTTTAAAGAACTCGGAGATGTGTAGACAAATATGAGAATGCAGTTTGCTTTTTTAGAAGGCAACTGAAAGGCAACACTGACAGTAGCCAATAATGATGGAGTGACTCCAGGTTTATGAATATTTTTCCCCTATGCCTTTCTTTGAAAAAATGACCCATCATGTCAATCCTTAGGTAGTTAAAACACCTTGATTTCCAGATCAATTACAGACAGCCTGTTCTTGCATTGTTGTACTGTTCATTTATGAGCCCTTGATGGACTTACTCCTGGTGGAAATGTAATTAGAGGATACTCTCTGTGTCTTCATTTTGGGAACAGCAAACCAAGCTTTCTTCTTCCTTGAAGGATAGGCCGTTTGTTTCCACAGTTGCTCTTTTCTGCATCTGGTCCAGCCTGAGGTTATCTTTTTAGAACAAAAGTGACCAAAATCCTACCAGGTATTCCAGACATCTCACCATGCTTGAGCCACACTTTCCCCATCTCTGCTCTAAGTAACTTGGCTGCCCAATGTATTGCCAATAACCAGCCAATACATACAGATTTGTCTCTCCTGTCACTGTTGTAGAATGTGCTCGCAGCTCAGGGTGGGAGTCCTTATCCCCAGGTAGATCCTGTGGTTATATTTCTTTATGAAGTTTACTTTGGGATGTCTTTACTTAGACATTCTGATAATATGTAGTGTCTAAGCTATATTTAGGTTTAAAAAAAAAAAACAACTCTTTATCTTCAAATGCCGCATTCATAGGTACATGCAATAACTATTTGCTGTGTCCTCATGGAAACACGTTGCCATAGCATTTCCTGCAGATTTTAATGCTGTTGTAAAATAAGGCTTTCAAAAATACTAAACAGAAATAAGATTTTTTTTTTCATTCCAAAATGTCTTTACCAGGATAGGTAAAGGTTAGATATAAAGATACATGTGTACGTGTTTGAACACATACACACGTTCTTAGTTCTGCAAAGACTTGGAAAGCCAAGTGGCACCACATCCCAAGGTTGTTTGGGTCATCTGAATTGACTGTGCAGGCCTCTGACCATCAGATTGATCTTATCTTTAGGCAATTTAGGCTACAAAACAGCAGTGCTTGCTTTGTCTATGTGCAAGCACACGGTCTTGAAATACAGTTGAGAATGCATTCTAATTAAAGATTAGTTAAAACTTAAGATTAGTCTTGTGTTTTTCCCCTAATCTTGTTGAGCTGCTTCAGTAGATGGCTTCTGTAAGTAAAGCATTTATTATCCCTATTTCTTTCATGAAATTCAGATCTGATGATAACTGCCTTCTGCCAATACCAAGAGAATACCAATACTCAAGAGACTGCCTTTCAAGTAATAAAGCCATAGCCTGGTCAATCTTGGGGTAGTCTGTAGTCAAAAAAAATCAAAGAACAACTCAAAATGACCCTGAAGAACCTTTTTAAGCTTCAGTTCCATTAGTCATGTTGTCTCCATCTAAAAGCCATTAACAAGTTCCACAAATATGTGCAAAATTTTTGTATTTTCAGTCTCTAGGGAGAGGCTTTGCCCAGAAGATGCATGCCTTTAAATGCACGACATCCATACTGAACAACCCACTTTATAGAGTTCCAGCCTTTATAACCATTGGAATGTTTTCATTAGGAGTCTCCGGTGCTGGATTAAGTGGATTCTTGGCTACAGATCCACCTTTGTGCCTCAGGGAAATGGCAGAGATTAGATGCAAGCAGCAGTGAAACACTAAACTTTAAGATTCCCTTTATGCTATTTAGAATAACACTTGAGTTGCTTAAAATAGCAGAGGGACTGTACAAATTCTGCCCTTGTGCTGCTCCTTGATGCTTGCTCTTTTTAAAGCAGAGGGCTGCAGGAGGTGATGCATTTAGAGAGAGGTTACAAATACAGAGATGAGAGACTTGAGCAAAACATTTCGCCTGGTTTCACTTTATCTTGGATTGATCTTGCTCTGGGATGCAAGCGCATTTTCTAAAAGTCACATATCTGATAGTAATTCTACCTGATTTTTCACACTGCACCAGCCTGAAATATCAGCTCTTCTGAAATGCTCTCATCCCCTCACTGTCTCTGCTTGAGCATTTAGGATCTGCAAAGCAATTACTTTTCCTGATAACCCCTTTTCCTCTCCCAAGTTTCTGCACTGCTGAGAGCCCCTCAATGAGCTGTTAACAACTGTCCCTACCCAGTGTTGTGTGGAGATGGGAGGACAGTCACAGACTTCAGTGCCACTCTCTGCTTTAACTGATTTTTCCAGTTCTTTCATATTTTTAAATCCTTTTTAAAAGTTATCTGAACAGTGAGCTAAGCTAACAGAAAATACCAATGGTACTAAACAGCGTAGAATACTGAGCTCTCTGCTATGTACCAGCATCTAGTTTTCACTTCTGCATTTAGGTTTTGGCAGTTAAAAGTTCTCACCCTCTTGTGTCCCATAAATCACCATGGTGGGACAGTCTGTGGTCTGTGTAGTCTGATTCATATATGCTCTTCTCTCTCAACATCTCCTTGCTCTTTTCAGTTCATTAAACAGATACATAAAAATATCCTAGGTTTTAGGAATTTGCAGTTGTGTTTCTGAAAATGACTGAGGCAGAGAGTTAAACAATCCCCTGTTGCCTTTGGGAGTCTAGTTTGAGTAAAACTGAAAGATTTGACTTTTAGTTTATTTAACTAGGCAGTATAAGTTAATTTACAAGCAGCAGTGCTCCATAGCCATAGGGGTGATTACTGATAACATGAAAATGATAGTCTGATTGGTGACAAAATATCTTTTAGAAAAAAAGGGCAGTTTGCTTGCATGAGTGTTGGAAAGTTTGCCATTCTGTGAGGAGCTGAGTCTATAAACATTCTCTGGCCACTCACATAAACGCTGTCCTCATTCCTTATTCTGATCCTGTGGGTACTGGAGTTACTTGTGTTTCATATCTAGGATATATCCTGTCACATGATTTTGCTTTTATCTAACAGCCTCACGGTTTCCGAGATGTGCAGCCTCCAGCCGTTACGCAAAACCCAGATGGTACCGAAATGAACCCTCGCAAACGTCCACGGAGCGAAGAGGAAAAATAAGTGATTCGAAAGTTGAATGTTAAAAAGATATGCTACGGGAGAACCCTTGCACAGTGAGCATGCAATTCAGGGCAGCATGGGAGGTTGTTTAACTAAAATTCCTGTTCTGAACTTTACAACAATGTTAGAGTTACAATATACAAGTTTCCATGGTGGGAAGTTCCTTCCTGCATGACATAGTTTTACTTTTCTAATAAAAATGTAAAATGTTTTCTGTGTGAAGAGGCTTCAGCTTTAGGGGGATGAAGACTTCTTTTACTCTGGATAGAAAAGTGATTGCAATTTAAATGCTGAGATAGGAGGAGCCAGTAAAATACAGTTAGTGACGTAGGTCTTGATCGTTCATCTGTTTCTGTGTGCAGCTGAATTTTAATAAGGTTCCATGCAGCAGTCTGCTCACATGCCTCAAGCTAGGGCAGAAAGCAGTGGAGCTTCTGATAAAATGCTTTAAGATAAACGCATACCTAAATGAAATGCCACATCGGGACTTTTAGCCTTTACCTGCTGCAAAGTCCTTGATCAAGGGCAGCCAAAGCACCATTTCCAAAATCTTATTTATTTGGTAGCAGTAACAGCAGAGACAGGAGGCTAGATATGAAGGACAACAAAATTTAATCCAGGCTGGCAATTTCATGTTCCTATCTTGGTGAGTAAGAATGTTTTGCCATCAATCAAGCTTGAACTGAACTGCTGCAGAACCCTCAGCCTCCGTGTTTTCTTTTAACAAACAATTCGGAATGAATATTCCGTGATCAGGGTGTGCTTTGTTTGTGGCTTAATTTAATAAAGAGGACACCCAGGTTTCTTCGATAATAGCAGTACATTAACAGCTCCAGAATGTAAACCAAGTGCAAACATCAACGTCCACCGAAAATAGAGCAAGGATTTGTCCTCTTTTATTAACAGAAAACAAATCTGTAAGATGACTATTATAGAAGAGAGTACAGCAATGCAAAATAGTAATTACTGCAAGCACAAGAGTGTTTATCTGTACATACACACACATCACCCCTTTCTGGCATAATATTGGATACTGTTATAGCCAAGGAAACTTAGCCAGCAGACTAAATGGAGAATTCAAGTTATGGGAGTCAGTATCTTTAATTTTTAATTTAGTCACTAAACTGACTTTGCCTTGAAACAAAATTGAATGCTGAATTTGAGTCATAAAATCTCTCTATTAAAAAAAGCTGAAAAAAGTGGCAGGGATCATTATAGTATTTAGATATAATTTACATAATAAAATATTAAAGGAAAGTATTCAATTGCCATACAGCACTCTGGGCTTTGTGTACTTAAAATTTTAAACCCGTGAGTCAGGGAGAGCTCTCAGGCAAGCGTGACATAGACGAAGAAAGACGGAGGGATTTGTGACTCAGACAAACATTGCGATGCAGGAGACATAGGCAAACAAAAGGATTCTACCGCATGTGATGTCAGCAGGCGAACGCTCCTTGTGGGAATAGCAGCTTCCTACGGATTGCAGTGCGACGGGAGGGGGACGGCGCGGAGCTCATGCCTACGTCGCTGCAAGAAAAGCCGTCCGTTAGGAACATTGAATGTTGCAGCAGCATCGTAGAGGCAGTGCTGGTTACTAACCATAGCTGCTGTCAAACAGATCTGGTATTTGTGGAAAAATCCATTTCTGTCGATTGCTTGTGTTCTGATTTAGTGTCTTCCATATTCTTCCATATTGGAGGAGAGTAAGCACAGGTCTCTAATACACTATTAATTTCAGCTAATTGTTTCATATTTTATTTGTAGCAGCGTAGCATTCAGGAGCCCCAGCTGAGATGCTGATTCTATTATGCCACGATAAATCATTTTGTTTGAATAAATGATAGATTTTCCAGTATTCCAGAAGGCCTTAATAAAAAAAAGAAATGTTGTTATTCACAATCATAAAACCTCCAAAGGACATATTAGAAGCTCTCTATGCTGAGATTTGGTTTCACATACTGGAGCTATTACAAAAATCAGCTCTGCAAACTAGAACCGGGGAGAAGATCCGTTGGCGGAGACAAAATTAGATTGAACGAGCCAGATTTCATTCTTATCTGCTGGAGACAAGAAGGCTGTTCCAGGCTTAGAACTGCGTATGAAGAAAGATTTTGACCATTGCCTCCCCAGGGCGTCTTGGTTATCTTGGTACTGTGGCAAACAGGTATTTTCTGACATGAGCTTGAGGTTCTCTTGGGTTTCACCGCGTCAGTGCGCAGTAACGAGTGGTTTGGGAGAATTTACAACCGCCCAGAAGGATTGGGACCTGCCAGTTCCACAGCACTGGATGCAGAACAGAATTGCTTGCTTAGCTTAATGCTTAAATCCCAGTCCTCTGAAATGCAAGAACTTTTTAACCATCCTGCTGAGTTTAATATTATTCAAATTTGAACCGACAACATTTGCTTGTTGTGGTGACAAAGTAACTTCCCGTACAACAAGGATACAGTATCTACCACAGGGCTTGGCAACGGGAAAACACTGCGGTTGGGATATGCTTCTCCAGCCCAGAGTCCAGCTTTGAAACTCTTTAGTCTGGCACGAGAAAATAACAATTTATCTCTTCCTGATTGGAAGTGTTCTCTGCCTTTTCCATTATGAAACACTGAGAAACGAGCTTCCAACCAGAACAAATTTAAGAAAACACAAGGAGGAAATCATTTTAGCTAAAGGTGCAAAGTTGTAGCCAGAGTTCAAGTTACGCCATTGAACTGTCGTGTACTGAAGTCAATCATGAACGGGCTTGCTAACGTGGAAGCTGCTGACCTGAATGTGGAATACACTGTTGAGAAAAACATATTTAAAATACAATATCCACGCGTCTTTGTTGAATTCAAATTATTGTTCCTATGATTATTCTGGGGAGATTGAGATTTATTCTAAGGCATTTCATGGATTAATGGCAAAGACAAAATCCTTATTTCCTGCCTTTTTAGCTCCATCCTTTTTTTCCGAAAGAAAGAAGATAAAAAAGTTGGAGGATAAATCATTGTGGTCCAGCTTGGTGGAAGAGATTGTCTTGCTATGCTCAGTACTTGTACTAAGTACTACACCACTTCAACCTGTTCTATGAGAAGTAGGTTTTTGAAGTTATCAAGTATGGTGTGATGTTCTTTTGTTCCAAGCCAAACTGCCTGGGGGGAAATTAAGTAAATAGAGCACTTCTACAGCACTAACACAAATATTACCACCCATTATGTAAGGGAAATAATATCCCTCTGAGGCCTAGGCCAAGGGGAGGTAGCTGGTGGTTCCCAGCGGGGTGAAGCGGGGCCACCCTGGGACCGTGTGACGGGGCCGGCAGGTCCGTGCGGTGGCCTCGGAGCAGCGGGCGGCTCTGGGGGGACATGAGCCGGCAGGCACTGGGGCTCCCGGTGCCGCTGCCCCGTCCTGTCCCGCTCCAGGAGCCGATGCCAACGCGGCCGCTCCGCGAGGCCGCCCGGGGACACACCAGCGCCTGGTGGCCTCCAGCCACGGAGCGATGCCGGGTGATCAGGGCTGGAAAGTTGGCTGTCCCCTGCCGCTAGATTGCTGCATTGATGCTCTGCACTGAAGAATGAAATCATCGGGAACTGGCCCTCTTCCCAGTATTGAATTTCACCCACGAATGTTCCCACTATTAAACTGTAAACTACTATCTTGCTTCCTACAAGCGAGGAATATTTGTACAGTATCTCTGATCTGTTTAGTAGCGAGGCTAAGCTCTACATAGCTGTAACTAAATCTGTAGAAATTATAAGTGGTATTGAAAGCAAAAGTTTATTTACTATATAAGCAGTCAAAACATTGGGTTGTATGCTAAAGGGATGCATAGAAAAGTATGTATTTTGCTAAAGTAATTCTTCAAGAATAAAGCTCATATTGTTATTTTGATTATTTTTAATTATTTTTAAAACACATTTCAGTTTCAATGAGAAGGGAGAATGCTTAGAAGATTTCTATGTATACATGGAAGTAAAAGGGAAACTTTGCAGACTTCAAGAAGTGGTTCTAACTAGACCTAGATATTTTTCTCCAAGTCTCTAGAAGTGTTTGGAAATAAGCTTAGTTTCATATCTCACATTACATTAATTCTGTGTGTCTCCACTAAGAAACATAGCTTCAACTTTGCTCTCACTTTTGCATGAACTTCACCCCTCACCTCCGAAGGGCAGAACACGCACACACCATTAAATCCCCAGAACAAAGCACAAGAGGGATTTAAATGGTCTACAAGCCTGTGACTCTCCTCAGAACAGAAGCAAACCTCACGCTTAGGAATCCCAGCGGTGCTACATTGCACACTGCGGCACTGCGAGCTGTCAGCCCCGCGCGGAACAAGTTACCAAAATGGAAAGGACAGAGGAAGGGCCTGGGGCAGCGACAGAGCCAGCAAGCTCTGGCGCTTGCTGATAGCCGGGACGGCTGCACCCCGCATCTCCGTTCAGCCCTGAAAGGAAATCGTGGTAACAGGCGGCGACTGATTGCTGAAGTGGATCAGCCTTAAGGAGAAGTCACTGGACATAACAGTTATGGACCTTGTCTTGTCATAGGGAAGCGAGGTCTGCTGTGCTGTGTTGCACTGTCCCAGAGCTGCTCTCATTTTGAGGATCTAGTTTCTCACAGTATTTCTTTTCGTTAGTTCTTTCTTCCCTCTTCCTCTCTGCTCTGCAGCAGATTTCCAAATCTAACTAAATCATCGTGGACTGATGTCCTTTTCCCACTATTGCTATTCATAGAACTCCTTTCCTAAACATGGGTCTGAAGGGAAGGCTGCAAGTGGAATTTTCCTTTGGAATAAGATTGGAAGTTTCCATGACAGCTGGAAGAGGGATTCAGGCCTGAAATCTTTTGTTTTGCAAATGATGTGGATATTTCAGAATAATTGGAAATTGAAAAGCTGGTTTAGTCCCCAAAATCATGAGAGAGGGAGAGAAAAAGAGAGAAAAAAAAAAGAGAGACGAGGACTTTGGTGTTTAGGGACATCCTAATTCAGCACTTAATGATGGAAAAGGAGCCAGTTGTTCTACAATGACAGCAGTTACTGCGCTTTTAAAACTGCAACTGAAAAAAAAAATGAACGTAAAAAAACTGTTTGGAGCTTGGTGCAACTTATAAACAAGAATTTGGAAGTGCTAACTTACAAATTCTTGATGGCCCTGTTCTTAACTAATCATTTCAGTGAGGTAGAAGAACAAATGTCTCACTGAGCTGTAAGGATTACAACAAAAATTTAGACTACAGGCTACTCTTGTAGTGAACATCAGACATTGTCATGTTTTTGAGAGTTATCAGTAACTACATAGTGATGTATTCATGTCACATTCACAAGGTGACCAATATTGGTTATATGAACAGGTATAAAGGATTCTATTATTTTTCAGCATTACAAGCCTCATTACCATCCCTTATACCAACCTACAGAAAATTCATCAGAAGGGCTTTCAAAATGAGAACAGTCAAAGGCCTGGAAATACCTGCTTTTACAGTGGTTTCATCTGGCCAGGGAAACAGAACACAGCTTCTAAAATTACCTCTAGTTTACTGCAAAAGCCCTACTTTTTAAAGAGATCACTTCCGAAAGGCAATTTGTTTACCACTGGATTTTCTCATTTTACTCTTTTGTGTAGTGTCAGGAAGTAAAACACAGATATATTAAAGTATTGCCAGATGCTTGTTAATGCCCTTAAATTTTTGTGACTTGTCAGCGTATGACAATTACTTCCAAAGGTTAAAAAAATTAAGCACTTCATCTTGCACTCCGTACAATTCAGGTCACCTCCCCAAGGCCTGCTTAAATTCTGCGTACTCCTCACCAGCAAAATCAGAAAGAAGAACACATATTTTTTTAAGGCTAAACTAAAACAGATTTTTTTTCCAACACAACATTGTAAAATCTTTTTTTAAAACACGATGAAGCCAAAAAGGATACAAACACCCGTGTTTCCTTCTCAAGTCAGGTGGAAGCCTCTATTTCGTCTCTATTTGACAATGTGTTGCAAACCGGTGATTTCAGACTCCAAATGTTATGAATTGTGAATTTATTCCCTACACCTAACCTAAGAGCCATTCATCCTGCTGTTACCTACCAATCTTAAACGCACCAAAGCAGCCTAAATTTAGCTTCCAGTGTTACTAAACCCTAAGAAAGTTCGCAGTAGTACCAAACACGCCTCGTAGAGACCGGTGCTTCACTTGATGATAAATTGTACTTAGAGTTTCCTTTTCTGGACAGCAGCAAAGCGGCAGCGGGGCTGCTTCTGCAGTAATTGCCCACCCCACCGTCTCCATGCGGGGAAACGGTAGCAGGTTCCTGGCTCCGGAGCCTAGCCGCACCACCCACAGGTACCATATGCTCCATCTTGCAGGTTAATAAGAATGGGTTGTCACCTTCCCTCCCAGACACAAATGTCACCGTGGCGGACAGCCATACGCTCCTCATTTAATACTGAGGGAAAATGGTAGTAGCTTGCCACTAGTGCCAAAACTTGACGAAGTATCCTGAGTACAAAGTTCTCCTCTATTTCATTTTAATTAGTGTCCTTTGCAATTAGTCAACCGATGAAAAGCACATGGGGACTGCCAAGATGAATCAAGGACATCTGGTAACTTTAGCATTTCAATATATGAATATGAAACAGAGCAGGTATGATTCTAATACATACTCTTAGGTGCTATTTAAAACAATATAGAAATACACAAACAAAAAACATTTAAGAAAGAGACTATCTAGAGACTTTTTGAAGTTTTCTTCCTGAATAACCTTTGCTGATATTTGTCATATAACATGAAGCTGGTCAGACATCATTTTGAAGTCCCAAAGATACTGTAGTAACAGGTATTTTCTGAATGAAGATCACAATGCACTGAGATTATCAAGAGGATGTTTTCTCAGAAACTGCAAATGTCTCTGAATTACCAATGAAAAATGAATAATGCTGAACTTAAAACTTCTTTTTGGATGCTTACATTGATATGCATTCTCTTGAGGCTCCTGACTCACTGACAATGCAGTAAACACAAACTTTAAAAAAGTGAAACCCAGCAATGATATTATCAGCTATAGCTGTGAGCTACCTCCTCCGAAAGCACAATTGCTTTTCGAACCTCCAAGCCATTCCGGCATTCTTAAATCAATGGATGTTAAATGGAAGGGTATAAAGGATATACAAAAAAAAAAAAGTACCTCTAGACATGTACTTTCCAGAGAAGTTATGCAATTTTGTAGCACTTTAATAGCCTTTGGCTGTGAAAGGCTAAGACCAACTGTGAAAATCACATTTTTAACTCTTGTGGTTTTTACATATTCACAAGATTGCAATATGATCCGTCAGTGCAGTTGCTGGAAATACCATGAAATTAGTTTGGCTCTGAAATAATAATCCACCAAACAGAAGACAGATTTACAGCAGCACCTGACGTGCAGAGGTAATTACTACAATGCAGATAACAACAGGTTCCAGCAAGGTACTGTTTTTATTACAATATGTTAAAAATTGAGAATATTTTTGCATACTAGACTGGTAATTTGGCTATTCTTCAATGTCTATCTGACATTAAGGACATCATTCCCTCCCATGGGCACAAGCTATTTTAAATGCGTGACAGCTATACCTGCTCTTTGCTGGTATTTATGGACCTGATAGCTCTGAAAATAGCTTGTCAGTAGCAATGAATAAAATAAACTAAAATGCTTTTCGCAAAGGGAAGACATTTATTAGGCAGCAGTAGAACATCAACAACACTTTCTCTCCCACTGACTAGCCATAACTTCCAAGTTTCATTCAGCGTTAACACCCTCAGCTACTTACGAATCCCATTTTGCCAGAAACCCTAACACATAGATATAACGTATATATTTATAAAGTCAGATCGCTGCTCGTATGTCATTCCTGAAAACAGCTAAACATCAAGGATTTTGTTGCTAAGTGTTGAGAATCAATAGACTTGACCTCAAAGCTCCTCCTAGAAATACGAGGAATTGATTCAGAAAAGAAGGTTGGGGAGGATTGGGGGCTCTCAGCCTGGTGAGGTTTGGGTTATTTTTCCTCTGGTTTCAGTGAATTTAGTCTGGGCCCACCAAGGCATTAGGTCCTTGGGCTTCAGGCACAACAGCAAAGACTTCGTTTTCTTTCTTTTTTTCTTTCTTTTTGGTGAAATACTGTGCTCGTTTCCCTCGCGCTGCCCCGCCGCGCACTCCCCGGTGCTCCTATGGGAGCCGCAGCGCGGCGGCCAGGCCGGGGCCACCCTCCGCCATGGCAACGTCGCGGCGGGAAGGGAGCCCGCCGAGAAGACACCGGCGCCGGAAATGATGAGCGCAAGGGAAATCCTGAGGCAGGGATTAGGTAATAGGGAATTTGCTCTCAGGTTTCCTTTGGGTTCCTGTGAGGAACCTACGCGTCTGGCTGCCTCCGCGTGACTCATCGCACCGGCGCGGCTGTCAGCCTGCCTGCCTGCCCCCCACCTGCCTCCCCCCCGCTTCCCCTCGCCGCCTCCTTCCTTCCCCTCCCGCCGCGGGTTTGTCCTCACCCCGGGCCGATGCGGCCCGCTCCGCGCCGGCCGTTGGGGCGCCCCCTCCGTCAGCGGCGACCGTTAAGGCGCGCGCTCCCCCCCTCAGCGGTGACCGTTGGGGCGCCCCCCCCCCCAGCGGCGACCGTTGAGGAGCCCCCCGCCTCAGCGGTGACCGTTGGGGCGCGCGCTCCCTCCCAACGGCGACCGTTGGGGTACCCGCCCCCCGCAAGTGACGACCGTTGGGGCAACGCGGCGGCCGTTGAGGCGC
>JAWLRI010000264.1:10184-27479 GCA_034781795.1 Crypturellus tataupa
GGCAGGGCCGGGGCGGGCCCGGCGGGGGCGGCCCCGCGGCGGCGGGCAGCGCCCCGCACGTCGTGGCGTCCAGCGTGGAGCATGACTCCGTGCGGCTGCCGCTGCAGCACCTCGCGGAGCAGGGGCTGGCGGGTACGGCCGGACGGGGCCGCCCACGGGGTGGGGATGGGAGCGCCCGGCCACCGCTCTGACCTGCTCTCTCCTTGCCCCGCAGAAGTCACCTTTGTCCCCGTGTCCGCGCGAAGCGGCCAGGCCGAGGTGGATGACGTCCTGGCCGCCGTGCGACCCACCACGTGCCTGGTTTCCATCATGTTGGCCAATAACGAGACTGGTGTCATCATGGTGAGCTGTGGGCAGCGAGCGGGATGAGCTGGGGCCGTGCGCTGTGCCAGAGGCATCCTTGGAGCAGGGTGCGATAAAGAGGATCCAACAGTTGCTCGGGCACAGCCCCTCTTCCCCCTACCAGCCCGTCTCGGAGTTGAGCCAGCGCATCCGTGACCTCAACCAGAAGAGAGCGGCTGCGGGGCTGCCCCGTGTGCTGGTGCACACGGACGCGGCCCAGATGATCGGCAAGGGCCGCGTGGACGTGCAGGAGCTGGGGGTGGACTACCTCACCATCGTGGGGCACAAGGTACGGGCTGCCTCGTGTGGCTGCTCTCCCTGCGGGGCATCCCTGCTGCAGTGCCCAGGTGTTCACCGCAGTGTGCAAAGGGCAAGGATGGAGAAAACCAGCTGTGCCAGGACAAGAAGAACATAGGATAGAGCCATCCATGCAGGGCACCGGGATCCTGTCTGGGGACCCTCACG
Organism: Crypturellus tataupa; assembly: GCA_034781795.1. Classification (NCBI taxonomy): domain Eukaryota; kingdom Metazoa; phylum Chordata; class Aves; order Tinamiformes; family Tinamidae; genus Crypturellus; species Crypturellus tataupa. The sequence goes on from JAWLRI010000264.1 coordinate 10,992, forward strand.
CTGGCAGGGGAACAGGAGTCTGTTACCCAGGAGGGATTTGGGTCCATCTCCTGTGAATGGCACCCTTGAGGGAAGGGGTGCCTGGATCAAGGACAGGTCCTGCCCGGCTCTTTGTGCTCTCCGGGGTAGCCCAGTTCCCGGGCCTGCTGGAGGGCTCTTGGTTTCAGGCGTGTGCCCAGCTAAAGGGGGCCGAGCCCCCAGGCCGTGGCTCAGTGGCCGTTTTCGCCGCAGTTCTACGGCCCACGGATTGGCGCGCTGTACGTGCGTGGCCCCGGCACCACCACCCCGCTGCACCCCATGCTCTTCGGGGGCGGGCAGGAGAGGAGCTTCCGTCCAGGGTAAGGTGGGTCAGTGGGGGGCAGAGAGGCGGGCTGTGCTCTGTGTAGGTCCACAGAAGTGACAAGTGGCTGCTCCCTCTTACAGCACCGAGAACACCCCGATGATCGCTGGCCTCGGCAAGGTGAGTTGGTCCTGGCTGAGGGTGACACAGCCAGACAGGGATTTGTGGGTGATGGAGCAGTCGCAGAGGCTCTTCCTGGGCTGGCCTCGCACACTGGGATGCTGTATGTGGGATCTGGCTCGTGGAGCCTGTCTGCGTTTTTTTCCTCAGGCTGCAGAGCTAGTAATTAAGAACTGTGAAGAGTACGAGGCTCATATGAGGGACGTCCGGGATTACCTGGAGGCCAGGCTGGAAGTAAGTGCACCCGATTACCACCTGTTTCTCCTCCTTGGGTCACAGCTCACTGGGTGGCAGGCAGAGGAGAGGGCAGGTGGTAGCAAAGGAGTTACCACCTTCCCACTTGGGGTGGGAAGAAGTCACAGCCCATGTGTCCCTCAGCCTAGCGCTGTGAGCTCAGCTCGGTGGCACCCATCTGCTGTGTACATGGCAGCTGCCCCGGCTGCTCGCCCATCTCCCTGCTGCTGGGGGACTGTGAGGCTACAGTCACCCTCTGGGCTGTTGCTCACTTTACCTGGGGCTTTCAGGGTAGTCAGCGGGGCAACATAGATGTGAGGGAGGACCAGGTATTTTCCTCGGGGCCTGAAGCCAGGGTGAACGTGGCTCTGTGTCCCTGCTGCCTCCTCACCAGAACAGAGCTGCTCATGCTCCCAGAGTGCTTCAGAGCCCTCTGATTTTTCCAGGCCGCCTTCGGGAAGCAGAGGATCCACCTCAACAGCAAGTTTGAAGGTTCCAAGCGGCTCTGCAACACCTGCAACTTCTCCATCCTGGGCCCAGGCCTTCAAGGTAGTTTTGCCCGTGCATCTCCCATGCCCTTCCCCTACCCCGCGCTGTGCTGGTCGCTGCAGGTCTGACATGCGCAGGCACGCAGCTGCAGCTTGGGCAAGTGCATGGAAGAGGCCAACAGGACATCCCGGGCTGCCCTCAGCGATAGCCTGGGTGCTGGGTCACCTAAGCCTGTGTGTGCTGCAGGGCACAGGGTGCTGTCACGCTGCAAGATGCTTCTGGCCAGCGTTGGGGCCGCCTGCCACTCGGAGAAGGGCGATCGGTAAGCAGAGGGGAAAGGAAGGGCCCTGGGAGAGCCCTCCCTGGAGCAGAAGGGGCCCAGCAGGAGCAGGTGCCTCCAGAAAACGGCCAGGCTGCTGTGTGGGGGACATGCTTCGTCTGGAGCGCACTTGCATGGATGGGCAAATGAAGCTTATGCCTTCCATGAAGCTCTTGGGTGATGTGTTTCCTCAGCCCTTAAGTTAAAGCCTGCTCGCCTCTGTGTCTGTGCTGTAGGCCCTCCTCCATTCTGCTCAGCTGTGGGATCCCCTACGACGTGGCACAGAACGCCTTGCGGCTGAGCGTGGGCCGGGACACGACACGGGCGGACGTGGATCTCGTAGTGCAGGACCTCGTGCAGGCCGTGGCACAGCTGGACCAGGACAGAGCCCTGTAGGCCCGGGAAATCGCTCCCTGGTTGTCACCCTGACAGTGCCACCAAGACCTTGCTGTCTGGGGCAGTATCAGGGATGATTTTACCAGGGCTACTTGGTCTTATCTGCTCTCCTTCCTTCTGTCCTGCCTGTAGCGAGCAGAGCTCCTGCGGCAACGGCAGGTGCCCCTAAGGAAGAGAGTCATGGGGGCTGCCTTCACAGTGAACCAGTGTCAGAGGAAACTGTCCCTGCGTAGCCGACATGCTCACCCTGATCACTGGCATAGGAGGACTTGAGCGTCGCACATGCTGGGAGCGTTGACTGATGCCGGGGAATCTGCTCTCCCTGGGTGTTCATAGGAATAAAAGCGTGTGCCACTGCTATGGCTTTTTCCAAAGTCAAATGCCTTTTTTGTGGTGCTTGTGGGGAAGTAGGGATGGGATCATCTAATGCTTTCTCCCTCAGAAAATGCTCAGAATAGAGGCTCTGTGTGAGATCCAGGCCAACTGGAGCGGGGAGATGACTACAGCCCCTAGCTGGCATGTGGGACAGAGCAACCCAGCTCTGCCATCTGCAGCTTTTCCTCCCAGCTCCAAGGGCACCTGCATTAGAGACGGTCCAGGCATTTTTGTCAGGAAAACCGGCAGGATTTCTGTCTTTTGAGGCTCCATCTGTTCTGCCAGTAGGATGTAGGAGGGATGTTCACGCGGCAGATAAAGGACCTGGGAGATTCAGGTTTAAATACAATGTAAGAGCGAGACGCTCCCACCACAGCTAGGGTGGACATAGCTCCCCAAAGCAGCACAATTGCCTTGTCTCAGTGATGGGTTCTTCTATCGTATGGCAAATGTGTGCCAGGATTGTCACCTGGTGGGGGTCACAATGGGACATTCCCTTGCCATGGTGATGGCTCCTTGGTCTGCAGTGCCACCAGCCTTCTCTGCGCGTGCTGCGAAAGCTGGGTGAGCTCCGGCATGCTGGAGGGGCTGCAGTGGGCTGGGGGTGAATGGGGTGGGAGAGAGCAGGGTCCCTGGTCGCTCTCGGCTGCAGGTGCCATCCCTGAGTGAAGCAGCGATGGCGACGCACTGGGATGCTCTGTACAGGCGCTACCAGCTGCACCGGTACCTGATGCTCATGGAGCTCCAGCAGGAGGGTAAGGCCTCATTGTAGTAGCACCTGGGAGAAGGCTCTGGTTCCTGGCACGTGTTTGCCTCAAGAAGAGGATCTGGCATCTCTTGAGCCTGGTTCCAGAAGGCTGGGCTGCAGGGAGGCTCCCTGGGAGCCCTTCAAATTTTCATCTACTGCAGCTGCTGTCTCTGATGAGATCCCTCGCAGCAGAGCTCTAAACTCCCAATACTACCCAATTTGGGTATTGGCTGCAGAATCCCCTTGGCCAAAACACTTCTCAGGGGTCTGTTGCAGCTCCAGACCATGACAGGGCTTTCTATAAAGCCACAGCTGGAAGTCCAAGAATCAACACTGCCCATCGATATGGGGAGCCAGGGAGGTGGTTACCTTGCTGCCCTTCCCAACCAGGGGTGTGAGCTCCTTGGTGGGAGCATGACCTGCCTCTCGCTTGCTTTCCAGACATTATCAGCATCTGGAACGGTGTGTCAGAGTACATCCATCGGCACCTGCTGCTCAACAGGGTGAGGCTTGCACTCTGCTCCTTCCCACCAGCCCTGCTGCTCGGCAGTCCCTTACTTTATTTTTGTTCTTCTGTTTTAGGGAGTAAAAATCAACGGACTTGGGACATTCTTCGTTGTCAGACAGTATTTTCCAACAAGGAATGCTAACCTTCCTGTTCAGAGACCTGTTTTTAATCTATCTGCGACTCTTGCAGTGGTTCACCAGATCAAGTACACTAATAGAGACATTCCTGGTAAGGTGTGATGAAAACCCTGGGCTGCTCAGGGCTGAGTGCTGGGAGCTGCTCCTAAGGGATGATTACTCACACCGGGATTTCCTTCCTAACATCCATAAGCAATTCCAGCTCATCCAAATCATCTGCCTACCAAGAAGAAATGTATAAGGACAACCCTTTCAGAATAACTTTTTAACAGCATTCTGTAAAATTAAACTGTCTCTCTTTGAAAGACTTTAATGAGCAACTCTGTGCCAGTCACACCTGGCTGGTGTTGGGGTGACTGCTGGCTAATGGCAACTGAAAGCTGATCCACACCAGAACACATGTAGGCAGGCACCAGACTGGCTTTTATAGACTCAGTCCAAAGTCTCAAAACACAGCTGGAGGCAACAGCTGGTACAGAGCACCACTGGTGATCGCATTAGCTCTGGTTTCTGGTCGATGCTGTCAGTGCTACAGCTACAGTGTGGCACTGAGGATGTCAGCAGTGCAGCAAGAAATTGCCTGTAGGCCTGGAGCTGCCAAACCCTCCTGTTGATTTACTCTGTGGCGAGGTATGTGATTCTCACTCTTTTGTGGTGCCCCAGGTGACGTGATGATTCTGCCTGTGTACCACCACAAGATGCGCTTGGAGCCCTTCTTTCGCAAGAGGACAGTGGAGCAGTGCATGGGGGAGACCATGATCTGTCTCTCGCACCTTCTTGGATGCGAATACGATGTGGACTTTGTTTTCAGAGATATTGGCGTTCTCGTTATCCGAGAAAAGAGAGTGCGGATGAGATTTTACAAAGAGTTCCTCGATACTCTAGATCAGACTGGGACGCTGGCAGAAGCTTTTCTGCGTGTACGTGGTGTGGGCTTTTTATTTTTCTCCTGTTTCCTACTACTTCCCTGCATTTGAAGTCCTTAGCCCTGCTTTTGTGTCACTTGAGGACGGGTCTGTCTTGGCTGGCTGTGACCTGTGCAGCCATGTGAGTTACGATGCTGCCGAGTCTGCACAGAGCTCTGCCTACTGCTCAGTGTGTCAGTGATGCTTGGAGAACTGCCCTGGGTCAAACCTGGCTAATCCACCATCTTACCCTGCACTGGCCTCTGAGGGTTTCTCTGCAAAAGAACTGCTCTTGACTGAGAATCTTTCTTTTGCAAAAAGCCTGGTGGTTTATTATCCACTATCAACTCCTTGCTGTGCCTTGTCAGAGCAATGCTTTTGTGTTGATGGAAACGTCCCGAGTTGGAGGGTTGCAGAAAGACCCCTCCATCCCTGAGCAGTGCAAAGGCTGGCAGCTTCTGTGAACAGAAAGATTGAATCCTTGGCACCACCTCATGCATCCTTCTCACAATTGCAGGATCCAGTGACAAAGGACTTGGTGATAATAGACAGGAAAGCCATTGTTCCTCAGAGCGATGACAGTGATCCAGGGATCTTCATGTTTCCAAGGTGAGCAAGTTTGCTCCTGTTGCCTGCAGCTAACCTGTTGAGCAGTGTCTCTGTGTGGTGGAGATGGAGATGTTCAGCTGGATGATGTGTTGATGAAGGATGGAGAGAATTTCTCAGAAGGCGGATCAAAGACCAGATCCGTACAAGTGATGCACTTATAATATTTTCCTATTTTCTGTGAGAGCTGAGTAAATGATGGGATGGTGTGGCCTTTGGAGAAGCTCCAGCACACCTCTCTGCCCTGATAATTAGCGTAAGCTGCAAAGGGAACATGATGCCCTTTACTCCAAGTGGTGCCTCTTCTCACTTTCAGGCTGGAGATCAAGAGGGTGTGTAGACCATTATTCTGGAAACCCACCAGAAAAAGATTTCTGAAATCCATCCGGGGAAAGAAAGCAGGGAAGGAAATGCTTGATGAGAAGCTCATGGAAAAAGGTAAAGTAAGAGCTGGCTCCTGAGAGTGTGTCATAGGTTTTCCTTCACCTGTTCTTCTGAAGAAGAACCCCCTTCTGAAGGGGTGAAAGCTGAGGTTGCAATGCGTGGTGCATGCGTGGTGCAGCCAAACATGCCTTTTGTGACTCCTGTATACCCATGATGGTCACCTTTTCAGTCAGCTCCATAAAATTATATCTGTGGGGGCAATGTGCCAATGGATCCACCTGTGGATACGCCATCAGGATAAAGATCCAAGAAAATGTTCTCTTCCTTTGAAATTATAATTCCAAGTTCTGGACTCTCTTAGGTCACCAGCTAGCTCGGGTCACCAGTTAGCTCCTCCTTCAGAATAAGGGTGAGGAAAGCAGTCAAGAAACAGCATTGTGGGGAATAAGTTTGCACTGCAGAAATGAAGGGCTGGATGAGAGCCAGTGTCAGAAAGGGTCCAGGGCCCCTAGGAGAGAAGACCACCTGAGAAGCAGGTTGTTGTTTTGGGCATTTTCAGAAGAGCTGAGCCAGGGGTTTGTGTGCTTCGTGCTTGAATCATCATAAATACACTGCTGTGCTGAGGCTGCTTGTTCCCTGCTTACAGTGAGCCTTCTTGGAAAACACCTCCTTGCTCAGGAGAGGATTTCTTCTATCAAGTTGGCAGAGCTGAAAAGGGAGGAGAGAGACGAGTCCTTTGTCAGGCAAGTCTCTTGGTGAAACAGTAGTGGGGGACGCTATACTCTTGTGCCTGTGGCTAGACTTTGGTGTGCCCAGAGGGATTAGCATGGAGAGAGGTTCACACGGCTCTCAGGGAGGTGCATGTGCTACTGCATGGCAGGTGGGTACTGGTTTGTGGGATTCTTGTGTCTTCTCTTTATTTGATGGGAATGGTGCTTATTTCCATCAAACTGTTGCAGCAGGAGCAGGAGTGGGGGTCCAAGGGCTCTCCTAACTGCTCCTTGACATCATTGGTGTTTGAGCACTGGTCCCTGTGCTGGACTCTTCCTGCAGAGAAGAGAAAACTGGTTCCAACAGGATCAAACACCTCCGAGGTCTCTGTATTAACCACAAGGATGCTGCTCCATAGGGCAACTGTGCTGTGCAAGGAGGCAGAGCAGGCTGTTTTCACTGGTTGGTTAGGGTTCATTTTGTTCACAAGAAGCTTGCGCTTTTACACCAAAGCTGCTTTTGTGGCAGGGTCAAGAGACATGCTGAAGAGGGAGAAACAGCAGGACTTGGTCCTTTCTCCTCCAGCCCCTTGTGTGCTCAAACTCATCCAGGTGTGTCTTTTTAGTCAGCTGCTAGCAATGCTGGAGAGCACTCAGGAGGATGAGAAAGCTGAGAGCAAACACGCTCCTGAAGACCGGCCTAGGACTGTTCGTGAAGGGCACCGCAGAGCACGAAAGGTAGGGGCTGCACGATGGACTGGCGCAGTTACTGCGTTGCAGTTAATTGCAGGAGAGCACAGTCGCAGATACTGATTCTTGGGAGACCCTTTAATGTGTGTTCATGTGAATGTTAAATTGCTACTGTTGAATGCTACTTGAAAAGATGGCAGTTGCTCTTTTTTGGCAGTATGTGATGTACTTCTGTAGTCTCAAACAGCAGATGTGCAGTGCTGTTGCACACCCGTATGTCTCTGTGACCCTCTAGGAGGTAAAATACCTGCCTACCCCGTGGGACCAAAAAAGCCGCTGGGCAACGTGGGAGAAAGACAGGCGCCGGAGAGAAAGAGCAGAGCTGGCAGCCGCGCTAGCTAGGAGAGCAAAGGAAGAGCAGTGGATGGCTAAGGTACTGGCAGCATTTGAAAGCACGTGGGAAAACAGCCCTTCTCTCAGCTGGGGCTGTGGTTTGAAAGCATTTGAGGTATCAGCCTCACAGTCAGCTGGGGAGGTGACGTGGGGGATGATCCCTGCCTCCAGCTGGGGCAGTTTCTGCCTGTGGGGCCGCCACTAGAGGGGGGTTTTCACAGGGTTTTCACAGCCAAATGCCCTGCGCCAGTCCTATCCCAACTGCCTGCCTGCACACGGCTCCAGCAGGTCTTTCTTTTTATTAGCTCTGTGTTAGCACTACCAAGAGTCCAATTTGTAATCATAAACCCTGGAGGGTTTTGTCAATCTAATTTTTAACTAAGGTGCTAGGACACAAGTACACTTGCTTAAAAAAAAAAAAAATGTCTCCAGGGGATGAAAAGCTAAGTCTTTAACATTCCTGTGGGTTGGAAAAAAGGTAGGGCTGACTGTGTTGAGAACAGTTTCACAGTCACTAGATGCCTGTTCCGCTGTTCCGCGGTGTCTCCACTGCTCACCCCTCTGTCTCAAATGCAATCTGCTCTTTTTTTTTCTTGCATAACAGCTGAAACCTCTTTTAGGAAAGGTGGTTCCAGAGGAAGAATATGGCTATAACTTGGAGGGGGCTGACCTGAAAAGATGGAGGAAGCTTTTACAGAGCACAGAACACTTGGTATGAAACCTTTTCTGAGAGGAAAAGTGAATTCCTATCCTGGTCATGTCCTTGTCAAAACTGGAGACATGATGTCCAGAAGTATAAGGGGTAGGCAAAGAAACATCTGAAACTGGATCTCCCCATGATCAAATTATAGGATGTCAGTTATTGGAGAAGCAGGTTGGGGGGGGGCATGATTGCTAATGCTCATGTTGCAACTGGAGGCTAGAAGGGATCATCAGAGTCATTTGGCCTTGCTTGCCAAACCCCCTAGAATTCCTTTTCCCCTTTAGAGTTCCTACAAAAGGCAATTGCCTTCCCTCCCACAGGAGCTGTCTGGGAGCTGCAGTGAAACCCTAGCCGGATCATACTACCCCCAGCAGGGATTGTGGTGAAGTGACATTTTGGGCTGTCCAGCTGCTCCTGCAGTGCCCCTCCCCAGAGCCACCTATGGGATCTGCAGAGGGAAAGCAGCAGGGTCAAGCTGGGTGCTGGGCATGAGTGTCTGCGTTTGCCCTGCAGAAACCCTGCTCCCTTGAGGAGAGCACGCCTGCCCTCATCAAGAGAAAGGCATATGATGAAGGGCTGAAGGAGAAGATTAAGCACAAGTGGGGAAAGCACAAGAAGCAGGAAGAACCGAACCTGCTGAAGTTCCTGCCAGAGGAGTAAGTGCCTGCAGCTCCAGCCAAGCCCTGGGATGCTCATATGGCAGCACCCCCTTGCCCTGTCAGGGACTCCAACCCTAAACTGTGGAGAGCCTAGCTTTTCAGGGCAGGAAGATGACCTGGGTTAGACCCATACCTCTAGCAGTCTCAATATTCAGTATTCTAGTTCATACCTCGGCAGCCCCAAGCGAGTGCCTAAGCCTCATTTTGGTGAAGGAGGTTGGGGGAGGGAGAGGCTGGAGGGGTCCCAGCTGCAGTGCCAGAGAACCCTTGTCACTGCTGCAAGCGATAGTGCTGCACACGGCTGAGCAGGAGGCACAGGGGTAAGCAGGGAGAGAAGAGGATGCAGGATGGGGAGGATGCAGCCCCGGGGGGGATGAGCTGTGCCCTTGGGGGCACAAAGGATACAGGTCACAGTGCATGTCACGTCAGAGACCCCTGAAGCTTTGTCAGAAGCCAACCCATAGCTGCACAGCATGACTGAGGCCTGTGTTATACCTCTGCCCTTATCCCTGCCTCTAAACCTCACCAGCTTTCCTTTAACTTCATAGCATTTTGGAGATGATCCAGCTGCAAGACTGGGTGCTGAAAGGTATTGGGATGACGAGCCCTGCAAATGAGATATGAGCAACCCCAGGAGCATCCAGTGCCCTTTCAGATGCTACCTACGTCTGCAGTCCTGCCACAGTCTAGATAAACTTCCATCCTTTTTTTCCTTCCTCTTGCAAGGACACTCATTCTTTGACTTTTTAAATGCACCCATGTGCCTCCAAATCTGTTGTCATCCAGTGACAGTTAATCTCTGCAATGGAGTTTCCATGAGGATTTCCATGATAATTCTCTTAAATTCAATCACATTTTCAAATTGCTGTGAATCTTTCATTGAGAGAGTGTAAACTCTTCAGCAAGGAAGCTGTGGGGGGACAGGAAAAAGGGGCTCCAGTCCCTGGTTTTAGAGCAATTCCCTCCTAAGACACTATTATAACTATATAGTTCTAGCTATAGTTCTATATAGCTAGAACTTCCTCTCCTATAGATCTATGTCCATATCGTGGCATATATGAGCTGCCTGGAATCATACATGCAACCAGTTTGGCTGTAGGTACTGTACTGAGTAATGCTCATTCCTGTCCAGAGGTTTGCTACAGCAAATTATTTTAAGCATGGGGGTGATGGTGTTTTTTTGGGAGAGTTTTACAGAAAAACTACCTTTTTTTTTTTTTTTTTTTTTTTTTGGTGGGGGGGAGTCTTTGTGAAAATAGGCCTGACATGATATCATGATATTCCCTAATCTTATTAGCCCTTTACAAATTGTGGGCTCCTTTAAACTTGTCTTTGATCCTACTCTGAATTTAAAACAAAGCCTATCCAGACCAGGTAGGGATTTTGCAAACCTCTCAAGGGAAAATGGCTTAAGCCAAGGTCTTTGCAATCTATTACTGAAGGGATCTTTGCTTCTGCTTCATACCAGTTCCTCCTACCTAGTGCTCCACACACCACAATGCAGCTGCTGGCCCCTCGCACAGTCTGTGCAGGTGGTGGCCTGCTTGATCTTCTAGTTTGCAGGGAAGTTTCTGTCACAGCTGTGGCTAACTGACCACAGAGATTCAGTTTTTGGAGCTTTCTCCCCTGCAGGTGATCTAGATTCAGACTGAAATTTAACCACAGAGCACAAAAAACTTTACTGATTTATTCTTTTCAGGTGTGCACAGGAAGTGCAAGTTAAAACCACAAAAATACGAATATTACTTCATTTAAAGTATTACAGTCAGCACTTAGGGAATGATATATGGGCTTTGAACACTTTGTTTCACTGTTTTAAGGCCTTTACTGTTCACTATCACAGTACAGGTGAAGGAGAGTCACTAGTGAATCTTTCTTCCTTATCCAGGGAAGGGGAAGAGGAAAATGCCTAGGATCCAGTCTGCACTTCTGTAGGCCAGCCTGCCCTCTGCTCACACACCCTACACACTTGAGACGTATTTTTTTTTTATATGTCAAAAATGTCAGGGACTTTACACACTGGAACACAATTACCTGCCATGCAACTCTGGAAATACCAACATTGCTACATCAGCTACATCAGCTGTGACTTTAAACAGTAGTGATGGAACCTGACAACTATTCTAGAAGAGAGAGCTGAAATACTGCTCTCACACAGCCAGGATTGGACAGCAAAGCTGGAATTCATTTAATCGAAGAATCCAGAATCTCTTGATAATCCTGTCTTCCTAAATTCTTCCAAGACAATTTATAGCATGTGAGGGAAAAAAACACTAAAATAACTGCTCCACCAAGAACCTTGTAAGCACCTGGTACGATTTGCAGCATAATGAGCTGCAGGACCATGGCAATGACTATCTCCACGTGCTGCATGGTGCTGACCAGAGCAGGGTGGAACTTGCTCAGGGTGTAGTGGACCCGTAGGAAAGCTGCTGTGGAGCGCAGGAAGAGGGCAAGGAGTTAGCTCCAGGTTTCTCCATCCAGTGGGATGATTGACTCTTGAAGGAAAAACATTGTGGACGCTCCCCACACGGTTCCTGTCCAGCTAAAGGTGAACAGCACTGTCCACACGCTGACATTATCTTTGAGTGACCTGTAGAGAAAGCAGTGGTCAAACCTGCCATCACAGTCATGGTGTAGCCAAAAGCTTCCTTCCATGTGCCCAGCAAAGTTCTCCTCACTCGCAATGTTGGGAATCATGACTAGACACACACCAAACACGCTGCCAAGTACAGTAATTATGTCTATATGAGCCATTCCTTCGTCTAGGAGTAAAAAAGCCAAAATGGCATTGAATGCTGTTGCGCCAGCCCTTCACATGATGGTCCCTGTGCTGGGGGACACTATGGAGAAGGCAATGTAAGTGTAGGTATTGGAGGTAACATTGCAGGTGCTGTAGACGAAGAGCTGCGATCAGTACCCTTTGGGGCTAAAGAGAGGCTCATGATATTAACACACAACCGTAACAGACAACACCTGAACACTGAACAGATGAAAATCAACTCAAGGTATGGCACTTTGAATGATCGGAAGTTAATCTTGTTATTGGTGCCACACATCCATGAGCCACCACAGATCCACATAGGAGTACCAAAAGTTTTCTCAACTGCAGGATGCTTCCTTGAGGAAGATGTGGGAATTACCCAGTCTTATGTTTTGGCAGTTGTGCTGGCTGAAGCTGGGTGTCTGTTGTTCCAAAGAAGGTCCTTTCTCTCTTTCTGCCATTATGCAGTAATATTTTCTTAGGATTCTCCTCCATAAATACTCCAGTACCTTCATTGCCATCCTCATCCCCCTCTTCTGGTTGGGGATAATGGGAAGTAAACTTCACTGTTACTGTGCTGGCATGGATTTTCACTCGTTTTTGACTGTGTGTGAGAAGACACATCTATTTTATCAATTAAATGTCCTGATCTTAAAAGAACAAAAGGATGCACTGTTATTTAATCAACAGTGAGAAATTCATGAGCCAGGCTAGTATATTTTTCCTTGATTTCTTTTTTTTTTTTCTTGGTTTAATTTTAATTTTCCAATGAGGTATTGCAAAATACTTTTGACAGGCCATTTGGATGTGTTTAAAAAGCCAGCTGGGAAATCTAACCCTAGCCACTAATTTTTGAAGATGACAAGTTCTTACTGTATTTAGTAGAGAATATACAATACAATCTATTGTATTCATATTCTACTGAGAAAATTATCTTCCTGAAGCTTTTTGGACAGTAAAATCTCTGTAATTACTAATTATGCTTATTTTTACCTATTTTCTTACGTTACAAGATTACAGAAGAAATTTGGCAGGTAGAGATAACAACCTTGTTTAAATTGACAAGCAGCAGCATAGGGAAGTACAGGGTATCCCTGATCAGCATAGTTAGTATAGCAGTAAAGAAAATATTCTGAATAATATTTTGACGGTGTTAAGAAATCCCTTTCCTTTTTGCATCTTTTTATTTCCAGTGACTGACATTGCACTGGGTTTATTTGTCAGGATTACTCCGCTGTCTGTACTGCCCTCCATCTGTGCTGAGCCCTTCCAGGCAGGCTGAAATTGCAGCAGGGGTTTCCTGCCCTCTCCAGGTATCACTGTGCCCCAGCAAATAAATATTATCAGACTTCACGTGCTACTGAGGGATTTAATCACCAGCTAGAGTTGGAAAATACCCCTCATTGCCATCTACATCTTTGTCCAGATATCTAAAGGCTAAGCATGTATCAAATAGAAAAGGTTAAAATGATCACAGCGCAGCAAGTCCTGTCCAAAGTCAGCATGAGACATTCTAAAATTATGGCCGGGTATGCACACCCTCTGCATTTTCTCCATCCTTAATTTGTGGAGAAAAGCAGTGGTCAAACTGCTTTTCTCCACACGGTCTGCATCCTGCTGGCAAAAAAAAAAAAGCAGTTCTCCAAAAAATTGAGAGTTGTCTTTTTCCTCAGAGGTTTAGGGACGAGGGAGGTGCTTGCTACACCCCAGCTGGGGCTGCAGCTCACCTCTGGGAGGCAGAGCGAATCCCTGCGAGCAGGGAACAGGGAGAGAGGCTGACTCTGGTCCCAGCTCTGGAGGGAGACGAGGCAGGAAGACGAGGCAGCGGTGCCCATCTGGACCTGCACGGATTGGCAAGGCACCCCAGGGCGCTGTCTTACGCTGCCTTGGCAGAGCGCGCTCCTGGCATCGGTAACTCACGGAAGCTGGGAAGGTAGGAGGGCTGAGGACAAGCAACGCCTCTGAGGCAGCCGCGGTGTTAGCACCCTTGACCGCACCTCTGCTGCCAGCCTGCTCTCAGCAGAGCTGCGGTGGGATCAAAGTGCACCTGACGCGTGGCTAAGCGCTGGAGGAGCGCTCGGGAGTTCCCGTTAGCGTACAGCGCGCGTACTGCAAGAGACAAGCAGCTGAAGTGCCAAGCAGAGCAATAGAAAGCTCTAAAACCGCCCCCTTAGAAAGTGCCCCGAGCCTCCCTGTCTGCTACTCGCTCATGTTCGTCAGATAACACGTTAATTCCAGGTTCTTTTCACATGCAAATGCAAAGCCAACCCAGTGAGTCATCAGAGGTAGTGCCTCCCCTAAGCACATCTTCTCCCACTTTGCATTCGTATTGTATTTTAAAATTACAATTCTGCCTTGGCCTCCCCACATCTTAAAAAAAAAATTATCTTCTTGATTTCAAACAAAGTATATGGTTTGTGAACGAAGTAAGCAGGAAGAAGAGAAGACAAATGGTGCATAGCAGGCAATTATTACCAGAACTAAGGGATTTCTACCCTGTATAACCTCAGTCATCTCATTAAAAACAGCTAAGCACATGCTGCAACCATTGATTCACAGAAATAAATAGCTAATAGCTATTAGCGTTAGCATGTAATTACATCCTTTTCTCTTTCTCCTCGAGTTTAGATGACATTTTTTTTCCCCAGCAAACACAGAAAATGGTAAAGAGACAAAATGCATCTGCAAATTTAGTATCGAACCTACGTAATGTAGTCAAGATCTCTTTGAAGGGAAACAATAGATCAGGAGCACGTAACTCAAAATGGCTGTCCTATAGACCTGCTATTTCCTTCGGTATTCTGCAGCACTAAGGATTTTAGCTGCCGTGGGGTTTGGAAACTGGAAGAGGAAAAGCATGAGAAATGAGAAAGGTAGGAGATGCAACATAAAAAAGAATAAAAATAACAGGCATACTTGGATCAAAATTTATTTACTCAACTAAATATTGCATATATGACAAATAAATATTTTGACAAATAAATATTATGCCAACTCTGACACAATACATTTATTTTTACTCCTTGGTCACCTTGCTTTGCTTTACTCAAAAAAAATTTAGAGATTAGTAACTATCTCAAATCCATTATCTTTGTTCCAGACACAAATCGCAAACAAATGCAAACCAGTACAGCCTTTGCAGAAAACTTTGTCCTTTGCTTTCTGCAAATGCATTTTGCCGAGATCACATGAAATTATTATTTTTCTCTATATCTGGAAACATAAGATTGTTTATTTGCATTTTCTACAAAGAAAAAACATAATATGCTTTTTAATCAAAATTTTAATCAATCCAGTGTCATACAAGGCTGAAGATTAAGCCCCATGCAAGATACTAATGTAACAAAACCAAACATTGCTAATTCAGGCGATGGCCGGGGGCACCCTTTCGATCACTGACTCTTGGAAATTACTGCTTGTCAAAGTGTGAACCCTCTATTCCCAGTGGTAAATAATGAATCCCAACGGATTCAATGCATCCCTTACAGCTCACCAATAAAATATGCACTGGGATTTTTTTTTTTTTTTTTTGTTAAGAGATCCGCATGCTGATTAGCGAGCTAGGAATGCACAATTATTGACCCCTTCAATACTGCCCCCACCTGCCAAAAAAGGGCTGAGCTCTCTGCCCTGCCGGAGGACGTTAAGCCTTAGTTCAGCTGCGACTGCTCTGCTACCCATTGATTTCCACTAAACTCGCAGAAAAACACTCTGTCTTCTGCCAGATGCTGTCAAAATTAGCCATCTGAAATGTGATTATTATGAAAGACCCGTGGATGCAGTAGTTGCAGTTCCTCGGGAAGTGACACACGGCGTAGTCATGCACCCCCACGCTTTGGGATTTGAGCATTGCAGGGAAATTCCTCAGCCCCTTCTACGGAAACCCCGACCACGTTAAACTGAGCTTTTCGTAACAAACTCTACAGCATAATGACAGGTAATAACATTCCCCAAATATCACATGTGTGGTGGACACTCCATCCCTAGAGCTCAGACTGAGCGGGCACCCTTACAAAGGCCCTCTGGATTCTCTAAAATCCCTGTGTGCTATAGGAAAATCTCAGTCCTGAGCGCCCTGAGTCCTCTTGAGCGCCCTCCGTATTGACCCGCCTTAGCTCAAGACGTCTGAACGTCGGTTCAGACACACGTGCCGAGGGCTCTACGGTCACCACCGCGCAGCCCGCGTGGTGCAGCACGAGCAAAGGCAGCGGGAGCTGCAGTTAAACCCACCGGGCACCACGGAGGCGCCCCACGCTTCTCCTGGGCTCTTAAACTCCCTGATGAGGTGCATGCTAGAAAAACCAGAGTACATGATTATTATTATTATTTTCTTTAACACAGACGTCCTGGCTATATCGAGCATAATTTTATTGAAAATGCAAAGAAAGACTGCAGCCCCTCTTAAAATTAAGCAAATAATAAAAAATACTTTAGGAAATGGCAACGGCAATTATGTCAAAGGAGTTTTTAGCACTTAACCGGGACAACATTAATTAGATACAGACCAGCACAACAACATCCACGTTTTCCTATGGGCCAAATTCATTCGGAGGGATGGACGGAAGGGAGACAGAGGCACCGATTTGCCCTGTGCTCGCAAACCCCTTGAGGCATCAGGACCTTCCTTCCCCGTGGGGTTCTGCTGGCTGTGGAGCCACCGAGGCTGCCACATGCGACTTCGCTGAGGTAAATTTGGTGGCATTTTTTAATGCCGTGATCCCACGGAGGGTGTTTGGAGGAAGGGGCGCAGGTTTCAGCAGCCCCCAGCACCCTCCTCGGCAGGGAAGCAGCTCGGCCGGACACAAAAAATGATGATGATGGTAAATGATAAAAATGGCAGCGCAAAGTTCAAGAGAAGTAATAGGAAAAATCCGCGCACTTACCGGCGCCGCCGCCGCCCCCCGCTCTGTCGCGACACGCGGGGGGGGGGTGGCGGTTGTCGCGTCTTCCCGGGCGACATCCCGCTCCGCCCCCCCCCCCAACGGCGGCGCTAACGCTCCCAACGCCC
>JAWLRI010000264.1:36881-115973 GCA_034781795.1 Crypturellus tataupa
GTAAGCCTCTGCAAAATGTAAATGGCAGCTTTATAGAGACTAGCGGGTACGTATTTCAGTGTGGGTCTGCACTTGGCGTGTTTTACTATTTTGCAGATTTTACATAGACAAGAGATTGCATTGGCCACACACAAGTCCTTCCCCTCAAAGCAGGTTCTTTAAGCACTATTTCCCAGGGTCTTTAAGCTGAGCTTCACCCTATTTCTGTTGTCGCTCAGTTAGCGAAGGGTAGATCTTGCCAACTGGGCATCTTTGGTGCCGTATTCATGTGTCCTCCAAAGCAAGGAAGTTGGAGAAAACTCAAGTAACAAATACGTATATTTCCTCACTTTGTAGAGGAAAGAGTGTTTGTTTTGGCCAAAATCTCCCAGAGCAACTTAAGAGACACCAACTTGGGGAAATCAGTATAATTCGTGTTTTAAAGCCTCTAAGGGATACTAAAATTCTAACATCCCAGAATCCCTACTTTGTCTGGTGTTTTAGCATAGAAAGGAGCTGTGCCAGGATGGTTATTTATTTACTTTTCCTCTGTGGCCCTGCTTGGCCTTTCTTTGTTCCTGGAAGAATCCCGAGGCAGAAGGGGTGGAGGGAGACCTGGAGCTGCTCCTTTTGTCTTGCGGGAAGCTCCCTTACAGTATTCCTGACAGATGCTTGTCTAATCTCTTAATTGCTAATGATGGAAATTTCACTGCGTTCCTTAAGCAGCTTATTCCAGTGCTTTATTTCTTTACCGCTTGCATTTTGTAACGGTTACCTGACACGTTTTACAGTAAGCTTCATTTGTTGTCTGGTATTATTTAGTTACTATGTGTTTTGATGTATCATTTTTTCCCTTAATCTCCCCTCTAAAACAAACTGTGTATCTCTATTCCGTTTATCCCAGTTTTCCCCCCCCCCCGACTCTTACTTTCTAGTGTTCTTATCTAACTCGTTGCTTCCTGGACTTTCTCTTAACAGTCCTTATCTTGAAGCCAGGGCCCCCAAATTGGGCACCACACTTTGCATTGAAGATTTACTGATTTACTTAGTGCTAAATGCTCTCCTTCATTTACTTTGAAGAGCACTTGCCCATGCTCCGTGGCTCCGTCGTACTCCCTTTGCTCACTTAGGTTTTTGCAACTAATGCTGGTGTTTGAGGTGCTCTGTGTTAGCCTCTAGACCGTGACTGCCTGTCTCAATTCTGTGTTGGTCTCTGCTGTTCCCAGGGCCACGTTCGCCCTCCTCGCAAACTGCAGAGCAAAACAAAGACTGGGCACCAGCATGGAAAATCCGGGGTAAAACAACCCGCGACTCGTCCCTTGGTTAAAACAGCAAGGTTAGCAAGATGTGCAGCACAAACGTTTTACTGGCGTCTCGGCTGATGTTATTTGATCAAGCAGCAGCTGGGGCTTTCTTACCTCTTGTGTGGGGGAACCGGCGCTTTCCTTTTTGATGTTGTTGTCTGATACAGTTGTCTGGTGTCATTTGATTAGCTGGAGTCTTCAATATTCATGAAGAGCGGGGAAGAAAGGCAGCCCTGTTTGCTCGGTGCTAAGCTGTTGAAAGCATGTGAGGAGCATTGGGTTCTCTGCATCTTTTGATTTTTTTTGAACGCTGGTTTTTGTTCCTATAAAACGGTACAAATTTTCATGCCTCCCTCTGACAGTGTGGAAAAGGTTTGCTTGTGTTTATTTGAAAGTATGATAGTAACTTCTAAGGAAGAGCAGAAAAAAGATGGAAAAGAAAATGAAAATATATTTTAGTGAAAAGGAACAAGGGATAAATTTATTTTGAGTGTAGTCTTTGTTTTTTACAATCTTACTCTAAAATATGCCTAAGAAACAATCACTTTTCCAGCACTGACTCTGTTGTAGTTTGTTTCTCCTAGATTGCAGGGTTACTTTGGTACTGAGCAGGGATATTTTGAGCCTTGAAACCCCTTCTTTTATTTATAACTTAATCAGCAATATTTGTTTGGGGGCCCTGACCACTTCAGATAAGCAACAGTTGCCCTGATTCCTATCAATATATAGTCTGCAGCGAGGAGCTTTAGGCAAATATTTGAATTGGCGCTATACAGTTTTCTGACTTGAGACAGTGGCACTGGATGTGCAGGAGGTGCTTGAGCTTTGTGCATTTGCTTCAAAAAATACTCAATCCTGCTGGATCTTTTCCTCTGATTTCTAGAGCATAGCATGTAATTACAGTGCACCTTCTCTTGCAGGCTCTTTGGTTTGGGCTTTTTGATATGTGACTCTTCTCAAAAATCCTGTTCTCTTCTTGGGTAGGCATCTGAGCTCCATAACGCAAGCAGAGATTGTGCTCCTCCTTATCGAGACCAGTAAGGAAGTAAGGAAAATTAAAAATTATAAGAGCAGAACGAGAAGTTGGAAGCAGAGGCCAAAAGACTGAAATCTGAGAATCGACTGAATCAGTATTTCTTGCCTTTCACAGCAGAGCACAGGGAGGCTCAGTGTGAGGGATCCCCCCAGCTAGCTGGCCAAGGGAGTTGTCCTTAAGTTCATTCACTTCTGATCTTAAGGATTCATTTTCTTCTCCCATTAACGTGAGGATGGGGCTGAGCTTTAACTGAGACACACGGGCTCTGCTTAGAGCAGAGATGGTAGTTTTCAAGGTTTGCTTCGGGTCTGAGGTTGTTACTCTTGGCTTGTGATGGCTGTTGAAATCAGGAAACAATTCTATGGTTCCAAGCCAAAATTTAGCTTCCCTGCTCCGTGTTTTATCTTCCACCTTCCTGTAACTCAGCCCAAGCTTATCTGAGTCTCCACCAGGCTAGGGCGTTTCAGGCAGATTAGAAATTAAAATTTGTAATAGAGAACAATCAATAATAGAAATAATTTTAAATGTTCTGCTTTAAATAGCTAATGAAAAATCTGATGTAACTAAGAATTGACTTATTTTATATTCTGTTAATTGTCCTGTGTATCTGAAACTGAAGGATGACAGTTAATTTATGAATGAAACATGACCATAAAGTTACTGAAAATTCCCCAAATTCAGGTTGCAAAAGAAGGTCGGAATTTTGCGGTAGTCAGGTATTATTGGCCCTTGTTCAAACAACATGAAAACAGGTTTTCTTTTAAAAGCTGCAGTAACCCTCAGCCTTTGAGAAAAATAAGCTTAGATCAATTGATACTTCTCCAATGTCTTCATATATCTCCCACAAACCAAGTATTTTCCTCCTTATTACGGTAAATAGCAACTTAATTATAGTAGTTGCTGCGAACTAGGGGATGTGACACACATGGGAAGTGGAGCATTTAGCATTAGGATCCTTAGCTTTTTTTCTTGACCTTATCTTTTTTGCTGCTTGCATCAAGTTATGTTACTGCGAAGGGTTTGGATGTTGCTGTTTTATCACAGGTAGAAGATGAAGGGGCAGCTTGGTGTGTTGGGAGAGACGAAATCTGTTTGATATCGGGGCTGTGTTCTGGATGTGGCATCATTTTGTGACGTGAAATCTGTGAGGAAGCTGTAGCTGAGTGAAATGATTCCCTTGACAAAAAATGCAAGGGTATGTGTGTTTCTAGTTGCACTAAATGTTACTTCAGTTTCACTGAAGAAAACTGACACTGTGCTATGGTTTATTGTGTGAGATCTGGGCAGGAAACTCCTGCCTGCAAGCTTAAGTTGCGTGAAGTCTGTTTCTGAATGGTACTTGCTAAAATATTTTGCTAATGAATTTTAGGCATAAATCAACTTCTCTCCTGTTTTTTTTTTTTAATTAGAAATACATAAAGAGGAAGAATAGGCATTAAAGTTCAAAAGCAGTAAAACACAGCAGACAGAGTGCTTCTTGGCTAAATTTATAAATTAGGAAGTTAATTGTAAATTCTGTGGAAATTCTTCTGAAGACTGTACTCTTTTGAACATCTATAATTTAAAACACAAAAAATCCCCCTTTAGCATACAGCGAAGTCCGAGTTTTACACTGAGGGTAAGGCAGGTGCTTTCCCCAGGAAAGGCAGCAGCCATTTCCTGTGCTCCTGGAAAAAGAGCAATAAACCTTGAGAAGTTAGGAAAGGTATTTGGTTTTATTTTTTCTTCTCTTTAGCAACCTTAAAGCCAGACTCATGAACAGTTTTGGTAAGGAAATCTAAAGGTGAGTGATGAGAATTACTCCAGAGTTGTACAACTGAAGGACACCTTTCTGTTTGGTTCCCTTCGGTCACACAGAAGGCCACTTGTCAATTCTGACGCATGTTTCAATGCCAGAAATGTCTGGAGCTTACACTGATGCGTTGTTCTCCTGGAAATTTTACAGTCGTTCTTTAAGGAAGTACAGCCTTCCCAAAAACCATAATTCAGAAGGCAAAGCATGACAGACAAAGGAAGAATTCAGTAAGAAAAATAGAAAGTTGCCAAGTTGAAGAATAAAAGGTGAGATCCCTCTGGTCTTTCCTCCTGGTCACACGCTCAGCATTGATTGGAGCAATATTTGGTGTGAAATATGTAATTAGTGTTGAAAAGAGCCCCTGGCAGGTTGGCCTGCAGAGCATATGAGCTGTGTACGGCAGTGGGGAGGTGGCAGGTTTTCCCCTTCAATGTGGGGAGCTCACATCTGTAATGTGAAAATGCTGCCTTAGTAATAGGAGTCTCAGGAACACTAGGGGAATATTCAGTAATTCAGAATATTTAACATAAAATTTGAGCTCGTTAAGGGCATGAAAATGACTGTAATAAGAGTTGAATGTTGAAAATTCATAAAAGCTCTGAGCGGTAATTAAGAACATTATTTTAATGTATGAAATTCATTAAAGTTGAACAAAGAAATCTGCTGCAGTCTGAGAGGTGCTGAAGAAAAATCTGCTTTGAAAATCTTCGTATTTTCTCTCTATTGAATTAGTTAAATAACTGTGGAACTTAATATACTAGACTGTTCTCACATACATGACTTTGGGGTATTTCCATGCCCTAGGTCAAACTGGATAGTCCATGGCATGTTGTTCTAATTCTATATTTCAGTTGATGGGAGATTAGAAACTATATTGTGATTTTTTGTTTTAATTTGTTTGCTCTCTAATTTGGGAGGTTTTTCCATTTTTGTACTTCTGAGATTGCGGCTGAAATAAATACTACAGTTTCTTTGCCTAATTAAGCAGCTTCCTCGCTTGGTTGCTGAAAGATTTTGACACCCTGTTCACAAGGTATCTTCACTGTAGCTGCCAGGCTGCTGCTGCTTAGATAACAGCAGCTCCCTGACCGCAACGGGGAGAGGTGCCATGTTATAGAGGTGGCTTTTGATGTCCCTGTTGGTGCTTGTCCCTTGTTGTTGTAGTCCAGAAGCTGTGGAAGGGAGGTTGTTGTGGAAGAAGGTTGTTTGCCATGAAATTCTTTTTCACAAATTTCTTCCAAAACCACTGGAATCTGTAGTGGGGTATGGTGAATATTGAGTTATATCTTGCCACCTGGGAAGATATTTCTCTGGAAGTGTTTTCACACCTGGGTTTTTGAGCTGTCAATCTCCTCTTACCCCATGCAGTAATTATTTCCATCTTTTCTGTGAGAGTGAGTGGGATTAATAATAATCAGGATTTTTCCTTTGTTTCTTATCAGGAAATACCCCCTTTTTGCTAGAATCTGGGTGTTCTTTTCTGCTGTGTGTATTTCAGGTTACTGCATTGGAGCTTTCTTTCAAAATTGCGGGTTAAGAGTAAGGAAGATTGCAAGGGATGTTTAGCCCAGAACTTCATAAGGAATTGATACTGCTTGGATTTTGGGACAGTAACCTGTTTGAGCCCCAGCTGGGCTGTAGGGTAATATATTGACCACAAGGATCTATTTGTGTGCAACCCACCTGTTTCCAGCAGGGTATTTCCGTCTTGGGTGCTGTTGACTTGAGCACCCCTAGTTTCAGGAACAGAAGCATCCAAAGGTCCATCTGTAAACCGTGTTTATTGCTGAGGGATTTCAGCATCAACCACTACTGAGTACCAGTTCTTCCAAGAATGACAAATGCTTGAAGCTTTGTATCAAACTGAGATGTCCTAGCTCACCATTAACGTAAAATACATTCCCTGAAGGGAGTTTGAGCATGTTGAACCTCAAAGCAAGAGAATTAATGTCGTGGGTGTCATCAAAGGAATAATACTGAATAATACTGAAAATGCTTCATTTTCACTCCCGCAAGTTTACACTCCCTGCATCTTCATCAAGAAGTTTTTCTAAGAAATAATTTTTATTTGATATTTCTCTCAGATTATAAAGCCCCTTTGTCTTGTTCGACAGTGCTGTCCACATGATGGAGGTTACCTTGACTACTCAGAAATTCTCTGTAAAATAGAGGCAATGCTACGTCAGCTCCTAGAAGCACTCCTTTTTTTAGCCTTTACATTAATGTGCTCTTTAGTGCTTCTCTTAGCAGAATCCACTGAGTACTGCACAGTTCTCAGGGTAGACTTACACTACGGGAGGATCTAAATATTAAGATGTAGAAATTTATTTAAAAAAAAAAAAAAAAAAAAAAGTAAAAACCATGCCTGTAAGGGTTGATGCTGTTAGCCAATTCAGGAGACAAACCTAAGCTGTAGCGGATCAGTCCATTGCCTCTCATCTTAAATCCTTATAGTTGTTTAAGCTGTTTGCATTAATTGGCATTATCTATTCATGCTAGTGCTTCTTATATTATCAAATAAATCATTAATAACTTCCTCTCCTCCGAGATTATTTTAAGGTTTCTTAAAAGCCACTTACTGTATTGCTTAAATGAAACTCTGAATAATTCCCAATGTCCTGGTTGGAGAATATCAGCTTGGAAAATCACTTAATTAAAATGTGATTGTAATACCAGACTTGGGTGGATTTCGCCTACACAGCTTTTGAAATGTCTCTCACTCTGTTTCATGGCCTGTGAGCTAACTGCATAACACAACCTTTCCTGAGGTTACAAAACAGGCTGCCCAACAGGATGGCAGCAAAGGCTGTTGTAAATTTAAGGTATCTGAAAACAGAAATAAGGTCCTTGCTCTAGAAGAAAATCCGGGGTATGGGTCAATGCAGAGCAAGCAAGTTCTCAGAAAAGACTTTTTTTGGTTTCCTCTGATGTATCTATAGTCTCAGAAATCCCTATCATGTAGCAGTTCAGATTTAGGATCTCGTTTGATCGCCTAGGATATGTGTTCTTGCACACTAGTATTTTTTAAGTAGGACTGGACTTGGCTCTTCCAAAGCCCCATCATCTGGTGACTGTTTTGGCAGTGTGAAATCCTTGTGTGAGAGCAAAATCATTAGATGAACTTCTGCTATGGTCTGGGCGAGCAGATAGCATCACTGTTGGCTCTCTCTAGCATTGGTTGCTATAGTTCCCCGAGGAAGAGGGGTTTCTGCACTCATCCTACCCTACTGGGAGCAGGATGGCAATGCGCATTGATCAGCTAAGCAGGGAATATGGCTTTATTTTACTTCATATTTAGGGAACTGTTAAATTTCTCAGATATATTATACTTTACGTATGTTTTACTTTATTTGCTTTAAGAACTCTTCAAATTATGCAGTTCATTTGCTGGGAGCAATGATCCATTTACTGGGAGGGAAAAAAACAGCTTGTTTGAGGTTTCAGGTCAAGTTTGACAGCTGTCCCCTTCAACACAAACCAAGCTCTGCAGAGGAACAATAAATGTCATGTTATATAGTTTAATGTTTAAAAAGCAAACAAAAAAATATATATATACAAAAATATACATATACATTGAAATAGATCCTGCTGTGCAAGAGGAAGAGCTGATAGATGAGATAGGTCAGGGTTGGAGCTGGGATGTCAGAAGGGCGAGTGGAGATTTTATACTGAATAAAGGGAAAGGTCCAGAGAGTAGAGAGAGATGTGAAAAGCGAGTGGGAGCAACTGTGGTGCTGAATGTGCCACGGCAAAGCAAGATAACTTGGTGTGTTTATCCAGGGAGGGCGTGTTGGGGTGGAATATGGCTGCTTCGTCAATGAGAAAACACTTGGAAGGCAAATATTAGTATTGAACTGATGGGTA
The DNA here is from genome assembly GCA_034781795.1 of Crypturellus tataupa. Lineage (NCBI taxonomy): Eukaryota > Metazoa > Chordata > Aves > Tinamiformes > Tinamidae > Crypturellus > Crypturellus tataupa. The sequence goes on from JAWLRI010000264.1 coordinate 44,860, forward strand.
ATGTTGATACAACATCCAATGTGTGTAAATAGGAGCAATCGGTGAGCGCTGGCTTTAGAGACTGACCTGGGGGCAGCATCACCAGGTGCCTGCTGTTGTCTCATGCCCTGCTTGGGCTCCTGGTTTAGGCTGCAGTCCAGATGCTGCTCTGCACAGATTCTTCCTCCTCCCGATGCGGTATTCCGTGATCGTGGCACTGCCCAGCAGTCCCCAGGCAGCAGGAACAGCTTCCCTCATCCTCCCTTCGCCACTGACTTTGGGCTGCATCATCGTTCTCATTCTTAGAGCACGTTAGATCAGCAACCAAGTTCTCAGCACTAGAAACGTACTTGAATGCTTCACGTTTGCTGCTGGATTCTTGATAGATATCTGTAGGGTCAATCCCTGGTAGATAGTGCTTTTTTCTTTCCGATCTGCGAGGACCGGAGGGGATGCTGGTCGTGCCTGGTAGCTCTTTCTGGAGAGCGGCTGTTCCCCACTTACCGTGCCCTTCTCTGCAGTAGAGAGGCTGGGCCGGCAGAAGCTGCATCGTGGCCGAGATGAGGCACAAACTTCGTGTTAACTCCCAAATGCCCTAAGAGACACCAAGCAAGAAATGGTCAGTGTTTAGGTCCAGAGAAGGATGCATCTCTACTTGCTTAGTGTGAGGGCTAATATAAACGGACTTGACCTGGGGATTTTGTGAGGTCTAGTGACATTGAAATTGCGCTTCATTTTTTACTCAGCATATTTTAGAATAAAATGTTGCATATTTCTTCTGACAGGAATTTTACCCTAAGCATATAAGAGAAACCTAAAACAAATTGCTTTTCTTTGCAGTTTATAGCTAATTTCACCAGTGACTCTGACAACTTAGTGATGCAGATCAGTGACTTCCCCCTTTAGAAGCATGGAGAAGTTTTTTCATACTTCATGGATTTGGCTCATCTAAGGAGACATACCAGGTTTACATCCCGGTGCTAAATGTGCAGTCAATTTTCTTTATTATCCATGAGTTTAAACCTGTAATGGGTATCCAGGTATTTAGTTTTCAAGCATAAAGACATAATGTTTATTTTTAAATGAATTTTTTTTGGTGCATCTGACTGTTATTGTGAACCTGGGTTATTAATTGACAGATGAGTTACTCTATGATGGCACTTAAAATGCACGGCATGTATTTCTGAAAGCAGTCGTTGCTATAGCAACTTTCTAGTAGGTCACCAGCAGTGTTGTGTGCGCGCGTGTGTGTATGTGTATGATTTGGCTGTTAATGCAGACTAATACTATTAGAAAAATGAGAAGTGTAAGAGTGGGAGCGAAGGTAGCCCTTCCCCCTCCCCCTTCTTCCCAAATTTGGGGAAAAGAAGTATTTTTCCCACAAAATTACCTAGGCCGTTGCACATACTGGCGAGAAATTGGCTGTCTGCTATAATTAGATGTTTCCTATTTCTGCAGATATTATGCAAACAAGAGACCTTAATCGCATTCTGCTTTTCTGTTGGCATCTCAGCGATCAATCCGTAAAGACGTGTGGGTTTGGGGAGTTCCAAGGACGATGTGCCATACTCCATGTGCATAAAGGTCTGTTTTTAAGCACAAAGTGGAGCTGTGTTACATATGGGAATGGTGAATTTTGACAAGTTGTGTCGTCTTCTCCTCTTGGATGACCTGCTCATTGAGTGCGCTGCATTTCTAAGGCCACTGAGGCCCCTCTTCATCCAGCCTCATTCCTGCCAGGCCACGCGACTGCTCCTCTCCCTTATTTCCTGCTGCCTGGGGCTTCCATGGGGGTCTCAAGGCGGCATTTCCTGCTGATTTCTGGACCAGTTTGCTTTGAAACCTAAGAGCATCATGCAGATAGATGACTTCTTCCCATTCCATTCCAAATTTTCCCTTGGTCCAAAACTCTCCTGTTGAGCAGTTGGAATTGCCATTTTGGCTTGCACTGACCCTCTTGTTCTCTATCTCAAGTCTCTGCTGAAAAAGTGAATATTTATTTCATGGATTTTTTTTTTTTTTCCTGCTGCATAGTAATATTCTCTGCATTTGGAGAATTAGACTTGCAGAAGTGCTCCCTCTTGATTTAATTGTGAAATCTCTTCACAGTTTTAGTATTGAAATGATTTTTCAGAAGTTTTACCCAAGATCCTCATGTTTACTGTGTACTCTGGAAAAGCTTGCTCAGGGTGGAGGCAGTGATTGCAGATTAATGTTTAAAGTTATTTGGATATTCTGCAGGGACACAGAGATACAGCCAGTTGCAAGAAAATAGAAAAGCCTTTATGTTGCTGTACCCACTGTAAGAGTTGCTTTTGGAAGGCTTTTTTTCCCTTACTAACCTCTTCTTGGGGTTGTAGCTTTCAGCTAGAGTTTGTTTTTGTCTCCTGGGAGTGGAGAATCTGCATTTGAGGAAGAGCTTCAAGGTATCCCCGCTCTTGCAGCCTGGGAGGTTGTTACTGTACGTGACGACTTCCCTCAGGTGCGACTGCACAGAAGGTGCTGGCTGGGCAGTCTCTAGCTTTCCGTGGTGGAAACGAGGAAAGTGCAAATTATGCGGCGTTTAAAACCGTACCTTGTGATCCCTTCTCTGCAACAGTCAAGCTTGATGGGGATAAACCCTCTTGGGGGGCTCAGGGTTGACTCTCCTCCATCACTGGAAGTCCACAGCTGCTGCTGGTGGCACTTTCCTCCAGGGCTTCAGTTAAATTTCATTGATTTTTGCCAGCAGTGCTCAGAAAACTGAGATTTTGTTTATTTAATATCAATGTCTTGCATTTGATAGTAGGAGTAGGACATTTCTTTCCTAGGCAACAGTATGTTTGCTTTTCACATCCATTAATATTTCTCTTCTCCTTAGGCTCATGGAGAAGAGTCCAAGGAGCACATTTGAAATTAGGAGGCCCAAGTTACCACCCATCAGTGTGACTATAGGATGAAGATGTTGTGAGGAGCAAGCATTTTCTGTCGTAGTTGTTCAAGACAGAGGACCGGTGTCCTGACCTTAATTTTGTCATTTTTCTCTTCCACTGAATGGAGCTGTGACCTTTCCCAGACTCTGAATCCTGCCAGACATTTCTCAACAACTTAGTACCTGCATGTGTGGGAGAGGTGGATTTTTTTTTTCTGTTTTGTTGTTTTCTGGTTAAATTTAACCCTCTCTGTCCTACCTCAATTGACAGTCTAGGCCAATTATATTTAGAGATTGGGGTGGATGGAGGTTAGTTTGGCCTCCTTTTGATGGAAGGGCCAGGGCTGCTCTTTGGAATGCCCTTATTCTACCATGTTTTCTGCAGGATTTTCTGTCTGGGTGTCTCTGATGAGGTAGATGATTCTGCCACTTGGTGCTGCAATTTCCGATCACCTCATTACCAGTGCCATAGAGCAGCCTTCATCCAGTGGTGACTTTTCCAAGCAGTGCAAGGTCTCTTCTTTCTTCTGTTTCTTAAAGTGATCCATTTCAGCTAAGCAAGTTGTCTCCTTGAGGCCAACAGCAGCACTAGCCCAAGGAACGTGGATCAAAACCTCTTCCTTCCAGTTAATTTCAGCACTGACTCCACATGTTCTGATAGACACTTTCCTTGAGTGTTATTTACTGAGCTAAAATAAATCTTGTCCCTTGTGCTCATGGCAGAAATGCTTCTGGTTTTCAGTAACACTGTGTAGCTTCTCTCGTGTGTTGTTACTGTTTCATCTGTGATTGGTTTGTTGGAAGGTCATCAGGGGATGCTGGTGGGTAGCCAACCCCTTTTAGACCAAGTTCAATTTCTCGAGTCCTTAGATTCTCTGTTTTCCCTCAAAATGTGTCAGAATCCAGGTTAGGAAAGGCATGTGCATCAAGGTAGTGTATATTTTTAGGTCGGTTTATGCTGCTGTGGAAACAAAAATAGCAAACTTCTGGATCAAACCTTTTATGTTCTGAGACAGAGTTGCAACCTTAAAGCTCAGCAGAGCTGGAGAGCTCTGTGCTGCTGGTTTTCAGCTTGGCCATTTTGGACAAGTCATCCTGGGTCACTGGTGGGTTTTGTTAGGCTGGGAGGTGCCTCTGTGAGAGCTGTAGTTTGGGCTTGACTTTTGCTTGCAGTAGAAGACATTGATTATGGTCACTGGGGAAACACATTTACAAGTTCCATATTCTTAGATCTAGCATGGCTACATGTAGCCATGGAAAACTGACCTTCATCTCTGATGTTTTGTCTACATCAGCTATATATATTTTTTTCTGCTCTAAAATCCTTTTTTAGGAACTTCCCAGGTACTTGCAATTTGGGTCCTTTGGCTAATGGATAGAGGAAGGATGTGGAAATCACTCCATTGCTGTGGTATATACTGTTATGCCTTAGGAGCTGCTCCAGTGGAGCAGTGGGAAGCTCCATCCCTGTGGAACTTCTCCAGAAGATCCCATGTTGCAGTGTACTCTGACAAGTCCCTTTTATGGTTAGACACGTGATGATCTTTTTTAATCTTTTCTTTTCACACAGCTTTGAGTTAAAAGTGGTTAACAACAGGAGGAAAACGACATTCTCGAGTTTCTTGTTGCAGGTTCTTCATGTGTAGATGAAAGCAGCCCTGGAAGCCCTGTCCTTCACCTCACTCGGGGAAAGTTCCCATGTTTCTATTCAGCAAATTTAGCTTGTATTTACCTGCTGCAGAAAGAACATTTGTTACTCAGTGATGCCTTCGTTAAATGCAGCCCCTGTTCTCAGGAGTTTGAAACATGATGGATTTAATAATGTTTAAAAAAAAAAAAAAAAGCGCAAAAGAACCCAAAACACTCCTGTGCGCACATACACGTGGATTAGGTTGGCAGCTGCTTTGCAAGGTTCCTTTGGTGCTCAACTCGGGTATGCAAGGCTGAGGGTTGAGCTGAATCTCAATCCCTTCTGTGCTTCGTTTGGTGGCACCCAAAGGCCCTGCTGGCCTGAGGCTTCGGAAGGGTCATCTTGAGGCCTCCCCAGTGGCACCCAGGCAGTGCCTAGAAATCTTTGTGATTTGAGGTAGTCTCATCTGAGTGTGTGTTAGGTGTCCTTCATCAGCTCGAGACTTATTGCCACAAGTTGCATGCAAGGGTCTATATTATCCGTTAAATGTCCTTTCTGTGAGCATATAGAAGAGAAAGGTTATAAGAGGGATCTTATTTACCTCATAGTTTTGTGCACATCCCTCTGAAAATCATATAAGCACCAGAAGTATTCCTTTCCTGGGATTTTAATTCATGTGCAACCTCAAAACGCAGCGTTTCCTTTGATAGCGTTGTGTGATCCCTCGTGGCTTTTGTCATTGGTGCCTCAGGTGAGAGAAAAATGGGAGAAAATGGAAAACACCCCATGAGTGAAACTGGGCTCATGAGGGGAGCCGCTTGTCTGCTCCTCGGGTGCTGCTGCGCGCTGTGAAACGAGCTCTAATGTTGGCAACTTTCCAGCTGTGAAGAATTAGAGAGCACCAGATGTCCAGTGCGGAGAGGAGCTGCAGATGAGTAAACACTCCACGGAGGTGGCCCGAGAGGCTCCACGTTGCTGTTAGTCAGGGGTTGAGGTTCAGCTCAGCTCTTAGTCTCATGTAGCTGATTTGAGTTTCCTGTGGAGCTGCCCTATGGAGATGGCGATTTGGAGCTACCTGAGGATGCTTGGCCTCCCTTAGGCCCCTGCTTCCCTCTTGGGGTGGATTATTTTTGCAGTCATCCAGCAAAGTGCTTCTGGAGCACCAGTTTAACTGCGTTTCTTTTGGGTCATTTTCACACCTGGGCCTGGTAAGGGTTAAGGTCACAGAGCTGCTACAGACCCAGCTGGGGGACATGAGGAGATCGTCACCTTCCCCCTCTCCCTTGCAGCAGACGTGGTTACAATTGCCTCATGTCTGCAGCCCCCAATAAGGACCTGTTATTTCCAAAGCCCTGTGTGTTTTTGTGTCTTTTTTTTCTCCCAGCTGTATCAGCCTACTAAAAATAACCTTTTCCCACAAACCTTGCTGTGTTCTACGTATCTGACCAGTATGACCCATCTACTAAACAAACAAAACTGTCATGTTCTGTTTGTTCTGTTCTTGCTCTATAAGAGTTTATCTTCTCTCTTTTATTTTTTTGATCCTTCCTTTTTGTCAATTTTCTGCATCTCTTGGATCCTGTTGGCTTCCAGGGTTCCCCTCCAGTTGCTTGGCTTGCTGTAGGGATGTTTAACCTTCCCACAGGCCTGACGCTTCTCCCTAAAAAGAACCGTTGGGGGGAAACAAGAAGACTTTTAGGCCACTTTAGTGACCAGAATCAACTCGCCTAAGAAATCCAAATGAACAGCATGGTGCTTCTTGGGGGGAAGCATTTCACATCACACTAACTCTGTCCTTCAGGCATGCAGCTGCGCTGGCCTTGCGGCCCTTTGCAGGTTTCCAGCGTCTCCTCGTGCAGCGGGGCCGCGAGGATCCGCGGTCGGGGCAGGGTGGCGAGCGCAGCCCCGGCGTGGCCGCGCGTTGTCGGTGCTCAGCGCGGCAGAAAATCAGGTCAAGTGTCTCGTCAGCGCCGTGAGCAGCCGCGGCTGCAGAGCCCGCAGTGGTGACGGGAGAGCAAGGCTGTTTTCATAACCTCCCACCACCAAATGGAGTCCTAATTAAAAAAAAAAAAAAAGTCCAGAGGCGGAAAAAGGGAATTTCTGCTCTCGAGCAAGCCGTATCTGCAGAACAGCCGATTAATTTATTTAGTATTATCCATGCAAGACATAAGCAGAAAACAGGGTATGGTAAGTAAACACTGGAGGTGATCAGATGAATTTGAGTGACATGATGTACTACGTTGTTATAACTGTGGTCAGAAGATTATATCAGCTTTCCTGTGTAATCTTAGTGGAGCATCAGTGCCCCAGCGCAGGAGTTAGCTGCTGCCTTCCAGAAATAGCAGCAGAAGATGCAGGGGAAAAAAAAAAAAAGGATTGTTTGGTCCAATCACTTTTTTCTCTCTCCAGAGACAGAAGACTAAATATAGAGATGCAGTAGTATGATTTAATACCCAGATTGCCTTTTTTTTTTTTTTTTGTCATTTAAGAACCTTATTTTCCCAACTCTGTGAGAAGTGCCTGGTGTTTGTAATGGGGAAGAGCCCAGGATTTGTCATAGAGCACAGCAGCAAGTGAGACCTCGGCGGGATTTTGTGTGCGACTGTGCAGGACCTTTCAAGACTAAAAGCCTTTGATATGGGGAAGCAGCAGCAGCAGCAGCTGTTTTGCCTGTTGTTCAGAGTTGTACATATGGATTCATGTGTGCATTAACCGAGGAGGGAGCTAACATGGAAGGTGAAGCTGCACGGACAGCTGGGCGTTGCCACTAGCTGGTTTGTGCAACAGGTTCACATATATGCAACACACCTGGACACGGTTTCAAAGGGTGAAAAACACTTCCCTGCCTAGTGACAAAGGACCTTTTCCACTGAAAACTTTAATTCTGCCGCTGGCTTGTGTGGGGGGTCCTCGGCTGCTGCTGTCTCCCACATTATGTACATTGCTTCTGCGGCACTGGGGTTATCTGAGGGGAAAAAAACAAATGCTCATCCTCAGTTTGCTGTTCTGTCAGCAGTGTCCTTGTTGTAAGAGCCTGCTCACCAAGCCATATGCCACATTCTTTCAAACTATTCCTTTGCTGCAAAACGAAATGCTTTTAGCAGCCTTTTGTGAGCAAGGCTCTGGCTCCCTTTCCTATCAGTATGACATCTTTCTATCAGTATTTATATACATTGATAAGATCCCCCCGAGCCTTTTCTCCTCGAATCCAAGGAGTTGCAGCTCCTCTGGAAGTGCCCAGAGGAGGCAGTGCTCGGGCTGAGCAGAGGACGGATCATCCCCCTCGACCTGGTGCAGCTGAGGACCCTGCGCGAGCAGCTTCTGCCCCTGCTCTCCTCCACCTGATCTTAGAGGAGAGGTAGCAGAGCAGGAGGCTGTCTCGAGCCTTCAGCTTTTCCTGTCATTGGTTTTGTTCTCAGGCTGAACAAGACTGAAACGAGGAGATTTGGATTTTCTTGCTTGTAAAAAGACACCTTGCGCTGTCCACAGCAATCGGTCATTTCTCCACAACTATCAAACTTACTTTTCTCCTGTGACTAGATTAGGACCTGTATTCCAAACACCTGTAGCCTTTTCTTAGTCGCTATAGTAACCTGTATTTTATTTCCCAACCAAGTCTAAGTAATACACATAATAATTTAGGACTGACTTTTGGAAGCAGGTGTTGGTGGTTCACCAGTGGCTCCAGCTGCAGCTGGTCCTTTCAAATGAGCAGGATTTTGCCTTTTCGAGTTTCTTGCTCTAAGACCTTCCCTTTCCTGCTTTTCAGTACTGGCACTTCTTATGTCTCCATTCCCACTGTGTATCACTTCTTCAGTCGCTTAGGCACGAAGGAGCCTCCCTGTGTTCCTTCAGGCTCTTGATGCCTTTTTGTCTACACTTGTTGTTTAGGCCAGGACTTTGCTTTACCAATAAGTTATTTCTGTGTAATTACACTCTTCCTTGAGTGTGAAAGCAGTTCCATAGTGCTGGGTACGGTATGTGAGCACATGCAGTGCATCATTTGTAAAGAGTGGCAAATAGATTCAAAAAGGAAATAAAAAATAATAGGAAACCCCAACAAAATGCCCTCTGACAGTCATCCAAGATGTATAGCCAATGTCTGAGGTGTCTGCAAAAAATATGTCCTGTGAAACGCATGCCCATTTTCTGGAATGTTTTTTGAAAGACCTTTTGAAAAATGGGATTGATGCCCAATTTCCTGCTGGAATTAAATGAAGACAAAGTGAAGACCCCAGACTGAGGTCTAGACATCGTGTGTGAGAGTGTTTGTGTGCACAGAACACTCCCGTTTCAAACAACGCACTATCCCAGTCACAAACAGTCATGCAGAAGAAAATGAGCATTTTCAGAGGCTTAATTAAGTGCTTTCATCTTCTATTTTAGGGTTTGATTAAGTATTCCTCTTATGTTGTATGTAAATATTGGCAGTTTGTGCTGTGGAGCACCCGCTGATCCATTTGCAGTGACCTGCTTTTTTCTTTGCATGAGAAATCAATACAAAGCTTAATTCAGCCTGGAGAGATATTTATTACAGTAAATTCCTACACGTATCCGAAAGGGTCACTTTGCACTGTTGAGTGGAAACGTTGTACTGTTAAGAGCAGTCTTAGCCCCTAAAACATAAGAAGGGCCAGTGTCTGCTGAAGAAACGTTGGGGTGGGGCAGATAGCACAAATAACATTTTCTGTGACGTTTCTGTTGGTGAGGAGCTGGATCACAGATAGGTGGTTATGCCCTACACCAGGCTGGTGCCTCGGCCTTGGAGCTCTTAATGCCATTAGTGTCGTTTCCAGGCAAACTTTCCTTTGGGATAAATCTGCACCAAGATGCCTTGTTAATGCTGGTGTAGAAAAGGAGAAAAACACGATGCAGCAAAACAAGGAATATCTACTCCCTTGTCCTCGTTATTGAGTCTGTTGAAGTCACTGTTGTGTTGGGCGACTCCTGCATTAGTCTCCTGGGCGAGGAGGTTTCACGCATGAGCTCAGTGGTACCACCCAGGTGGAGCTCCTGGGTTATTTGCACTGGCTTCGTTCGATGGTGTTGCAGGTGGTCTGCGGCAGGAGGCTGCTGCTCCATCAAAGGGAGTTTTATCGGGAATATTATCTTTTACCCATTTTGGCGCAGTGCCCAAACCAAAAGTGGGGTGATTGCAAGTGCAGACCTTCTATTCTGACTCACAGCCAAGAAAGCCTCTTTCTTACGTTAATATTTTGGCTTGGAAGTTTAGTTGGCTGTGGTTGGAATAGAAAAGAGATTTTTTAAATCTAGACCATCAACTTCTCAATGCCTGTTTATGCTTATATATTCATTGTATTTGTGTCTAATTTTCTTTTTTTTTCCTTGGGTATGCACAAAACCAAGCAAAAATCTGTTAGAATATGTAAACAAATATGAGACATGACACAAAGTATTTTGGGTTTGTTTCCAGAAAATGTAAGGTTACCTAGGCATAACTGTAAAACAAATGAATGCAAGAATATGATTAAACTGTCCTGGGGACTTACGTTTTAGTTTGAGTGTGGTTTAATAGTGATTTTATTTCAGAAATGACTGTTTTTGTTTAAAGTAGCTTATTGAATATATTGACTATTCTGGAATCTCAGCTAATACCTTTTCTTCTTCTTTTCTGTTTTACAGACGACTTTGACATTCTCTTATGCAAGTGGTTTCCGAGTAGTCTTTGAGAAGAATTTCTATGTAGCTCTTTTACTGTCCAGAGTGCTGCAAAAATGATTACTTCAGATTTGCCAGTACTACAGTGAGTATACGTTTATTTATGTATTTGAATTTTTCAGCTTTTAAAAGGCAGAAGTCTATGGAAAGATGGTGCTATGGCTAAGGCAAGAGCTTGAGAGAGGGTAGTTCACTGTGATTGTTGCAGGCTTCCCGTGTGGTATCATATGCTGAAGAATTAAACTGCTGTGTAAGAATTAAACACTTCCGACAGTTGTGTTTTGTTTTATGGCGATTTAGCTTTGCTGTATTTTTTTTTCCAAATTGTTACTACTCCTATGCTTCTGAATTTGGTAAGATTTCAAAAATGTGAATCTATTGTAATCATTATTGACCATATTCATGTAGCCCTGGTGCATGCTTTTTCTTATGATAAACTGCACTTGGGCAAAAAAACCCTTCAGCTTCTGCAGTTGAAGACAGCTAGTGGTGTGAGTGTGTTTTGATTTTGTTGGCAAATACAAGTAGCTAACACAAATGGGTACCTCACTGGAGCTGGATAAAGTCAATTGTGGAGACAGCAGAGAGGAAGGCTATAATGAGAGGTGCTAGACATCCCACCAGGATGAAGAGGGGAATTTTAGAAATGGGAACAGAACAGAACTTTATTTGTCATTACTTAATGCTAAGCTGTTTGCAGGGAATGATCATATGAAAATGGAAATTATCAGTGTTTAAAAAAAATCAGTTTAAAACTTGAGCTGTGTTCCAAAACTAAGTTTTTAAGCCCCCTTATTTAAGGAATTGAATGTTTGAGCAATTGTATATTTTTTTTGTCTGACTTTAATAATATGCACTGCTTTAACTTTTTTTTTTTTGAAATGTTTTAAAAGATATGAAAATGGCAGTTTTCATTTTGGGTGAGTGCCTAGCTAAAAAGAAGGCTGATAGGAGGGATAGCACTGAGAAGGGAAGCATGGAGGATGTTGTGGGTGAACTCTGAGAGTAATTTTAGGATGATTTTTCTTATTTAATATTTTTATGGATGTGCCATGATCACAAAGTAAGAGAGTGGTGGTGAAATGTGCCCTGGCCAAAAAGATGGAGAATACTGTCGATGTACTGTGGGAAAGGGATGCTTCCATTCCTAATGGAAGTAACTGGATGTAATAGAATAGATTTTTAAGGTTAAAAATTATAAAATTGTTCTGTATCTGTGGTGCTCACCAGTTGAAAACCTGAGGGGCATTAAAGATTGTCATGGTGCTCGGTCAGAAGATGACTGTGAGCCACCAGTATTATGGAACTGCAGAAACCCAAAGGTAACATCCTTGTTTTGTTTTCCCAATGGAGCTGGGGCTCATTTAATGGCACTGAGCCAAGTGCTGGTCAGATATTCTCCTTCCCTGGGGATCTTCAACCTGCCTGGATGCCACCCTGTGCCCCGTGCTCTGGGTGTCCCTGCTGGAGCAGGGGTTGGACTGGGTGATCTGTAGAGGTCCCTGTCAACCGCAACCATTCTGGGATTCTGTGATATAGTTTTGATTGCTCAGAAACCACTAGAATTTGCATGTGAAGGGTTGAGGACTCTCCTGAGAGCACAAACACTGTCTAGTGTTAACAAGGTGTTCAAAGAAAGTGGTAACAGCTAATTCAGGTCTCAACCAGACAAAAAGGAATCTGGCTAAGGGTGAGTTGGGGATATATTAGCTTTACCCATTCAGATCTGAAAAGTCACAATTCACAGAGAGAAAGGCAAGGTTTTCTTTCTAGCCCTTAAATAACCTTTGAAGCCCTTAAATAACCTTCTAGCCCTTAAATAAGCTTTGAAGGATTATTGTAATCTACCACTTGTGTGGCCTATATCCACTCTTTCATACCCTTTTAAAATCTCTGATTTTATCCCTTTAAACAAAGGGTCCTAAAGTCAGTTTAATAGTAACTGGACTTCACCTGGGACCATGTCAAATATTCCTTTACAAACTCTTCTCTGTGTTGAGGGAAACAGATAGGAGTTGAGAAAAAGAAACTTTCTGAATTTGCAGAAGTGGCTTCTGAATGTAGTGAAGGTAGGAGTTTATGTTTTGATATTTCAAATGTAGCAAAAACAAACAAACAAAAAAACCCCTGTCTGGCTCATTTGACCTAGGTAACTGTGTGAGTCTTCTCTCAGTGGGTGACTCATGTTTGCTGCAAGGCATGTTCCTCTTCAGGTTTGAAGATCAACCATGAAAGCTGATTCATCCATGATTCATGAGCCGGTGCATTTAGCCATTTTTCTTCATGAATGCGTTTTTTCAGAAGGCTGAGTCTGGCGGTAGGAATTACTGAATTTATCACAGCCAGGACCTGAAGCCACCTCCATGACATTGGTAAACGTTCAAATAAGTATTTAGTAAAGCCAATAAATGGATGTAGCTTTATAGTGTGATGTTTCTCAGGAGGGTGGTGTGAGATTTATAGTGAAGGCTTTATGTAATAGTAGGAGGAGGGCAAACTTGCTTCAACTGATTGATTTCAGAGATGCTCAATTTACTGTGTCAGTGGCAACATGTTCTTCTGAAGCCTGATACAGCAAAGAGCTGTCCAGTAATCTGCAGCTTCTCCATTGCCGCAGGCTTGTCTCAAGGGCTGCTTATTGTAATTCAGAGCAGAATTTGGAATTTCCAAGATGAATCCTGGAGTCACTGCCAAGTTTTCTAGATGCCTTAACCGCCACAGCAACGGAAGAGCAGAGTATAAAACAGTGCTCCTGCAGGGAGGCAGCACTTGTCTGCTTTACTGTCCACCCCAGTCTTCTAGGCATCCTCACACTGCCAAATTCTCGTCTCTGCTACGGGAGGGGTGTCTTCGAGAGGAAAGGTTTAGCCTTTCGCACCACCGCTCTCCTCCTGTCTCTTGAGTGAGGTGGGTCTTAGGCCCGCATTGCTCTGCATCCCAGAACCACCGGGAAGGATAAATGGTAAATTGTGGCTAGGCGAGAGCTTCCCCCTCAGGTGACTGGTGACACACATAGAATAGGCTCGATTAAGATGTGGATGGCTGCCACTAGATAAATTACTTCCTAGCAGTTCCTTTAGATGTGTGGGGAACGAGGGAGATGGATGCTGGCCAGATCCTCACTAAGTGTTAAAAACCCGACAGAACTGTGAGCAGCTGCGAGATGCTGTACTCCTCCTCTGAGCTCAGAAAGGAGGAAAAGGGGCAGGTTTGTGCTCCAAACCCAAGGAGCACGAGGCCTTTTTGTGCAGTAGGCCCTTGGCACAAGCCCCTTTTTGGGGGCTGGCAAAAATTATCCGTGTGTCCAAGTGCTGTGGTGACAGTCAAGTAGCCCAAGACTGCAGGGTGTTCTGGATCATTTCAACCCTTCCCACACAATGTGAGCATTGAGGGGAACATGTCTTTTTATGCTTTCCCTTGGAGGTTTTGGAGGATCCTTTGCAGGAAGAAACCTTTCTGCCTCACACGCTGCCTGGGTGAGGTTCATTCGGTCTAATTTTAGGCGCTTACACCTGCATCACTTGTCCAGATGACCTTACCATCCTGGAGAGTAAAGGACATTTATAGAGCATGAGCTGGCTGACCTATTTTAGGCACCGACCTCAGGCCGGGGGTATGTTGTGCCTTGATATTTTCTAAATTTGAGATGAGATGAATCTATCTCACTTCAGTGCTGATGCACTGAGCCTCTCCAGAAAGGCTTCCAACAAAGCAGATGTTTTGCCAGGAAAGGTGATAGCAAAGCAGGGATGTGATGCCGAGGTAACGCTCTGCTTGCCACTGAGGGGAGGCTCTTAATGATTCAGCTGTCCCTTCGGTATTCGGTTTTCCAAAGCTACTGAAATATCCGGAACCAAATATACAGGTTGTGCTAGAGCCAGACACGGGCTGCAATCAGATCAAGCTGCCCAGGAGTGGGATGCAAGCAGGATCACTGAGCACTTTGATTAATTTATTTATATAGCTGCTGCGTTTCAAGGGAAATGTCTGAGCCGTTTGCCTGCAGGATTACTGAATCTGGTTTTAATAGAGGAAAATCTTTGTCTTGACGATGGTAGGTGTGTGGTTTTGTAACTGCAGCGATTCCCCAAAGCAGGCAGCTTGCCTAGGCTGCGACGTGCCCTACACTTGCTCAGGATCTGCGGAGATTGGGAAGAAATTCAGTTTCCCTGCGGAGAGCATGGCTTTAATTTCCCCAGCAGCAACAGAAAGCAGCAAATATTTTCATGCGGGATTTTTCATTTCTACCTCAGAAGTCATAGGGGGAGGGAAAAAGGCCGTCACTGGTGAGGCAGGATGTGTTTTTTGTCGAATGGAGCTGCCGTCTGAAGGCCCATCTCGGAGTAAAGGCCAGACGGTGCCGTTGCCCTATGGGCTGCCTTTCCGGCTGCATTTGCTGCTTCGTTTTTCCCCAATGTGGTACTATTTAACCACATTTTTCTTAACTATGTGTGGGATTGTTTGGAGTTTTCTTTTTGTTTGCCTTTGGGATTTTTTTTTTAAACAAATGGTATTTTTTCGAATTCATAGTTCAACATGGAAATGTCCAAATTTGTTGTTTAATGGAACAGAGGAGTTCTTTGCCTTTAATTTTGTATCAGCAGAGCTACACTGAAAATATTCTGCAGAAATGCTGTTTTACAAGAACATAGTTTAGGAACTCAAATATATTTGTTGTTTATTTTTAGTCAGGGCCTTTGGATTTGGGGGGGTATGTGGAGTATTTTGAGCTGCTCCATTGACATTGTTCTCAGAAAAGCAAATTTGTTTATGTTTTGTTCTAGTTTTTTTCTGTGCCCTTCGTAAGTCTGAGCGTGAAAACTGGAAAAGGTTGGTCAATAGTGACTTAAGACACTAGAAGTTCCTTTTTTTTTTTTTGTCGTGAGAGCCACCTCCAAGATTACAGCAGTGCCCATAGGGAGAGGTACCAGCACATTCATGATTTCAATGTAATGCTGTTTGGATCTTTCTGTATTACTAAGTAGTTTTCTTGATGATACACCAGGTCCGTGAAGTAGCCCTGATTTATAAACCAGATGCCAAATTTAAAATTAGACAGGCTGGAAGGTCCAAATAGCACTTCGGTGCACTGAACCCTCTCAAGCTTGAAGAGCCTGGGTAACAGAATGGAATAGCAATATTTTTTCTTCCCCTTGCCTCTGTACAGATTTTACAGCAATTTAAGTCCATTCACTTCAAGGTAATTATTTTGGATTTAAAGAACTCCCTGGTTAGACTAGACTCATCTTCAGATAATCCTGAATGTTAATATTGCTTGTATTTCATTTGCAGAGATGTCACACAAACCAAAATAAATCCCGCTAGTAACAGGAATAGTTCTGCCCTTGGGTCCTTTCTGGGCCAAACCTGGTGCCTCAGGAGACCCCTGACAAGTTGAGTCCCCCGAGGCAGCGGGCCTGGCTGAAGGCAGAGCAGTGCCGTGGACCTGGACTGTAGGGAAAAACATCGGTTTGGGGGTAGCAAATTTTCCCTCTTTAGCACAGTCTCAGTCTAAACCAGGACTGCTGCAAAATGCTCCTGTGGGCTTCTGTGCTGATAGTCCTTCGGTGATGCCAAGGTTTTTTCAGTGTACAGGTGAAGTGTCATACATGTCTTAAGATCAGGGTGAGTTTTCTGTGCCTTGTGGGCAGTGTTAATGCTCTCGGTATGAATAGCAGTGCAGTAGCATTTCGCAAAAACACCATTTAACCCGAGCGGGACCCTGCAGAATTATGTAATGACGTGACAGCTTGATCAGGCTCCTGTTTGCTTTTGCCTGACCTTGAAGACAAATACAGCTCAAAAGTAGTTAATAAGGTTGATACCAGTGAATACATGTTGTGGGGTGGGTATTTTGAGAATGTGCTGTTTCATATAGCCAGTTTTTCAAGTGTAACTTGGTTTCAAAATAAACTGTTAATTTAAATAACTTACAGTCTATAAAATGCAATTTGAGCCCATAAAAAGGTAAGGCTTTTTGCCAGGACTAGCAATGCTTAGTTCCTTAGTTTGCAGAATAAATGTGGCAGGCCTTTTAATGCTGACTTATATTTCTTTTTTTCTGGCTTAGGACTAAATATTTAATCAGTCCGTTATAGATTACTTGTTAATTTCAAATCATTTTAATTTATCTAGTATTTTTCCCCCCTAGGGATTCTACAAATGAAACTACTGCACATTCAGATGCTGGCAGTGAGCTTGAAGAAACAGAAGTCAAAGGAAAAAGAAAAAGGGGCCGTCCTGGCAGGCCTCCAGTATGTGTAATTTAGTTTTGTTTTGTTATGCATCTATTTAAAATTGACTACAAACTGTTTTTCATCTAATCATCTTGTGGTCACATAAATAGGCTTTTAATGAGTCCTGTGTCAAACTTTATGAAGACTTTAAATATGAAATACTTATCAGAATGATATACAAACAGTGCTTGGAGTGATTAAAAAGGGACATAAAAATGAGCTCCTAATAGCTGTTTTTTTTCTTTCACTAGTTACTTACATGTACATTGCAGTTCTGTTATTACTGTCCTATTACAGCATTCTTCGTGACGTGAGAGTAATCTCAGCAAGCATGACCAGTTTCTGTTTCGAGCATTTTAATGGGTTTTTAAAGTGTCAGATGACATTTGAGACATCCTCCTAGTAAACAATAATCTCTTAATGTGAACGCAAGAGTTGCAGCATAGCATTAACTTTATGCCTTGGAAGATTTAATAACACATTTTAAAAACTGAAGTAACTGATACATACCATGTCCTGTGTGTGGATGAGCAACTTCAGCTTTTCACCTGATGGAGCCCCATAGTTAATCCATGGTTTTGATACCCTCTATATAAGGCTTGCTAATAGAATGTCTTTCTTCTGAGAAATGGTCTTTGACCATTGCCAGACGATGACTGGGAAAAATACAGAAGCAATTTTCTATGGCACGTATTATTAGGGAAATTTTCTCTTAGATTTTATTTTTTTATATGCTAGCAAATATAGGCAAATACAGAAGTTTTGTTGTGTTGTGTGCTCACCCTTTTTAGTTCTGAGATTCTTGGTGGGAAGTTCTGTTTGCTGCTAATTACTCTGATTCTCCTCCCGGGCTTTGCGTACAGGTACAGTGCTAGGATGCATGTCTACAGATATATAGCACTAGTAGATAGAGATCTTTTATTTTATCCTAAGAGGATCCATCCAGAGTCTAACTGGCTGTGCCTGGGCTAGTGAGGCTGTTAGAAAGGACACAGCCACATGTTGACTCTCAGGTGTGCTGGCTGCATCAGAGCAAACACCTCTGTAATGGTTTTCAACTTGCCTCACAGTTTTTGGACTTTAGGAGCTGATACTTCAGGTCCTGGGCTTTTCTGGGCAATTTTTCTTCCTTGTTTTTGAAAGTTTTTAGAGTGTTTCTTATGATCTGTTTTCTACATCAGATGGATACATTTGATGACTTTATCTTAATAAGAAACATGTTAAGATGTTAAGACATATTAAGAACAGGTCATCAGTTTACGCAGCCTTTAAGCAAAAGGCAAAATGAGGAATGTCTTAAAGAGCTCAGTAGTCTGTGAGTCTGAGATGAATGAATCTGTGAATTTTTGCAGATCTAATTGAAAACAGAGGATGGAGCAACCAGACTGCTACCCCAGAAAGTTGTCAGAGTCTATGAATTTCACTTAAAAGGGCACTAGTTCTATTTTTGTATACAAGTCTCATGTTCATTGGAAAGGAGAGGCAAATGTCACCAAAGACATTGCTCATCCTTTATCTTAAGCTTATCAGTATTCCCCATGGGACTGTTCCCTGAAGCACTTTACTAGTCCTGCTGTCAACGGTTCTGCGGGATCAATTGCTTGTTTTGCTTAGCACAACTCCAGGCTCCTTAGGTGAATGTAAGTGTGAGGAGGTGAACATGGAGGGAAACAGTCGTAGGCTCACACAAACTGATGGGCTGCGAGCTGACCATTCATTACTGCCAAGGAGCGAGACTGTAGGGTTGTGACGGGCAATTGCATGAAAACATCATTGGGCCAAAAAATCAAATCTTGTGCTACAATTGAGGGAATAGAGAGTAAAACAGATGCTGGGTCCATTAACAAATCCATAGCTTGCCAATGTTTTGAACATGTTGTCCAAGACCAGTTTTTCTTGCTCCTTCCACACCTACCCCAGAATGTCCAAAGCTTCTATAATAGCCCTGAAGGAGTTTCAGAGAAGACCACGTCCCTCAGGCCTTTGTCCAGGACAGGGGAGGTATCGCCTCTCTCAGCAACCTGTTCTACTACTCAGCTTTGAGTGGTGAAGTTTTTCCATTGTGCTGAGTCAGAACCTCTCTTACTTCAGTTTGTATCTGTTCTCTCTTGTCCTCCCACCAGCAACTGCTGTCAAAAGCCCTGCAGGGAAAGTGTTCCCAGCCCTTTTACTCTGTTGCTAGCCTGCTGCTGAATTTGCTCTATTTTATCAAAATACCTTGCATCAAAAGGGCCACAACTCCATTGTCCCTCCATTGAAAAGGACACAGTATTCCAGGCTTAGTCTGATAGTTGCTTAGTAGAAACAGGAGACTCTCCTGGTCGTTCCTGTTCATACAGCCTACGGTGTCAATGAGCCTTCCTTGCTGCCTTGACACATTGCAATTTCGTATGGAGCTTGCTGCCTGCTAAGTCCTCAAGGTCCTTTTCCCCAAATCCCTTCACCAGCCTCCTGGTACAGGAAGACCCAGCGGTTCAGCCAGCGATCCATCATCTAGCTATGAGCCCAACCACAGCTTTCCAGCTCGGGACACACAGCAGTGAAAGTCAGGCAAAAGTCAAGGTAAATAACGTCTGCTGCTCTCCCCTCATCCACAGATCCAGTCATTAGGTTACAGTTCTCCAGGAGACTTGGCTAAATGTATTTATTTAGATCCACAGTCAGATCCCTCTTCCTTACCTGATACTGCAGGAATGGAAAAGGATAAACAAGCAAAATAGCTTCTGCAAACAGTGCTTCTGCAAATAACGACTGAAAAAAGTTATTCCATCTTTGCTACCCCTGGGAAAGCATACAGATAGCTTGGAGAGGCTGGGCATTTACATTTGCAATATTTTTCCTTCCTATACAAGCCTTAGTACCTTATTATGTGACATTATTTGTAACACTGAAAATCACAGGCTTATTAGAGGTATTGGTGACCTATAGTGGTGCTTTCCCTGCTCCTCCACATCCCCATCCGCCTTCCTCATGGGCGCTGGATTACCTGTCTCTCGCTCCTGCATTGCTCCCCTGCTGAGCGATCTGCTAATATTCCTCTTTCTGCTTTCCTGGTACTAGCTACAGGGAGGTACTTTCCTCTCAGCTATGACAGAGATTAACATATTTAGTAAAATTAGTAGCTGTTCTTCCCAACTTCAGTTGGGGACTGTTCTTCAGGGAAGAACAGTGGTATTTAGCTTCAGTGCTTTTCATTTCTTTTATAGACCTGAGGAAAGGTGTGCCCAAAGGCTTGCTTCTCCCTAGGGAGGAAAGTTTGTGGAGCTGTGTTTGTACCACTACACACAGCGTAATACGTCGGAGATGTGTAGTTATATATTTATTTTAAATAGGAGTTCTGCTGTAGTGCTTGGATTGGCCCTGACCCTTCATCAGCAAGGTAGGCTGCTGCTCGGTGGTGTTTACTAACCTTTCTGAACACCCCAGAGAGGACTGTCTGGGCCACCTGCAGTGTTGCACAGCTCTGACGTGTTAAACACCAGAGAGATTCCTCCTTGTAGGTGCTGGGCTTTCATAAGGAGATGGTCTTATGAAGAAAGACTAAGTGAGCTGGGCCTGTTTAGCCTGAAGAAAGGACTGAGAGGAGATCTGATCAACACGTACAAGTACTTGAGGGCAGGATGTAGGGAGGATGGGGCCAAACTCTTCTCGGTGGTGGCCAGTGACAGGACAAGGGGTAATGGGGACAAGCTGAACCCCAGGTAGTTCCATGTCCATTTGAGGAAGAACTTCTGTGCTGTGAGGGTGCCCGAGCCCTGGCACAGGCTGCCCAGAGAGGCTGTGGAGGCTCCTGCTCTGGAGATCTTCCAACCCGCCTGCATGCCACCCTGTGCCTCTGCTCTGGGTGTCCCTGCTGGAGCAGGGGTTGGACTAGGTGATCTCTGGAGGTCCCTTCCAACCTCAACCATTCTGGGATTCTGTGATCCTCACTGGAAAATTTGCCACTTGCAGCAAAGACCTTTTCAGTTCATAGAGAACCTTTAATATTTTGAGTGGAACTCCCCTTTCTGAAAAAGCCACCTCTCCTTTCCTTTAGAGACCCTTCTAATGAGTATTTGCCTGAACGTACTCTGGACAGTTGACTTGTGAAGAAATAAATCGTGTTGTCCCTCCAGAGTAACTCCCGCATCTAGCTCAAATGTCCCGAGTTTGCAGCCCCTTGCAACAAATTCAGCAGCAGTTGCCCCATGCCCAGCTCAGGCTGTGCAGCAGCCCGAGGCCCTCTCCAGACTGAGTCCTGCAGAAAAACGCTCTGTGGAGCAGCTGCTCAGGATAGGAACCTGTCTGCTATATCGAGGTAGGTGTTTATGTGATGCTGTATGTGAGTATCCTCTCTGGATATAGATTTGGTGAACCCTGGGCACGTATTTAATGAGTTGCTGAGTGACGCTGGCCATGAGCGCCTTTCCCGCCTGCCGCTCTCCCAGCGCGTGGGCACGGGTGCCCTTACCGCTTCTAGCTCGGGGATTTGAAAGCCCAAGGCCTCGGGATGCAGTGCAGCTCTCCTCTCAGTGAGCCGGGGCGCAGATTGCATTTGCTGTAGCCTTTCTGCCCCCGCTCATGGATGAGCACTCCTCGAGGAAGCTGTTTACGGGTGTCGTCATTCTCTGCGTAACCTACCTGGCCTCACTCCCCAGAGCTCGGCACAGCTTGGCTTACAGGGTCAGAGAAGTGAGAGTCGCCCCAGCTACGTTTCAGTTATTGGATTTAGAAGTAGGAGTAGCTAGAGATGAACGTCTCTATCTCGGAAGACAAGCTCCTCCGGGCTTCCTCCTCGCATCCTTCTTTGAAGCAAGACGGAACAAGGCCCTTCTGGCGCTTTTGGCCCTGCACCAAGGGGGCAGTTTTGCTCTCAGGTCCTTCTGCATCTCTCAGTGCAGAAGAGAGAGAACATGATACTTCAGCTTTTCTTTTCTACGTGAATTTCTAACTTTGCAGCAGACTCTTAGCCTTTCTTAGTCCTCTAACATGGGCACTGGATATTCCTAGGGACTGAGCTTTTACATCACTTCTAGGGCTCTTGCTAGATTTTTTAAATAAGGATGACAAAAAAGCAAATGTCCCAAACTAGTGGAAGCTTAGAAAGCTTCTTCCTGGTAATGGAAATAGAGTATTGCTTAAAGCTGCTTACAGCACGAACGAACATCTAGGCTGTCATTTAAAAGGAGAGGAGCTACAGACCTGTAACGTTTTCCCCTTTAGGATGCCCAGTGCATCTATGTGCTCACAGCCCATCTGGCTGCCCTCCTGGAGCAAGGAGGCAGAGAGAAGGCAGGATCACATCCCATCCTAGCTGCCCAATGCACAGAGAAATTGTGCTTGGAGAAACTCCCACAGCTCTTGGTAACATTAAAAATTCTGTTAATGCTTATATCGAAGTATACTGATAGCGTGAGCATGCCCAAAGACAATACATGTCCCAAAAGCGTAGCTTGATGGCTTTATTTTCCTCCTGCAATGCATGGGATCAATTTGAGGAGTTTAAAGAAAATTTCAAGTCACCTTCACTTTTATTTTCTCTCTGAAGTGTATGAGTTAATATTGGCTGTGTTTGCATTACATGTTTTTCCCATTTTTTTTCTTTAAAATTAGTTTTAAAGACAGGAAATGGTGAAAGATCATCATCTTTTTAATTAGTTTTTATAAACAAGGAAAACTATGAGTTTTCACAATCTCAGTTTAATTGTTGTTAAGATACATCCCCTTTACTTTAGCTAAAACCATAAAGCAACAGGTAAACTATGTGATCCATTAAACGGCCATTTTAGATTTGCTTCTGGATCATTAACTTCTCTGTTACATGTATAAACCACCAACAACTGCAGCTGAGACTTTAATTTTAACGTGTACATTTAAAAATCAATCAGGAATTTCTGTTTTCATACGGCTGTAATTTGGGGACCTTCACTTCCCTGAAGCTGATCTCCATGCCAGGTGTTTCTTTCTTTCTTTCTTTTTTTAGTGAAAGCAGAATCTGCTCAGCTGAAGTCTGTGAGAAATAAAATATTCATATCCTTGGGGGATATTTTGGTGGAATGATAATGATTGCACTGTGAAGTATTCCGTGCACAGGTTGAGCTGTAGAACTTGTTTGTGGAATATTTTAGGGTTTGAAAAAGAAAATGCAAAGCAGATAAATCTTATATATAGTAGAGAGCACTTTCTTTATTGTTTTAAATCACTTATATGTCTAGATGTTTGTGGGGCTTCTCCCCGCAACCAGAAATGCTTGGTGTAGTTTCTGCATCCAGCCCACTTCCGGTTCCAGTGAAAGGGCCCCCAGTTTTGTTTGTCCTGTCTTGTTTGCAGCGTGGAGGCCAGGAGGCTTTGCCATCGCTGCTCTCACAGTGGAAGCATTTTTAGCGACTTGCAAGCTCCTGGCTCCAAGCAGCATCTCCTGGTGTGGGATAGAGAAGTTTTCTCCATCGTTGCTTCTTTATTCCTCCCGCCATGGTCCTACCTCAACTCAGGAGCATCTGGTCTTCCACTGCAGTGGACAACTGGGTGATGAAAGTTTTTACAAGGATTCATTAATGCATTTAAGCACCATCCTGCTAACCAACTTGCCTTTTCTATTACTTTTCATGCAGCCTCCCCATAAAATCAGTAGTCAACAAGAGGAAGGTCAGTTTTGACACTGAGAAATACTTGGTCAGTCCCTAGGTGATACCATTCCCGTATGTTTTGTTTCTCTCCTCAGTGTCCTCTACCTTCCAGAGTGCCTTGAGGGTTAGGAAGGACAAGCAGTGACTGTTAGAGTCGCTCATGCTGGAGAGTTTCCATTTCTCTGTATCTTGGTGACTGGTCGGTGGATCCTCCCAAAGGTGGACTTACATATTTACTCAGTTTGATCTTAAAAAATGTCACATTTTGTACCGGTCAGCTTCCAGCTTGGCTTTGCAGCTCATCCAGCTTCCAAGAGAGCCCTGGCTGAACCGGTGCTCCATAGTGGTTCTTGTCATAATTCCTGGACCAGAGAATTTCTTTTCGCAATTCCTGGGCCTGGTGCCTGTGGAACCTAGATGTGATTTGCTTCTGTGTTTGTACCCCAAAACGGAATTCAGCTTGGGCTTCTTACCAAACGCCTATCTGGTGCTCAGGAGCCGAGGTTTTTTGGACACCCCTTGTCTAGTACCTCCCCTACCCAAGATACTGTCACTCTCTGCCCAGCTCAGAAGGATACAGTTCAGGGTCCTCCTTCCTCTGCCTTCTTGAGGCCTGGATTCTGCATCTGGCTTGTGTGTGAAATGGCTTTTGTTAACTCAAAGACTTGGTTCCTCTACCATAACACATGTCCTTGTTGCCAAAAGAAGGATCTATGTGAGAGAAAAGCTTTAACTGAGTAGACTCAGTGCTAGATCTGGTTTTAATTTCAGTCCAAGTCTTCCCTAAAAGACCTTTATCCTTTCCATCTTGAGCTCTTTACTTGGGCTTGCAGCATCTGGTTTTGACCAGTACTTTTTCAGAAGTGCATGGACTCATCTGATTCCCTCTTTCACTATTTTTAAACAGTCATTGTGCCCCTGCAGGGGTTAGCAGGGAACATTTCATCCTTTGATCATTTCCTTGATGATAGAGGTAACTATGAAAATAATTAAAATTTCAGTGAAGGAGAACTTCTCTTACTCTTCTGCTTGCAAGTGCACATTATTCAAAAAAAAGTTGTTCACAGAGATCCTACTGTTATTTTAAGCTTTCCAGTTTGCATTTGTATGCAACTCTTTAATTGCATGTTTGTAAGAGCAGTTGCTGGCTGTCTTGCCCCTTATTTTTAGGTTCTTTGGCCCCATGAAGAGCGATTGGAGGAAGGATACATCACAGCTTGGCTGTCTTCTACCAGCTTTCTTCCACATAAGAACTTCCTTTATCTTCAGGGTCCTTGGAGGATGCAACCAAGAACGTTGACTTCATGCTCTCTCTTAAAAGCTTTGCTGGAATCTAGGGCTGTTTTCCTATACAGGTCTAGAAGAATAAATAACTTATATGTTTTTACAAGTAAATGGTATCACGAAGATATTGTCCTTGGTGCAGTCTTGGAGTTACTTGCATCTTGTTTTCTTTAACATAATTTCTCAAAATAACTTCATTTTTCTGCAGAAAAGTGGCAGTTTTTGCCTTGATCTGCCTCTAAGTAGGGAGAAGTTACAGAATTAGCAAGTAAGATATTAGCAGAGATTTTACCTTTTTTTTCTTTTTTTTTTCTCTCCAAGAAACTGCTTTTTTTTTGGACAAGGTAACTTGCATTCAAAGCAAACCATTCAGTTGGTGACATATCTAAAAAGTGGGATTTATAGGATCTGATTATAAGCTTGAGAAACCTATAAAGAATTTATATTAAAAAATTCAGATTGGCAGGCAAAATTCACAGGTAAAACTCCATTCCCAACAGCAGAGCAAGAATGGGGCCATTATGTTGGTCTGCTAGATCTGTCTGTGTAAAATTGTATTGGAATGGAAGAGCTGCATCTTTTTCTTATGTATGTATTTTCTTACAAAAGTTGTTTGATTTGGGGGAAGAATGTTTAAATATAAAAAACTAATGTTACCACAGGCAATTGCATATTCAATAATTTATTTGCTATCTTCCTAAGATGTTTATTTTTTCTGTTACTCTTTGTGTTGTATGCTGGCTTGCAACACTTTGCTGTCCTGTATGTAATTTGATGCATCTATTTAAATTTAATCACGATGTCATCTCTCTGTTTATGCTGAATGGGACTGATGTGGGTGTTGATGTGCTGTGGTGCTTTATTGGGAGTTTGACAGTAGTTACCTTGTCCTCCCAGTTGCTTTTAAGTTATTTTACAACAAGTGCTAATAAATATAAATCTGTGTGAGTGCCTAAAACCCTAAGAAACTTCGTTTGATTTCATTGCTGTCCTTTCCTTGAGCAGGAGCTTGGACTAGAGACCTTCACTGTGTCCCTTCTAGCCTGATTTATTCTGTGATGTGCGTGTGTGTGTTTGTGTGCGTGTGTAATACCTCTGTGTGGTTTATAAAGAAACTTGGAATGATTTCGGGTGCCAGCGCTATAATAGGCTTTCGCTCTGCTGGTTTTATTTGCCCAGTCCGCCACCAAGAAACCGCGCAAGTCTCCGGGAGACAAGGGGCGCTCGGAAGCCGGAGCCAGAGGAGCGAGTCGTGGCAGAGCCAACGGTCACCCCCAGCAGAATGGAGAAGGAGACCCTGTCACTTTGTTTGAAGTTGTCAAGCTGGGGAAGAGCGCGATGCAGGTAAAGGAGCTGATGGTGTCACTGCATTTCTGCTCAGTATATTATCACTATTCAGAGTTTGCGCTATGTCCTTGTAAACAACTACTTGTTTTCATAAACTGTGTTGGTCCAACAGACCTTTATGTTTGACTTAGTCCTTATGTGACAACGTAAGGAACGGTGTGAGCTTTGTGTCATATGTATTCCTGAAAGAAGAGACATAAAAAAATCACGTATTTCAATTAAACTCTATATTTCATTAATTACTTTCAAATTGCATTGCATTAAAGGATATCCACTACTAAGTCTAACAGGAAGAAAAAGCATAAGATGATATTACTCACAGAAAAAGGTTGGTTTTTTTGTTTGTTTTATTTTTTCTGTTTCTGTCTTCTGTTTTGGGGGTTGGCCTAGCTAACCTCTGGAGGTCCCTTCCAACCTTAAGCGTTCTATGATTTCTTCCCCCCCTGCAAAAACGCCTGCTGACTTGAGCACTTTTGGAAACTGCCCCGCAGCTTGCGTCCTTGCTGCCCATTAAGGCTAAACTAGTTGCCTGGACTCCCCCTGTGACTGAGCCGCAAAGACGGACACGTCCTGAAAGCAAATTTCCTCATCATAAGATAAATATCTATGATAGTGAGTCGCCTCTGGAGCTGCTCCTTACTCTTTATTGAGGTCTTAGATGTGGTCTTAGAGGATTAATTGGGCTAGATGAGTTCTGCCTCAAGAACCTCTGTAAGTGATTGTTTTTGACCGTGCTTATATTACATAGTTAGTTGTTGTGCTTTAGCAGTTTGTTACTGCCACTCGAAGGAGCAACAACAGGTCCCAAACGCTGTTCCTGTGTTGCAGTGCAAAGGCAAGGGTTGCCTAAGCAAACCTGCTTTACTTTGCATTTCACCAAACCAGGACATCAGGCACTACCAGTTCGTGTGCTCTGATTTGGGGAACATGTTCTGCTTCCAATACGTTGTGACTTAAGAGTTCAGTCTGCGTTGTGTCTGTGTAAACAATGTGCTTTTATACATGAGGAAACACGAGGAAACAATTGTGTTTTTATATGTGTTTGTGTTTATATAACATGAGGAAAATTAATGACAAAATTGTAAACGAGGCAACTGAGGGGCCAAGTCTCATTTTCAATATTCCTTGCAGTGCAGTTAGAAACCTGGGTCTAACTAACCCCCTGAGGAGTCTAGTCCTCCAAGTGAGTAAAACCACTGGAAATTCTCTTGCTGTTTCAAATATGTGGAGGGTCTGAAATGTATTTTTAAAGTAGTAATAATCAGGAAAGAAAAACAGTGTTTTCATTCTGCATAGAGGATATATGCAGTTACACAGGCTTGATCCTTCTTACCTGGTAGGTGAAGACAGAACAAGTTTACTCCTTCCAAATATGCAGGAAGATTCCTTGTGACTTTTCTCCTTATAAGTTTTAAATCAGCTTCCAATTTTGCCAGCTTTTCAATACTTTTCCAAATTTCATTTTTGGCAGGATTTGAGGGAACATCTGGAGTCTATTTGCTGGTTTTACTGTGGTACAGAACATACAATATGCTTCATATAGTATGTTTATCTTACAGGTATTGATATATGCCAAAGCCAAATGGAAAGCAATGGGGGCTTGCTTTGATATTGGATGAATCTCTGGCTCTGTGAGGAACTGTTTTTAATGTGTTTTGCCTATTTCTAAAGTGATGCCAACAGAAAATTTCTAAAGTGCACTTCCAAAACAAAATTGTGTATATGTATGTTAGTATTAAGACATGAGTAGGTAGGGAGCATATTTTAAGCCATTGCTTACTACAGCAAAGGGATAGGTGAGTTTGTTTGACAGCTTGGGATGCAAAATTTCATAAATGGTTTGAGCCATGTTTAAGAAGCCCAATCCTAATTTCAAATGTGTGTGTCACTTGTGTGTTTAACAAAACTTTGTTGGTAAAAAAAATATATATTCCAAAAAGAGAGAAAGAAAGGAGAAGCACCATAATGGGACAGAAAATGCAATTATAATGTGATCTAATATTTTTTTCCTCTGGCAATTCTGGATAAATAGTAATCCCATATGAAACCTAGATTCTATAAACCAAGATTATTAGTTTTTTATATATACTTCTCATTTTTCTTAATAGCTGTGGGATTTTAATGTACCAATTAGGAACACTTGACAATCTTGTTTCTCGTAGCTCCTGCAGAGATTTTTTTGTGGCCAACTTTAGCATTTTTTTCAGTCTTGCTAATTTTCAGACAAAACATTACATGCTTGTGTATGTCAGAACCTAGTTTTTCTCCATATTGAATTATTTCCCTGTAGTATGAACTTACATTTTCTATGACATGCTTAGCTTTGCATTCAGTAATGAAAAATGGAAAAATTCAATTAATGTATTTGGAGATTACATGGGAATTTTTATGCTTAATCACTTTGTGTGCTTTTATTTTTGATTTGTCCGCTCCTGCTTGTTTACTCGCAGCATGTAATTTAGTTGTTGGATTTTTCTGGCTTTCTCCTGTCAGCTCGTGGCATTGTGCACCTTCTCTAGCTGCATTCAATTCTCACTTATTTTAAATTTGTCCCCTATTTTTGGATGCGATCGCAGGATTCACTTAGTTCTTTTTGGGTTTACTGCTGTGCGCTTCTCCCAGGAAACAAAGCTATGCTAATATTTGATGTTTTGAGCGTATATAATTCTGGTGCTGCTCTTTGCATATAAATCTTTGCCTCTAGATAGACTCTGGCCGCTATGATTAAGTGCTAGTTCTCTCCATATTAAGTCTCCTTGAACTCTATAAATCAATGTGATACCCGTATTAGACAAGTATTGAATTGTTGTCACTGCGTTTTAATTTGCTCTGGGACTGATACAATAGTTGCTTCAGACCTTTTCCTGTTGGCAGCTGTGTGGGTATGGAGTGTGGTAGGATGTGCTGGCTGGGGCTGCTGCTGCTGCTGCATTTTGTTAGTCCACTCAGATTGTGCCTTGGGCTTTGGAATGAATTGTCCGTGTTCTTCCCCGTCACTCCCCCTTTTTTTTTAGGTAAATGTCAAACTCCTCTGCTTTTTGTCATTTGTGTCTTTTTCTGAAAAGTTTTCTATGGCTGCAGTTCCACGCACTGTTTTTCCCATCCTAAGCTTCTGCAGGTGGAACAGGATACGTGGCTCCAGACAATTCAGTTTAATTCTTCCTAGACTCTTTGGCATCGATCTTTGACTGTGGCGTTAGGCCAGCAGGAATGTGAAGACTCCTTAAAGAAGTGATAATGTTTCAGTCTCAGCCTGAAAATTCTTACAAGCAACTTACAGCCGACCAACCGTAGTGACGTGAGTGTTTCTGTAGTGGTCGAACAGGCAGAGCAGCAGGATCCCTCACTGTGCGCAGAGGAGTTTGGTGCCTCCCCCAGACCAGAGAGAGTAGTCAGTACTTAAGAAAGGTATTTGATCTTGGAAAATGAGTAGATCAATGACTGATTACTCAATAACACGGAGTGCATTGCCAGTTATCCTTAATTTGTTTGTTAGCCGTTCGGTACAGATCAGCTGCTGAGTTTTGAACCTCTTTGCTTATGGTCAGGTAGTAGAAGACACTGGTGTCGAGTAGGCGGGGCTCAGAGTAAATATGTCTCCATGATATACTAAAAAACATTCTGGGATGTGTATCCACAGCAGGCGTTCTCATATGTGGAAGGGAATTTTTCATTGTAATACCAGATCTTCTCTGTCTCTGTAGAGATGAAAGGTCTATGTGGTCCTCACTGTTCTTGTCTGTCTGGCTCAGCGGACAGGGATTTGAGTGTCAGGAGGTGCCGTGTCCGTTTGCACAAAGCCCCTGCTCCGGGAGGTTCTGCTGCCCTTCCGGGACGGCTTCTGCTGGGGCACGAAGCCCAGCGCCGCAGAGCAGCCCCGGGGCTGCACAGCGCTCGGGTTGGTTTATGCCACACTCAGTGGGGATCAGTCTCTGCTTCGCCAGCCCCTGTCATTCTATCAACAAGTTGTTTTAATCACATGGTTATTGTACAGTATAGATAATCCCTACGTTCCTGTGTCCTTCCAGTGGTTCTAATTAAGAAAAATTGTTATATGCCTGCTTTAATCTGGCAAAAAAACAGTTGAAAAGATTGGACCCAGCTTCTCCCACAGCTACAGCTGGTGTTTCTGACACTTCTTGTGTGTTTTGTAGTCACACCAAGAAGCAGATTTAATTAAAACCTGACACTCTGGCAGATTTTTTTTTAGCTAGATCAGCTCCCTGACTCAGATCACCTCTGGCAGCAGCTCAGATTTATTCCTCATTAAGTGACTGTATAGCTCTGACCATGTCTGCCTTGTGTAGGATCGTATTTTATACATAGGCCTTTCCTCTTGAGCTTAAATCATAAGAGCAGCTCTGACTGCGTCCCGAGGAAGGTCCCGTATCCTGTCTGTGACATGGGCAGGTGAGAAGGAGCGTTAGGAAGTGGGATGTATTTTGTGATTTCTCCCTGCTTGCAGTTTGGGGGAGCTGTGGGTGAATGCGGTTTCTGAGTTCTCAGTCCTGATGGATCTCCTTACCCTGAATTTCTCTGTTCACCCTCTTCTTTTCCCTTGCTAGAGTCTCTGCATCTGCCCCCCAGTCTCTGGGAGCCAAGGTCTTTGCAAAAATCAACTACTCGCAAACATTAAAGCATGTTTTAATCTAATCCACCTTTGTTGTATTTTTAACACTGCAGCCTTCCTCGGTTTGGAGGATGGATAATGATTTGGAGTTTCACCCAAACAAACTGACTCAGAAGCTCCCTGGGAGTTTGTTTGCAGTTTAATATAACTGCAGCAGTTTTGTCTTTGGAGCTAGGGCTGCAGTTTCATCCTGCTTTGCTTTTGGTTATATACTACTAGCTTAAAAAAAAAAAGAGAAAAAACCTTGGGGTGTGCCTTCATGCTCCTTATACTAGTAGCAGTTCAGCTACCAGGGACAACATCAATTAATCAAAGAGGAATCCTTTAATACCCAATTAATCTCTCCAAAGTCACCACCACGACTCTGTTCTTTGCCATGTGGGATTGTGGGATCCGCACAGAACAGAGGGTGGCTTCTCCCTGTTGAAGTGAACGCCTATGGCAGCCGTGCGTTATGTAACAGCGTTATATCAGCATCCCATATAGCTAAACCAGACAAGGCTTCTCCTGTCCAGACGGTCATCATTTTTTGAAATATCTTGGGTGATCTGTGACTTTTTCCCAGTGTATCAATATATCAGCTAGATAGAGCAAGTAGATATATTTGATATACTGCTGATACACTACTCAATGTACTGATTCAATATCAACTAGATATATTTGATATAGATATATCAAATATCTACTTCCCACTCCACTGCATACAACTATGTAGCTACATGCAATGCCAGACACATCTGTGTCTATCTGGAGTGTACAGATCCCAAATTTTTATTTGGAATAAGAAATTTTTATTTAGAATTTTATTCCTTCCCTCTTTCTGCTTCAGGAAAGAAAAAAGCATGTAATAGAACCTGTGTA
This sequence comes from Crypturellus tataupa, assembly GCA_034781795.1. NCBI lineage: Eukaryota > Metazoa > Chordata > Aves > Tinamiformes > Tinamidae > Crypturellus > Crypturellus tataupa. The sequence goes on from JAWLRI010000264.1 coordinate 76,022, forward strand.
AAGCCTTCTTTCTCGTTTTTGGCTTGTGAGGAGGAAAAAAAATGTAGAAATAGGTCCTGTTCTATTAAAGTAGGGTAAAAACAGAATCACTTTGATTTTTCAGAAAATGCTGCCTAGGTGTTAGCAAAGGGCAAGCTATTTCAAAGTCTAAATTGACCATCCTTATAGTAAAAAAGATAAATTGCAGCTTTTCAACCTACAGTTCTTTTTTATTAACTTTACATTAGGCTTTTCACTGGGTGTATATTATATTTCTCGCCTGTGATTTGGAATGCAGCCAAACAGCCACTGTGAGTGCAGCCTTAAACTGTGCAGCCGCCTTCTGCGCGTTAGGAGCTACCTTCTCTCCAGGAGCTGTCTGTGTAATTACTTCGTTCTTCCAGCAAGTTTGACCTTAAAAGACTTCTGTTCATTTTTTTTCCCCAGAAACTGCATGGATTCACTTGAAGAACTTAGAATATTACACATCTCTTGCTCCTTCATTTCCTTCCTTGTGCTTTTATTTCCACTGCACTCCTAAGTTCTTATCACAGTGTGTTAAAACACTTTCCAGCTTTTACCTTCTATTCAGGCTGCTCTTTTATGCAGATAATTGAAACTTTTCATTTCAGCGTGCTTTTTTTGGTGTTGTTTTAATAAGTTTTAAATTTCATTTGCATAATTTTGATTTTTTGGCAGAAGATAACAGTATAAGCTGTGCTACCTTTTTTTTGTATTTTTCCTTTTCACACTTTTAATTTAAACACATCATAGAGTCTTTTTTTGTTGTCATATTCACTGTAAGGGAAGCCTGTCCACAATCAACTGTATGAAATGGCAAGTTATTTAAATGTTATTTGTCCCTGATTTGCCTTGGCTTACAACTGACTCGGATCTTATACTTGAGCACGCACTTCTCATAGGATGCCATTTGTTTTCCCTTTGTGTTAGCAGCGCTACTGCCAAATTATTACTTAATTTAAATTGTGAAAAAGCTTATTGAGATCGACTTTCATTACCGTCTAGCGGGGCTCTGCTAATTCGCACAAGTTGGCGAGGTATCGTCTGCAGTTAGTCCCTCTGTTTCTGTGAGCACTTAATTCTCCCAAGGGCAATAATGTTCATGTGCTGAAGGGGTACCAAATGAATTCCTCTCTGAAAAGCCTTCAGAAAGTTAATAAGATAACTAGTTTCATTATTTCACTCATTGAATGAGACTTTTGCTTTTCCTGGCAATCCAAGCTGTTATTTCTCTTCAGTGCTATAAAATGCTCCTATTTATCTTTTAGCAGAGTTCGAGATGCAAAGGTCAGTGCAGCTGCAGCATCTACTTGCCTGATTACAAGTTGTTGATTCGGACTATGGATCCATTCTATTACTTGCTTAACACCCTTTAAGGTCTTTATTCCTTGTATCAGGTGGCCTATTTGGCACTTCAGATTTTGTCTTCAAGTTCTCCTGTGTGGTGGCTCTTAAAGCAGGGTCACCACAGAGCTCCTCTGTGAGCTGCTATAAGCTGCTGCAGATCCCTCTCCTGATTGTATGTTTGTGCTATATATCATCTGCTATTGCAGAAGATCCTGATTTTTACTCACTTCTCATAAAAATAGAAGCACAAGCACTTATAGATTTCCTAAAAATTTATTTCCCAGTCTTCAAGTCTCACTTCAGTAGCATGAACTTGTATGGACTTGACATGCTGAACTAGACATATGGCACACATAAGTGTGTGTGTATATAGATGTACATATATATATATACACACACCTACACACACACACAGTTATCTACACATATACATATATAGTTTTTGCCAAGTGAGAGGGAATGATGTGGGAGATCTGAGATGTGTTGACATAATCTATAGATTTTATTGGTCTAAGCTCTAATCTTTGAGTTGCTTAAAGATTAACTACAATATCCCTAGCCTCATGCCTCACTCTAGGTTGATAAAAGAGATGAAACACTTCAAGAAAAATGAAAAAAATTTTTTTTTGGACTTCTGCTATTTTAATTTGGTTCAGCTTATATTTGTTTCTGTTTTAGGTCTAGTATGTGTATCCTTTATTTTCTCACTCTCATTTTTTCAGTTTTTGTAGCTCTTTTCTGTTACATCAAAAGTCACCAGTTTGACTGAATTCCAACTGCTGTAGCATATGCAGCCTGGCTTCCTTGCCTCCTGTTGCCTACAAGCTGTAATCTCCCTAAAAGACCCAGCAGCAGCACGGCAAGCATGTGGGGCCAAATGGTCAGAGCAGCTACACTCTAATCCGCAGGGGATATTTTGATTTTCCTCCTTGGAAAATGCCCCTCTCGTTCATAGGAATTGGTAGCTACAGTTTGAGTGATGAGGGATGGGAGCACACAGGTCTGGGTGTCTGTGTGGGAGCTTGGTGCTCTCCAGATGGGCAGTGGAGATCTAATTAGTGTAATTGCTAGAGTTTTAAGTAGTAAACTCATTTTATCTCAGCTTACAGTGGGTACCTCATCTGGTCAGATGAATCACACCATGAGCTTCGCTGAATACGTTGGCTCTGTTGAGTATGGAGTGAGTGAGTGACGTGAGCAACAAGCTGGGCCGTACATCAAAGTTGAGTGAAGAGGGATCCTGTCTGAAACAACTTCTGGAGTGCCCAGAACTGTAGTTAAAACTGTCTGTGCTGTCCCAGACGATGCAGCCGCTAGTCCTCATCTGTTCTCCACATTCAGCATCTTCCCCCTGATTGTGGTAGTTTCTTTTTCTGCTCCTGCTGCTAAAGAGATCTCATTGCCTCAGGTCTTGTGATCAAGTCCTTTTCTTCATTGTTTTGTGAATATGGGTGTGAATGGGGACTGAACTGACTGGTTCTGGCTGTCAGGAATCAAATAATTCTGGTTTTGTTGTTTAAACAAAAAAAAAGATCTTCCTCCAAATGTCTTCCACCTGTTTTATTTCTGTAACCCCTGGTTGCAGAAATGAACACGGGTTCATTGGTGTATGAAGAAGCAGGTGAACAGCGGAGGTTGTAGCGGGGAGCAGCCTCAGGCTGAGCCTCCTCGGCCTGCCTAGGCCGGGCTTCCTGAGGGAATGTCGTGCGTGAAGCTTGACTGTGACCGGTGCACGGGGATGGACTGCAAGCGAGCTGTGAGCTCTCAGAAGAGACACCTGAGGCTTTCTAGGCTTGGAAAATTAATATTGTGGACTCCAGGAAATGCTACGAGGCGTGACAAGCGTGGGTGAAGGTAAAGATAGGGAAACCGTTCTGTGCAAGCCACAGCCAGGTCCTGCAGCTTGCAGAGAGGTGACCTGTGGAGCATATGGGGGACACACGGAGAAGGATTGAGGTCTATTTTCTACTGTAATAATTTGAAGGTTATAAGGCTATCAAGGGGCCTTCTACGCTTGTGAATGCATTTTGAAACTGTGACTCAGCTTCATGTGCCCTGGTTCAGGTGGCTTATGGACACTCGACTGCTGTAAGAAGGACCAAACTCTGCACTATTTCCAGAATAGTCCCTGCTGCAGTGTGTCTTGAGCTAGGGACGGTGTTTCTGAATGACAGACATGCTGGTTTGACCTTTCTAAGTATTGATGTGTTCACTGTGCAATGGAAATTCAGCTCTTATCCCAAAGAGTGTTACTGCCTGCCAGTTTTCTTGGAATATATGTTGGAATTCAGCAAGGAATCACACTGTTTTATTCAACTGAATAAATATTGCAGGTAGAATTTTGAGAAATTACAATTTGCATTTGAACCTCAGTTTACGCAATTACGAACCAGAATACAGCACATAAAATCCTGTTCTCTAACAGTATTTGTTCTGTCTCCACCCTGAGAGAAGGTGTATAGACTTTTGAATTTGTACACACGTATAATTGTGCAACATAAATATTCAGTTATAAAATTATGTTCTGAAAAGAATAGGTCATTTGCCTTTAATAAAATGCTTACAAAAGTGTCTGATAAATATTCTTTTTTTTTCTTGACAGTCTGTGGTGGACGACTGGATTGAATCATATAAACAAGACAGGGACATAGCACTTCTGGATTTAATCAACTTCTTTATCCAGTGTTCAGGATGTCGAGGTACAGAACATGGGAAACGTATACAATAAGTGTGATGGTCATGCAAACCATGTGTTAGTGCAAATGCTGGTAAAGATGTGGGACATGGATTGGTGCTCCTTGTATGCATGGTTTATATAGAAATATTATCTGCATTCTGGAATAATTTATTTAAAGCGTGTTTGTCAAGAGCCTACCTTCTCTTTTCCTTACTTTCCTGTCATTTGTCAAATATACAAATCCTTGCAGAGATACTCTTCTTATCAGCAAAAGGAGACAAAAGATTTATTAATCAAGGTAAGCCTACCCCAAGTTCTCTTTTTTATCCATTTTTTTATTACAAGAAGTAATAGGTGTAGCTCTGCTTTAACTATGCTATTTTTTCTTTCTGTCTAGGAAAAGGATATTCCGCAGGAGGGAGTCCAGATTCAGTTGTCTTCAGATTAGTAAGAAAGAAGATTTCTTTGGGATGAAGCACCAATTTTACTTCTTTCTGTCTATTACTTTGTCAAATCAGCAGCGAGCAGACGACTCTTTTTTCACCATATTTTATCAGTCTCATGTTACCATGCATGAGGTGATCTTTCTAGCATTCTCTTTTAATGAATTTTCCATGTGTTTCTTTCTCCTGGTTTTTAACTCAACATTGAAAATTAGGAAAGACAGAGCTCTACTCTTGTATTTTTTACTCCATACTGAACTATTTATTGTTTCCTGATGCTTCCTGTAATCTACCCTAGTAGAATCAAAAATAACCTGCAATTCAGAAATGCTTTATTTCATTCTATAACCGACAAGGGAATCCACCTTTAGACCGTCATCTGATCTAAGGTGAAGTTCCTTCTTTCTTTCTTTCCCAAGTCCAGTTAAAGTGTCAGAGAAAAAGGATTATGAGCCCTAAGCACCTTCAGAAAACTCTTTTTTGTAGCTTAAGTTAAAAAACTAACTTTGTGGAAAGACTGAAGCTGTGGAAGCGTTTTGCAAAGGACCTCAGGCTTAGGGGTTAGGTAGCCACCCTGTGTCAATGTCTGCACTGCTCAGATTTTTCACATTTCTTTGGCACCTTACATGGCACAAATTCATCTTTTTCCCTATGCCTGTCTAATTTCTCCCGCCTTGTCTTCCTGCTTGTTAGAGAAAGCAGCAGTCTTGCAATCTCCAAAGATATGTATTTTTAAAAACATTTTGTCACTGACTGATGTGGGCTGAATGCCATTGCTAGCCATATGCTGCTGCTGGAGCACTCGCTTCCTGGGAAGACCTTCCTGGATTGGCAGGGAAACAGCAGTGCTTTGAGTGTCACTTAATTTTTTTTTTTCCCTTGTAGTGATTTTTCTATCCATTTTCAGTACTCTGCTTGTCCCTGAGGAATATCTTTCTGCTCCCAAACAGCTATGGTAGAAGGAATGTAAAGATGGCATTTTCCCCAGAGTTCAGCTTTATCTTGTGTAGGATTTTTGCAGTAAATTCTTCTCCGTTTCCAGGAACGTACCTGTTGTCTAGACGCAGTAAAAACCTTATCATAAGAGAGCAGACTACAGTGGTAGCCCTCCCAGGGTAAAATGCATCCTCAGCTATCCTGAGGGAAAATGAAGTATGGTCATCTGGGCATTCTCCATGTTTTGGGAGGACAAGACCAAAGACTCTTTTTCACAGGAGGAATATGTGGTCTGTTGTAGGGCATTTTTCCTTGTCTTAAAAGAGGTTCTTAATATTCTTGTTTGTTTCCATTTCTGATGAACAACAGCATCTTGTGGCCTCATCCTCCTTCATATTCTTGTTCTCCACTTGCTCCTGCATAATTGACCTCAAATTCTTCTGCCTTCTTTCACAGTAAAGACTTACCCCTAGTAGATACAACTGCCTTTAGTAAATATAATTTTGTGGTCATTAACTGGTGGAAAGAAGAGAGGAGCAGCAACCTGTGAGGAGGTTCTTTGGGGAACACTGGAAGTGACACTGCATTTGCTGCATCTGCGGTTTTAGAAGTATTTGGTATGTAAATAAACGCACTTGGCTTGACATTACTTTCAAATTTTTTAAGCAGGTGAAGGGAGTGTGTATGTTTCATAACCTCAGTTAGGAATCATTTAGGAAGAAAACTTAATAGTTTTAGATTTATTTAGCAATAGAATTGATTCTAACAAAATTGATCTTTCCATTTAGAAAAACATTAGCTTTTATATATTGAGCACAATCTCTGGGCAGTGCATGTGCTTGAATGAAGCTCTTATCTCTACGTGTAGCTGGAGGAGGCTTTTTCTCATCTGGAGAGTGATCTCTTGTACATATGAATCCACAGGCATGTTATATAAATTATTAATATTAAAAATTGTAAAATTAATGTATTTTTCAGGCTAAGTTGTAAGATCTATGCGATTAAAACTGAATAAATATTAACGAAATATTCAAGTATCTGTCTGTCCTTTGTCAACTCTTCTGAAAAGCCCTTCAGTCAATTACATTTTTTATAATGTATTCTGTTTCATACAGTAATATCTACTAGAACGCAATACATTTATTTTTAGTGTGACTCTGATAAGCTTTCTAGGTTTTCAAAAAGGCATTTGATAAAAATACAGCGTTTGTCCCACTTGAGCTACCAAAAGTGTCTGATTTCAAGAACTGGGTTCAGACTAGGATACAGTCACCATCTTTCTGCCAGCTTGCCTGTTTGTCCTGTCCACATTGTCTTTCCTGATTTTAAATAAAAAGAAGTGAAAATAGTTTCTTAGAGATTTGCCTTTATCTTGCTATATTTTTTTCCGAGAAACAGCAACAATCTCTGTCGCAGTTGGTCTATGTAGTCTTTCTCCATGCTGTTATATGGTATTTTTGTGGGTGCAGAATATTTAACCAGGACTAAGTTCAGCAACATATGTTTTCCTGCCATTTTCAAAATGCATCCTCTGAAGGGAGGCCCTTGTATTAGATAGCACTTTGGAACGGCAACAGACTTGGGGTCCAGTATTAGAATATTTCTACCTGGAAAAAGAGTGTGGAAAAAAAGGCAAGGCATGTCTATTAGTAATAGTTATTTATTGTATTCTGTATTCATAATCCATAAAATAGGTGTTATAATTGCCTCCTTGCTTGCCTGCCAGGGATGCCGTTTGGGTCTGTAGCAGCACACGTGCAGAATCCTGAGTGATAGCCCAAGTTTGCAGGGAAAGGGGAATTTTGCAGCTCTCACCCATTGCCACCCTTGTAGAAACACCTTTGTGATCCTTGTCTTTCCTGGCCAGAAGCGGTTAGTGGTGGGACAGGCTGCTGAGCTTGTAAGCGTTTGTGAACAGCTTGTAAGAAAGGGGCTATTCCAGGTGTTGGGAAGAGACCTGAACCAAACATCTGCCTTCTTTGCTGTCGCACAGGATTTCAGAATGCAAATTAGCCAGGAAATAGGATTATTTACTTTGAATAATATTTTAACAGTTCGTAAATGAAGTAATATTTTGGTTTAAAAATTAGTCTTTGGCTAGTTAGTTATTTTCACATAGTTTTCTTTTGTGATATGTGGCATAATATGACTCTACAGATGGCTATTACTGAGGATGAGAGGGAGGACACTTGATAAACTTAATTCCCTATGAATGGTTCTTCCATAAGTTATTGCAGATTCTTAGTGAGAAATGCTGCTGGCTTTGGCATGTGTTAGAAAGCTTTATTTCTGCCATTTTTATGCATTATTAAGAAATCAGTATCAAAAACATATTCAGTATTTGGAGGAAATTAGAAAATTTATTATTCATTACATTGAAGCCCACGTTTTATTATGGGTATAAAATTTGTCTTCCCACAATTTTCTCAGTAAAAACCTTTTTAGTGTACGAATATGGAGAAGATGCAGAAAAAGGCCTAACACATGTTTAAAGAAAAAAGAAAAACTTGATGTCAATTATGCATGATTCCAGCTACAAGGATGTCAAGGATTTATACAATCTTTTATGTACATAATACAGATAAACATATATACAAGACAACTAAAAGCGTACTGCTAACCACATTTAAAAAGGGAAAAGTAAGATTGAGAGATGGAAATGACTTAATTTCAATTTTGGTTTCATGCTTGGTGCAGATAAACCAGATCTGAACTTTGTATATTTTGAGTCTGAAGCTTGAGGGACTCGTCAGAATATGTTTATCTTGAAGCAAAAGCTTAGAGAATTCAAAGTGAAAATGAGATACAAAGCAGAGAAAATAAGAGAAGATAAATGTGATTTTCACAGAAGCATTTTCAGTTCTTTAAGTGAAGACAGGTTAAGGTTAGAATGACATGAACAAGGTCAAGTTGACATGAACAGCATCAACTTGACAAGCGACATGGTTGTGGGTGACATTTGTGTGTGTGAAAATGGACATATGGAGAAGTTTCATAGAAGTTTTCAAAATGAAGGCTTGCTTTTCTTAGTGTGGCTGATTTACAAATCAAAAGTTTCCTCCTCTTTCTCTCTGCATGCTTTGGATGATATTTGTACTTTTCTTCCCATGTAAAACTGATAGTAATTTTAACCATCCATTTTTTCTTAAATTATTTCTACCTGAATATATTCAATGATTCATATACCCAGTATGGCAGCAGAACAAAGATAAGCTGTTTCAAAATCAATTAATAATGAATTTATGAATGTAAATTAACTTGGACTTTCAAATAATTTAAAGTAAATGTATTCAATTAATTGAGAAAAGTTCTGATGCTGGAATGGTTTAGAGCAGCCAAATGTACAATGTGGAGAAAGACAAATCACCTTTGAAATCAGGGTGTTGAGAACAAGTTCTGCACTGCAAGTTCTGCATAATGGCTCAAATCCCTGCTGAAAAGGAGAGCGTTCCTGTTCCTGCAGAATAAATTCTGCACTTTGCTCCTGTGAGCTACTTAGTAAATTCGCAGCTAGTAAAATTGTTTTTAACACTGCTCATTGGAGGTAAATGGTGTAAGGCATTTAAATAGTGGTAGTTTTTTTCTGCTTCGTTTAACTATGTGCGTATTGATCTGAAAAACGCTACTAGTCGCATGGAAAAGGCTCTGAGGTCTGTGCTGATGCTCTAATGCTGCTGCATTTTTTTTCCTCCAAGAAATACCTCTAGGTGTTAATGATTCAGAGCAGTTCCTGTCTTGCTAGCCAGATTCACATCAGTTTGGTTGTTATTTTTGGCTCAGCTTATTCTCTGTATTCTGTGTTTGTCATTGGGGGCCACATCTGTACTAAGCAGGTAAGAAAAACCCTCAGATTGATGGTTTTGGCAGCACTGCTCTAGCTTTCTAGCAAATTATGCCCTTATTTGGGTTTATGTCTTTATCTTGGCTCTAGATAGGAAGTAACTATAAAAAGCAATCAAATACAAATAGATCTTAGCAGTTTCTTACTATATTACAAGTAGTGCGGTTATAAGTGGCCTCCTCTCATGTCTTTTGTACAAGCTGTGCTGAAGGTTGAGCCAGGCTGCTTTCAGGATAAGAATTAAATTCCAGGAGTGATTTGGTCCCTAGGGAGATGCTTTATTGGTGATTCTGTGTCTTTTGTGTCAAGGAGGGCATAGATTTACTTTGTGTAGTGCTACTATGCACTTTAGTAATTGCTTTTGAATAGGGAAAGGTGGGGATTCCTTAAGCAGGGCTACATCCTTGTTTCTGCACAAAGAGAGAAAAAGACAGCTGGGGTGTCAAAAAAGGTACATATAAAATGAAAGAATAAATAGTGGGCTCTTAGAGAAGCAGACACCATCCTGCTCTCACGCCAGTACTGCTAAATTGTATTCTATATTTATATCGGTCTGCCCATGGTGCCTGTCTCCTCCTAACTAGAAGTTTTGCCATCTAATTGTATTGCCAGGGTCAGATCCATTGCAGAGAAGACTGGGGTCCCATGGCCTTTACCTACACGTTGTCTCTGTCCTGTATCTGCATTCAGCGAGAGGCATGGGGGAAGTCTTCAGGTCAGAACGAGTGATACTTGGGCTCGCTCTCAGTGGCTTTGGGTCCTGGTAGTTCAGTTTACCTGATTGCCCAAAGGGATGAAGCCCGAGGAGTCAGGAAGTCACTTGGCCTTTGAGTGCGTCTCTCCTCAGGAGATGTCTGCTGAGTTTCCCGGGCATTGTCTGCTGTGGAAGCAAAGCATCACAAAGTCAGAGCATCATCTTTTGCAGTAGCTTAAAACAGAGGATTTGGGTTTACTGCAGTCATTAATATGAAGTTGGAATAATGAGAGAAAGTCGTTCTGCTCAAAACTCCTTAAGAAGTTTAGAACTTAAAATGTGTGAAAGTCCTACCATGGATTAAAGGTAGAAATATGTTTGAACAGCTACTAAAAGAAAGGAATAAACTTTCATTAATGGTTGATTGGCGTTGCCCTGTATCCTCCCTGGCTTCCTTGTAGAGTGTCAGTTTTCTGGGATATTTGTGTCCAGAGCCCCTGGCCAGTTTGGGATGAGAGACGGTGATGGGCTCAGTGGTTTGCAGGGTGTTACCGGAGTATGACTGTAGCTACTGAGTGTGAACCTCTTGGTCCTGATTCTTCTTAATAGTGGCTTAAAACTAAAGCTGGAATTAGTTTTGACTTAGCACTTTTGTGCAGGAATGGAAGTTTAATAAACTGAACCCGGTGATTGCAGAGGCATTTAATAATGCTGTTTAGGGGGCAAAATAAATATATAACTAAACGTTGGAGCAGGAGGGAAGAATTTTGACACATTCAGAGTGAGTAAGTTAACTGATCTCAACCATTTATTTGAGTAATATAATTAGTATAGTACAACATATGAATAGTACAATATATTTATTGTAACATAGAGTATTAATAGTAATTGTGCTCACTTGCTATGGCTTGGCTCTGGCCTTGGTAACTTGCAAAATTGAGAGCAGTGATACAGAGTACGTTTCATATCCAAGCTGTGAAGATTTGAAAAAAGTTTCCAATAAACTTCAGGGCATAGATCTAGGTTTAAGATGCATGGGTGAGTGCACAGGTGGATGTCCCCTGTCTTTCCTTCAGGGAAATATTAAAAAAAAAAATGTTTTTACAAAGTGGCCATTGTGCCCTGAGGGAAGGTTGTGCAACAGGCTGCCCTGTGCTCATCGCTCCGTGCTGGTACCTCTGGTTTGGTGCTGGGCAAAACTCTGTTCATCCTGGTCAGGAGCAAAGACATTGCACCGCTTTGAAAAACGCATTTAAACTTTCAGGATTTGAGACTGCGATCTCCTGAGGACAATATAAGATGGCACCTGAAAATGAGAAAATAATGTTCATTTCTTTCTGTTTTTAGCAGCCTATAATTTTATTACATGCTCAGGATCTCATTAACAGGCAAAACCTGGAGAGAAAGGCAAACCGAAACACCTGCTTCATAGTCCTGGGTAGCAGAGGAATAAAGGATGGGGAAGGGCTCTTGGGAGTTCACATGGAGGGAGAAATAAGGCAAAAGGAGGAAATTATGGATTGCAAAAGTACAAGAAAAAGAATGTGTTTTGTAAATGCACATCTGCACAGATGAGGTGAGGAACCAGGAGCAGACAGAGAAGACATCTCGGGGGTGTTGCTCTGCTTTAGCAGCCAAAGTCACCGTAAACTCGTCAGATGAATGTGTTTTGGGGCTGCTTTGAGCTGCTGCAGAATGAGACAGACAGAATATACTGCTAAACAGAGCCATAAATTAAAAACATAATTCAGTTTTCGATTACTCTTATCAAGTTGTTAATCTTTATCATAACATAACAGCTTATGATATTTTTTATGTAGGTTTTGAGGAAAATTTCAGGTAGGAAGGACAACAAAGTAATTACTGGACAGTCTGTATTGACATGAAGTTGTAATCGAGAACATAGCTAAGGCAAAAAACAATGTGGACAATGGAAAGTTCAGCACTATAGCTGGTAATCGTAGAAGTAGCTTGTTATGGTAAAGACATTCTGATGTTAGATTTCCTTAAACTGATGCTGCAAGAGAGGGGGCAATGAGAAAACTCAAAAATTACAAAGAATTGCATTACTGGCACAGTGGTACTAGGTGTAATTGCTACACTGGTTTTAATTTGAGTAAAACATACAGTTTCACCTAATTCTGATGTTAATATTTTTAAGGAAGAGGGGTCCAAAGCAATTTCAGAGGAGACTGTAAGTAAGGATTTAAGCCATTTTCCAAATGGGAGATTCCTTGCTTTCTGTGTCCCTCTGTCTTTATTCTTCTTGCTCTCCTTGTGGTATTTAATTAATTTTTCCCTTGAGTCCCCCATCTTTGTATTAATTAGCTTGCTGTATTTCTCTGTTTAAGCTCTTCATTCCCTCCTGTATTTGCTCCTTTATTCATTACGATTTGTCTCGGAGCGCTCTTCTCACTGCTTAGCACTTCTAATGCCAGAAAAGCAACACTTTGCATAAGCTCGCGGAGATTTATCTTCCTCTTCATTCCGCTCTCGAATCCTCCTCAGCAAATCCGAGCTGCTCACTGTTGAGAAACATTAGATGTTGACCTTTGTTGTTTGAACTTTTTGAACCCCTCCATCAAATTCCACTCTGCTCCTGCCAGGCAGAGGTGTCGTTTCTTGCCTTGAGTGCTCTTTGACGAGTGTCTTTTCCTCCTTGATTGTGTAGATATACATATACATGTAGCTTGCCCTGCTTTGGGAAGGGTTTGGACCAGGTGGCGTTTAGGAATCCCTGCCAATCTGAATTGTTTTGCAATGCTAAAGGCTTCTGAGGATGATGAGTGCTGGTGAGTTTGCCCTTGTGTGGACAAACATTTGTTGAAGTTGGGAAAACAGAGCAGGAGTTAAGTATCTGCTTTTAAGTAAACATAATCTGCTTATTACTTTCAAAATTAGTGAATCAATTTTTTTGAAATATGAATGATTGCTCTACAGTTGTAGAGCAATCACCATCCAAGGTTGTCAACTTTCTAGCGCCGTTCAGCTCTCTGACCTCCTAAGTGTGGTATGGAAACATTCCCTCTAAGCATAAAGCAACAGTCCTTCAATATGGGTATAAGAAATTGCATGGATTTGAATTGGGATCAAGGACTGCAAGAGAACTGTGCCGAGGAGGAGGGAGATTTGGATGAAGTGAATTAATGGGGGATTTTGTACTTCTTCTGACATGGTAACATGCTTAGATACAATGTGAACACTACTTAAGGTTATTAACAGGTGATATGAGTGGATCTGAATAAAATTAGAATTGGAAATAGAAAAGAATAACATAACAAAGGCTACTTATTTGAGGAAAGTTATATTACCATTGAAGAAGAGATAACAGTACAGCGAGAGGAAAAGCTCTTAATGCAGCTGAGAAGGATCCCTAGGAATAGCTGCAGACTGGTCGACACAGCACAACTTCACTCAGGAGAAACAAAACGTGAATATTGGGGGAAAGGTGTAAAATGTAACTACAACGAGACTGGTGTCAAAGCTGATAAGAGATCCTCATGTATCATATAATTGTGTTCTCCTGGATTCATTGATTTATATTAATGTAGCACATTACTAATTCTTTATGAAAAATATAGAAATCACCATGCACAGACTTCAGGCACCATTATTGGACTGGCAGGCTGGTATGAAAGAGGTAACAAATGACTGCTACCCCCGAGGAAGCACCACCAAATGAAGTAATCAAAATTGAGCAGTTCTGTAAAACATTATTCCTATTAATATACACAAATCTGGTGATCTCTGCCTACTTCTTTTGAAATGCTCAGCTTCCTAATGCTTCATTTTGAAGGAAGAAAATAGAGGAATTAAAACATTTCCATGATATTTAATATGGCTAACTCTGTCTTAGTTTAACCCTTTTGCAGGAATTAATTCACTACTGTTAGCTGCTGAGCCTCTGCTCTTCTGGTTTGTGTTTTGGAGCCAGCTGGTGGCTCGTTGATCCACTTGTAATTTTCCGATGGCAGCAATGCCTCTCCGTGCAATATTTGTAAGTTTGGGGAGAGGTTTGGAGCCTCTGCAGTTTGCTGGATTTTTCTGCCTTGTCTCTGTTAACAAAAGATGAAGCAGGGGCTGACTTTATGATGACTTACGTCATACGGTTGGAGGATAGATCATGTTTCATTGAACAGGCAATAACTTGGTGTAAAAATATTTCCTTTTTTTGGACTGATTACATTTAGCATGAAGTTACCGCAATTTTTTGTTTCCTGCTATCGCATTACAGCCCGTTCATTTTAGGATCCTTGTCCAATTCAAAATGAAATTTTAATCCTGCCAGCTTCACTGTTCCAACAAAGAACGGGATAATCTGTAACATAAATGTATCATAAATGCAATTGCTGCTCTTGCTCCTGGGCTGCTTCTTTTCTCATCGGAGCCCTCTAGAGCCTTCGGTTTTGGGCCCAAGAGGTCTCTGCTGCAGGAGCTGCTCTACCCCGGGGGGCACCCACGTCCATCGGCCGTGCAGGGCCAGCGCGGAGCAGCAGGGAGGTCCCTCCCGCGGCTCCGCAGGGACACGTCGGCCGTGGGCAGCCCCATCGGGAGGGTGGAGCGGCACTAGCACCAGCTGCTGAAGAGGAGGGCTGCTCTTCATCTGGTTTTGCACCCAAAACTGAGGACACTTCGTAACCGCAGACCCGGCACGAGCACTGTGTTTCTCATCAGCTACTTCTGCGTCACATCTGCTTTGCGGGCAAAGAGCGAAAAAGATGGAAAGTTTTACTACCACACCAATGTTTACCACCCAAGCGCTTTACAGGACAAATAATTTTTTTAACCCATTTCTTCAACAGGTTTTTTTTTTTTTTTTTTTTTTTTTTACCAGTTTGTTCTTCTTCAGTATAATCACTCTTATTTGTTCTCTCATGTGTAAGTTGTAAGTTTAACAGCAGCAAAACTTAGAGATTAATATTTTGACACAGCAAAAGCAAGTTTTTCTAATTTCTTCTGTTCTTTTGTTACATCGCAGGTACTGTAAGGATTGAAATGTTCAGGAACATGCAAAATGCGGAAATCATAAGGAAAATGACTGAAGAGTTTGATGAGGTATAGTGTATACGCAGTGCTTTTATATATATTTATCTCTATATTTTTATATCTTGACAAAAATGGGGTGGGTGAACTGGGAAACACTTTGGTTTGCAAAAGTTCTCAGGACTCACAGCCACAGTTCAAGGTGTTAGGAAATGCATGTAGCTATGTCAAGAGCACTGACTTCTTCTCTCCTTTTCTTTTTAAGCACGTTTATCAAATTGCGTACCCAAAGATCAAAAAAGAAAAAAAGAAATTGCTCATTAAAATAAAGCCATTTGGCCATTGCAATGAGTGAGACTGTAAGGTCATTAAGGTATCTTATAATTTTGCCTCTCTAACATTAGAGTGTTTGCCTTTGTGCCTCTAATCATTATATTAGTGGAACGGGAATGTCTGTGATGTAGTTAAGTTAGGTAGGTTTTGCTGCAGGGCAGTGTGTTTGATGAAGTTTAAATAAAAGGTTATTTGATTACAGCTTTTCTACGCTTAAGTTCCATGGCTTTACATGGCAATAGGAAAAGTCTCAGGAGAGCAGAACTGCTTGTTATTCGCAAAAAACAGAATAAAAATACTCAAATTGATGCATCTGGATACTATGGAAATTTTGTCATGGGGAGAGACTCGGGACAGAGCATCACTGCACTGGAGTCCTGCAGAGGCTGCAGCTGGCTTGCAAATGAGTGTTGCAGGGCAAATGCACTGCAAATGGCAGGGGGAATGGCAGTTTTGGTAAGAGATGAATCCCATCGTGTTCCAGACGATCCTCAAACGTTAGAGGCACAGGGGGCGACTGGACTCATCTCTTAATAGGGATAGCAAGTACTGTGGTAACTATAGGCCTGACTCTGGCAGTACCAGCTTGACACTCTGTCAACTGTAGGTCCGATCACCTTCCAAACAGCAAATCCAGGGGTTTCCTGCTGTTCAGCTTGTTGATCCATGACTCGGACAAGGGCACAGAGGGCCCTCAGCAGGTCTGCGGACGATACCGACCTGGGAGGAGTGACCGACACTCCCAAGGGCTGTGCTGCCATCCAGAAGGACCTGGACAGGAGGGAGAGATGGGCAGGGAGGAACCTCCTGAGGTTCAACAAGGACAAGTGCAGGGTCCTGCACCTGGGCATGAATAACCCCAGGCACCAGCACAGATTAGGGGTTGACCTACTGGAAAGCAGCTCCACGGAGAGGGATTTGGGAGTCCTGGGTGACACCAAGTTGCCCCTGAGGCAGCAATGGGCCCTCGTGGCCAAGGAGGCCAATGGGCTCCTGGCTGCAGCAGGAGGTGCACTGCCAGCAGGGCCAGGGAGGGGATCCTGCCCCTCTGCCCAGCTCTGGGGAGGCACCTGGAGTGTTGGGGGCAGCTCTGGGCTCCCCAGGACAAGAGGGATGTGGAGCTGCTAGAGAGGGGCCAGCGCAGAGCCACGAGGATGAGTGAGGGACTGGAGCATCGACCGTGTGAGGAGAGACTGAGCGAGTGGAACCTGTTCAGTCTGGAGAAGAGAAGACTCAGAGGAGATTTGATCAACATGTTCAAGTACCTGAGGGGAGATTGCTGGGAGGATGGGACCAGGCTCTTCTCTGTGTAGGAAGTTCTGTCTCCGTGGGAGGAAGAATTTCTTTGCTGTGAGGATGCCCGAGCCCTGGCACAGGCTGCCCAGAGAGGCTGTGGAGGCTCCTTCTCTGGAGATCTTCAAACCCGCCTAGATGCCACCCTGTGTCCTGTCCTCTGGGTGTCCCTGCTGGAGCAGCGGTTGGACTGGATGATCTCTAGAGGTCCCTGCAGACCTCAACCATTTTGGGATTCTGTGAATCAAGTTCACAAATAGTATGATTAACTATGGGCCCAACTCTGACAGTATCAGGTTCACAAACAGCCAGCAGACTGAAGGTCCAATCGCCTTCAAAACAAATAGTCGAGTTCATGAATTTATTCCCGCACAATTTATTCAAACGCAACATTTAGAGAACAGGTTTTGGATGTCAGTGCAGGAAATGCTGTATTGCAGTGTGGGCTTCTTAGCTAGCTCTAGTGTACAAATGCACAATCGTTCCCCACCCAGAAGATGGGAGAGGGCTCTCAACCTCAAGGAGTCTCCTCAGGCAGTGTCCTGACCAGAGGCGGGGGAAAGGGGCCAGCCTGTCGACTGATCCAGAAGTTACGATGGAGTCTTCCCTCTCCCCTCTCCTCTTCTTTCTACTTCCTTCCTCCCCAGTTCCTATTATATCCCTCTTTAATTCATCCTCTTTTAGATTTAGGTGGAGCTTGAGTGACTCTAGTCATACTTTCATTACTGATTGATTTTAAAAAATCTCCCAAGTTAATCAAATCTAGATAGCGTGGTCGTTCCTTGGAAGCGGTAACTCCTGGAATGGGGTTGTGTATTGGTATTATAATGAGATTAGAATGAGAGAAGTTGAAGCAAAGTCTATCAGAAGGGATTGATCTTCCATCATTGTTGGCCCGGCACCAGGCATGTCACTATGTGTTCCATCAGCTGTGTGGTACGACCAGGCTGCTGCCTCCACAGGGAGTGCAACTGAGCTTGGCCGCGGTGTCTTCGCTCCACCCTCCATTCACTCATCATCTGTACGGCACCATCAGATTATCCCCTCCACCGGGAAGCCAACAGAGTTTGACCATGCTCCATTCTGCTCCACTCTTCGTTCACTCTGATTAATGTGTGCTCGGAGGGCAGATTGTGTTGCCAAGGGAATTGTGGAGACATAGATTCCACACATACGAACCATCCTGGAAGTGGGAACTATCTCTCACCTCAAGCAAACCTCTGTAATGCCATAACTTCTGTTAGACCCTAGTTTTTCTCTAATTTCCCCTTTCTCGAGAAATTCTCTCACAATCAGATGACAGGGAGTTGACAGTGTTTTCCATTGGAGAGGGGAAGGAAAAAAATATTTTTTAATTTTGAGGACAATATCACTGCAGTGCAGTATTGCTTGAGATAAGAACTATGAGAAAGTAGCCTTGGAAATGAGGAGCTAAACTTAATTGGACTGGAAGTTCATATACCTGCAGCAGCTTTGTGATGATTGCTGGAAACGGCGATAAGAATTTGCGTGGAGTATAGGAACCTAGTGCAGTTTCCATTGCTTCTGTCAGAAAGATTTAACCACTGGGAAGAGGGTAAGTTAATAAAATCAGAAAGGAGCAGTCTGAACTTTCTGATAGTATCTTAGTTGTAACATGAGTAAAACAAGGTTTGTGGGCAGAGGTAGCCACTTGTTCAAGTACCACCATAGGATGGGAGTGCAAGTGCATAGGCCTTCCTTAGAGAAGACCTTGAGTTACTTCTTCCTAGCCCAACACAAGGAGGAGAGTTAAGTCTGGGTGCAATTCTGGACTGTGCAGAGCCCAGATTGCAAGTGGTAAGAAATTAAATGGGGAGACTTTAAATGCCTACTGTCTTGGTTTTCTCTTCCTTCAGGACAGCGGTGATTATCCACTCACCATGCCTGGGCCACAGTGGAAGAAGTTCCGATCCAACTTCTGTGAGTTCATCGGCGTGCTCATCCGGCAGTGCCAGTACAGCATTATTTACGACGAATACATGATGGACACGGTGATCTCTCTGCTCACGGGTTTGTCAGACTCCCAGGTGCGGGCTTTCAGGCACACTAGTACATTAGCTGGTAAGTAGCCGAGCGGGGAGGATTTTCAAGAGATATTACTGTTTAACTGCTCCTGAAATGACCTTGAAAAAAGGTTGAGAAAGACCTCGAGAAAGCTTGAAATGCTTAATGGAGACAGCAGCAAATAGCACTGTGCCTTAGAGGTGTGACTGCATAGAAGAAATAGCTTCCACTGTTGAAAATGGGTTATGTAGCTAGAAACTCCAAGCAAGTATAAGAAAAGGATAAGGCCTCTCTTTATTGCAGCTAACTTTGGTTGTTCAAAGATTTCTAGCACTGCTGACTTCTTGTATTAGGTATGCATAACATATCTAATACCAGAACATCTAGTATAACTAGTGCTTTAATGAGAATTAGGAGCTGCTGAAGAGCTCCAGCATTTCCCAGTGGTGATTTATCTTACCAGATGCATTTTATTCATCTGTCTATTTGTTTATTTTAACAAACATGAGAGCTTTGTTTGATGCTGTAAATTGCCTTCAGGCATTTTTTCTGCAGATTTGATCAAGTTACTATCCTGCAGAGCAGAGGTCAACGTGATGCTGTGGAGCTCAGTCTTGATAAAGATTATGAAAATTTACTTTGGGAATTTCATTTTTTCTTAAAGAAGTTTTCTTGAGGTCTTTGTTCACAATTTTCCTCTATGCTAGTCAATCTGAACCTGAATGATTTGACTATTACAAAAATCCAAGACAAGCGCCCTTGGGCGCTTAGGGCTGCCAGCTTTGAGCAGTAGTAAGGTTAGATTGAGTTATCCTGAGCGCATGTCCCTCCTCAGAATCATCCTCTGACTACAGGTAAATAGTGTCTTGTCTTTTGCTTTTACAGCTATGAAGCTTATGACTGCTCTTGTGAATGTTGCCTTAAACCTGAGCATTCATCAGGATAATACACAGAGGCAGTATGAAGCTGAGAGAAACAAAATGATTGGCAAAAGAGCTAATGAAAGACTGGAGCTGCTGCTTCAGAAAAGAAAAGAGGCAAGTGAAAAGATGAGCATTTTTTTCCTAATTCATACATGCTCCCTCCGACAAAGTCCAAGGTAATCTGTGATTTAAGCAGGATAAGTGAGAAATAAGAGATTAGTTCTGCTAATACTACTGCTGCTAAGTAGTATTTGTGCACATGACTTCGGGCAACAGTTTAAAATCTCGTATTATCCCGTCCATCTGAGTTTGAGTGTGCTGTTCTGCATGCACAGGGTGATTTCTGTTCTCAGTTTTGTTTACATGACCAGGGAATAGGCAAATTAGTGTGAAGATGTCCATAGTAACCTGTTTTGGGCGAGAAGATTGGGAAGTGAATCACCTGTAGTCACTTGCTGCACTGCTCATTTCTGCCCTTAATCACTGCAATAATTGCTAAATAATAATTACTAAGTACTTCTTTTTGTAGCTACTTCCAAGAAACACTGGAGTGGGGCTATAGCAGCTGGTCTCAGGGAGAAGAAGCTAGGGAGACAAATGAAGACATTTTAGTAAGTACTAGTCTGGCATTAGGTGAGCAAAACCTTTAGGAGGTTGCGGTACTCATCTCAAAATAAAGTATATCCCAGGAAGCTCACTTTTAGAAATATACTTAAAAGTAATCTGAAGATTACAAGAATCAGGAAGTGGATGCATAATACAGCCAGGATCTGTGAAGATGCTGCACAAAAAAACGGAAGATTGCTTACAGAATTGTAGCATATATGACTTAGATTTAAATTCATTATTTTAAATATATTATTTTTGAACATATATTCTCCACCGCTATTAAGGAAAATAACTATACGCTACATACTGTTAAGGCACGTTAAGGATGTCTGGGTGCCTTACAATATACCGGCACCTTGGGCTCTTTTCCTTATAACTGACCCTAAATTGCTTGATTTACTAGTCTTTGGCTGGGGATAATTACAATTATGTATTTTTATTCTTATTTTAGTACTGTGATGCTTAGTACTATTTTATTGGGACTTTCCCATTCTTGAAAATAATAGAGTAAAATAAAAAACAAGAACCATCTTTCCTGCCCAAACTACAAGGAAAATATTCCTAATGATAATGAACTATTAACCTTCCATTTTGAGTTTTAAAGCATAAAATAGCTCGAGCACGGTCACTGTGCTGTGTTTGCTGAGAAGAATGGTGGTGATTGAATGTGTGCTCAGATGCAGGGCTGTAAGTACAGTAAAGGGTCTATGTAGAGTAGATTTAATGGGTTTAGAAAGCATAAGTGTGCCATATAAGAATTGCTAACAAAATGCTGTTTATTGCCCTTGTTTAAATATGTTGAATTTACAGCAGTATTCCGTGCTGACACCTTCTTAGTCGATTCTTCTGCTGTCGTGCCATAATAGACCCTCATAAACAAATATAGAAGCATGTATTTGTCTCCATAAAGCTCTGTAGGTACAGTACAGAAGCTACCTGCAGGAAATTAACCCTAAACAAAAAAGATGGAAAGTTTTCTCTGAAGAGTTTCATTCTCATGTCGCTGTCTACATATCTAATGCGAGACCACTCCTGCATGCACTTCTTCCATTCCAGTTAATGACTTTTTGAGCTAAACTGGAAGATGCATGTAAAATACTCAGCCACAAGATAGAAAATAATGTCCTTTAGTAGTTGCCAGTAATAATTCAAATTTTGTGCTTTTTATGTATGTCTTTCTGAGCTTCACTCAAGGTTTGCAGTGTCAGCAGGAGACCGTTTCCCTCATTTTTACATGGTTGGGGGGTGTGGAAAAGTGTTAATTGATCTTTACATGAGTAAGAACAGGAAGCTGAAGGCAGAATTTTGCTCTCAAGATGCTTGAATTTAAGCACTTCAAGTCACAATAGGTACATGATGTATAAACTTGGAGTATGTTGAAAGAATAGAAAACAATAATAGTTTTGGAGAAAATTCCCATTTCTAAGAAAGTTGTTAGTTCATTATTGAAGCTAAAATATGTTTAAGCATTGTGTCTTAGTATATAAGTGTATATATTCACTATACACTTGTCTCGTGGGCATTTGCTTGTGACCTACAAAGCGCAGCAAGAGAAGATCAGAAAGTCTCTTTCCTTTGCGGGTTCTGCAGTGATGAGCGAGGGTTTAATCGCAGGTTGACCTGATGCTGAAACTCCTTTTCCTGCTTGTTGGGTTACCAAGCCTTTGGTGCACACAGCAGCCAGCTTTTCCCCGTGTACATCATCACTTTTACTATTAAATTTGTTTCCTTGTGAGGCGGTTGGCAATTTAGGCCAAATGCTCTGAGCCTCGTTTTCCCGCTTACAAACCGGAGCCTGTGGCGCCTCGCGTTCCTGGGAGCTGGGAGGCCTCCTTGCCAGCGGCTAGAGATCTCAGCTGGGAGATGCTCCTGAATATTCATTAACAGTCCTGGGAAAATACCAGCCCGCAGGTGAAAGCGCTTGTGGTCACGTTATGCAGGAAGTCAAAACACCTGATGATGATTCTCCCCCCGGCTTTGGGATGTTGTATCTATGTTTATGCCCATGAATATATAGTCTTTATTTTACGCATGTCTGTACAGGCAAGTCTGTCTTGTGGTTTCCATACTGCAAATGTCAAAACTATCCGTGTGGCAACATTCTGACTTTGTGCTTTGACACGTAGAAGGAGCTTGATGGCAGACAGTGCTGAGTATGGTGACAGTTCTGTAACCAGAGCAGGCTGCATAAAATGTCATCCTGTGGCCTAACAAAGCCGTGTGCTGTTATCTCATTAAACAGTAATTATTTAGAACAGTAAAAAATGAGAAAATATGAAAATCCCAGAACGGTTGAGGTTGGACCTCTAGGGATTATCTAGTCCATCCCCTGCTCCAGCAGGGACATCTAGAGCAGGGGCACAGGGCGGCATCCAGGTGGGTTTGAAGATGTCCACAGAAGGAGCCTTCACAGCCTCTCTGGGCAGCCTGTGCCAGGGCTCGGGCACCCTCACAGCACAGAAGTTCTTCCTCACATGGAAGTAGCACTGCTTGGGGTTCAGCTTGTAGCCATTACCCCTTCTCCTAACATTGACCACCACAGAGAAGAGTTTGGCCCTCTCCTCCCTACATCCTCCCCTCAGGTATTTGTACATGTTGATCAGATCCACTCTCAGTCTACTCTTCTCCAGGCTAAACAGGCCCAGCTCGCTTAGTCGAGCCCCTTAATCATCTTGGTCACTCTGCGCTGGCCCCTCTCTAGCAGCTCCACATCCCTCTTGTCCCGGGGAGCCCAGAGCTGCCCCCAACACTCCAGGTGCCTCCCCAGAGCTGGGCAGAGGGGCAGGATCCCCTCCCTGGCCCTGCTGGCAGTGCACCTCCTGCTGCAGCCAGGAGCCCATTGGCCTCCTTGACCACGAGGGCCCATTGCTGCCTCAGGGGCAACTTGGTGTCACCCAGGACTCCCAAATCCCTCTCCGTGGAGCTACTTTCCAGCAGGTCAACCCCTAGTCTGTGCTGGTGCCTGGGGTTATTCCTGCCCAGGTGCAGGACCCTGCACTTGTCCTTGTTGAACCTCAGGAGGTTCCTCTCTGCCCAACTCTCCCTCCTGCCCAGGTCCCTCTGGATGGCAGCGCAGCCCTCGGGAGTGTCGGCCACTCCTCCCAGGTTGGTATCGTCCACAACCTGCTGAGGGCCCTCTGTGCCCTCGTCTGAGTCACTGATGAACAGTTGAGCAGCACCGGGCCCAGGACTGACCCCTGGGGACACCCCTGGCCACAGGCTTCCAACCAGACTGGGCCCCATTGATCACCACCCTCTCGACACTGCCATGCAACCAGTCCTGCATCCACCTCACTGCCCACTCGTCCAGTCCACACCTGTGGAGCTTCCCTATGAGGATGTTCTGGGAGACGATGTCGAAAGCCTTGCTGAAGTCAAGGTAGACAATGTCCATGGGTCTCCCATCGTCCATCCAGCCAGTCCTCCCATAGTAGAAGGCTGTCAGGTTTGTCAAACATGACTTCCGCTTGGGGAATCCATGCTGACTACTCCTGATCACCTGATTTCCCTGACATACCTAGAGATGGTCTTTAGGATGAGCTGGTCCTTCACCTTTCCGGGAACAGAGGTGCGGCTGACTAACCTGTAGTTTCTTAGTCCTCCCTCTTGCTCTTTTTGAAGCCTGCAGTGACGATGGTTTCTTCCAGTCCTCCGGTACCTTCCCTACCCTCCATGACGATGGGGAGCAATTAAGCAATAACCCCCACTAGTTCCCTCAGCACCCTTGGGTGCATCCGGGCCCATAGATTTGTGGGTGTCCGATTTCCCTAAGTAATCCCTAACCCAATCTTCCTCGACCAGCGGAAGAACACTTTATTTAGCTGATTGCAAGCTGTTCCTTCAGGATGTGTTAGTTCATTTACTTGTGCAAAGTAAACTCCCATCATAGGTATAAAATGTGCCCTTATTAGCTAGGTACTACGAGGGGATTAAAACAAAGAAATGCTTTGCTTTAAACATGGTGCATGTGCTGAAACGCTCTCCTTAATGAGGACATGGTTTTTGGAGAGGTTTCCTGATCTCATCCCTTCAGTGCCCAGCCTCAGTTCTGCAGCCGCTCTTGATCGACACTTCTCTGTGAGAGAATGAGGAGACTAAAACCTTCGAGGACATTTTTTTAGTATAGAATGATGTCAAATTATAAAGACAAGTGATAAATTACGATGAGTGACCTTTGTATTTATTTTCTTTGTCTTTTTTTTTTTTTCAGCTACAAGAAAACCAAGATGAAATTGAAAATATGATGAACTCTATTTTTAAGGGTATATTTGTGCACAGATACCGGTAAGCAAATATGTGCTATAGTAGGCAGTGCTGGCTACGTGTAAGCATAAATAATGCCAAGAAAAATTCCTGTGTTGGTTTCTCTTCTGATGCAATATTTTAGATGCCACAAAAGCAGAGATGTTAAAATCACTGAAGGCATGGAAGGAAATCTAAATGTAACCCTCATTAATTACACAGTAGAGCTCTCCAGGCAACTTTAATTTAATTCAGTGATGGAGCTCTAAGGAGTTGTGGGAGACCAGGATTTGAGTCCTTGTATTTTAAAAAGAAATGTTAGCTAAGGTGGGAGCACAAATGTTAGATATTTTAATAACTGCATAATCACTGCATATCTTAAAAGGGCAGAGTTTCAGTTGCTGGGGACCTCCACTCTGCATTTCCATTTTATATGTCTTAAGGTTAAGTGATGAATTTCTGAAATTTCCATAGTATGTGCTGTAGCTACAGTTTGAACTTTAGATTTTTTCCCTCCTTAAATTACATAAATGCACTCAAATGCCTTAGTTCCAATTAATATTTTCATGTTAATTGTTCCGGATGTTTTTATCAAGGACATTACAAAGCAGTGAACTGTGTTAGCAGACATTATTTTTTTGTTGAAATAGCTCGTGTGCTACGTGTTACCTATGCAAAAACCCCGCTGGTTGGGTACTTGCACGTGTGCATGTGTGTTTTTATTGTAGAGCTGCACAGACTAGTGGGTTTAGACTGACTCATGGCAGTTCAGAGCACTGCTCCTCAGTGAGCTGCAGGCTTTTCAAGTAGATTTAGGGTTATTTTGCATCGCAAAAGACCTCTGAGCATCTGCAGCATCTTGGCAAAACCAGCTCTGCAAATGTTAATTGTCCTAGCTAAGTCGGAGGATGAAATTCAGGGACACAAAACGGTGCAATTAACCTTTCAGATTCAAATTCTAGTTTAAAGTTGTGTCATTTATGACAGAGCTTTGAGACAGATGAGGGTGTCTGTGAACTCAGCTCTTGGGAAGAGGATCCGGGAAGAGGAGTAGGAGGTAAAGAGTGGCAGAGAGGAAGGAAGGGGACCAGCAAGGAGGAGATTTCACTCTGAAGGGACATATGCTAAGAAATAGATGACTGCAAATAGTGCAGGGGATCTGGAGCCTGTGTCACCTGTCACCATGTGTGGTACTGAAACCAAGTTCATGGCAGTGCTGCTTCTCCTGGAGCCATCAGCGTTATTTGGATGGAGGTTAATTCCATGCAATTTTTTTCCACCATTTGCTTCAGTCTGTGCCACAGTGGTTCTCGTTTAGTGACCTTTGAAACCTAACTGGCAAGTCTGTGGTCTAAAAAAATAATAAAAACACAACTCTGTGTCTCAGACTGTATCTGTCTTCCTCCTGGTGAGCTGATATTGGAGGGACTTATATCTTCTTTCTGGTTTCTGTAGATTGGTTTCCAGTCATATGTGTTTACATTGGGAAATTTCACTACTCACTACTCACATTTAAAAAAAAAAGGATTCACAGAAATTACTAGATTTCCCAGATTTCATTTTAGTCTAGTGTTAACAGCCAGTTTTTTTTTTTTTTGCTTTTTTTTTTAGTCTAAAAAAGCAAGAGGTTGCCTACCTCAGTGCTTGTTTCTGTATTCTTTTCCTGAATCATATTTTCTGCCTGTTCTTACATTCTTTGTGCCATACTTGGTTGGACATTGATTTTCTTTTAATTGTGTCCAAAGCTGAGAGTTGGCAACAGAATGAGAGATGTAAGAGCGAATTCAAAGGCAGTGAAGTTGCTGAGCTTACACTGGTGAATGGGTGGATGGGCTGTGATTCACCGGAGAGCTCTTGAGCACAGGAACGTGGGGAGTCTGTGGAAGATCTGTCCTCACAAATACTGGAAACTTGACAGCAAGGGGCTTCTGCAGAGACTTAGATGTGATGAGGTTTGTAAGCCTCAGCCTCAAAGTGATGGAAGTTATTTGCTGAGCGTATAATTCTGATACATTTGGTATGTGGTAATACTACAAACCCGTAGGTGAGGGACCTCAAAAGTGGCCTCCTGTTGCTTGAACAGCTAGAAATCACACACAGAATGAAGATAGATAGAAAGAACAAAAGAAGAAAGAAGAAAGGGAGGCACAGTTCTTTATTTCAGTTCTGTCTGCATATTACTTTGATTCTGATGATGAACTGGTAAGACTACACAGCTCCCCATCTTGCCTGGCTTTGCAGAAGCTTCATGGTGTGCAGTGTTAGAATTTTATTTAAGACATTTCTTTTTCTACAGTATTGCTGTTCTGAAGCTCATCTGCAAACTCCTTCAGATAGGCCACCCTGTGTGTAACGTTGTCCCAGCTGTGAGGGTTGCTGCCACCCACTGAACCTAATCAGTCTTGAGTCCTTCCTTCATTAAGGAAAATGATGTTCACTAGGATAAATGAGTGGAAAATTGGTCTCTGCAAATCCTCCTGTCTCTCCAGCTACTTGAGTCTGTTTACTTTCATTATACAGAGCCTGCTAGGTTTTTATTTTTCTTTCTTTCTTTTTATTGTAAATAGCAGCTTGGAGTGAATACTTGCCCATAGTGCCTGGGGATGTCTGAGTAGGTTTTCAGCAAAGAATTGGGCTTTCACTGTGTGTCTAGGAGAGTTTGAATGCATTCATGAAGAACAGAAATTTTCCTGAGTTTTGGCCAGTGGTGCTGCATGATTAAATAGCTGTTGACACTTGGGTTCTTTTGGGGGCTGGCCACTGAGTCCTTCCAAAATACTTCACACTTAATAAATTCATGAGGAGGTGAAACAACCTCCTTGGATGTGGGGCCTCGAGCTGTCATCCCCGGCAGAAATGTCTGCCTGGCTAATTTGTGATGTTGCACACGTGGCTCCTGTTCTTGGTTCCCGTTTACTGGCCTTTCACATTGTTCTTGAAGTCTTGCTTCCTGATTCCTTCCGCCTGTGTTTTATTTTTTAAATAGTTTAAAAATAATTCCTCACAAGAGAATTACTAACCTAGTTTAGTGTGATGTATGAGAGGGATAGGTGGGTACGTTCCTAGTTTTGATGGGGGCTGCCTTTCCCATAATGAATTCAGCTTTTATCGTACAAACCCTTTAATGTAATATTTTAGCACATCAATGCTAACAATATCTAAAAGCTGTTTGGAAATCCCTGGTAGGGACAGCTCGTTTAATATCCTCTTGTTTATAACTCAGCTTGTGTTCACTGTGCATCGGCAACTGCCTGTGCTTTGAAGCTGTGCCTAAGAGTCTTCGGAGAGTTTGCCAGGCTTGTTTTAATTATTCCATGTAGAGGTTGATAAGAGCAAGTGTGTTCCAGGGTGGGCAGAGAGAAACGACACTAGTGATTTGACAGGATTCTTGCACATTTCCCTCTCATGTTCAGTAACTTTAAATGCAGGGATGTTGATACAGACGTCTCCACATGAGGTATGAAGTTGAAGGGAAAAAACGAAGTTGGTGGCAGAAGTCTCACACCCAGTTCTGTGATACTCTGGTTGTTTGCTGTGTCCATGTAAGAAGCATGTTTTTCACCTGGGAATCTGGAAGACTGGATATGGGGAGTAGTGTCTATGGACATGGCTATCTTGGAGGTTGGAAGGACACGGACAGTGTGGAGTAATCAACTTTGTTCTACTGTTTCGTGTATGAACTTGTGCAGTAGTATCTTGAGCATAGGATTGGGACCATTTTATTTACATTTTGTAAAATGTTTTGGTTTAGGAACCAAAGCATTTCTGTCTTAATTTACAATTATTCTCTTGTTTGAAGCATATAGGTTTTTTTTCTAAATTAAATTTCACTTTGGGGCTCTGATGGTTCAGTTGCAGAATGAAATTGATGTTTACTGCTTTTCCAAAAAAAGACTTGGAAAAATGCAGAGGAAGAACCTTGGATACCCGCATGGGCAGCGCTAGCGAGGCACCCAGTGGTACCTTCCCCTCTGAGGTGGCTCTTTGTCACAGAGTCCAAGCTGGGGAGTGGGAGCGATGCCAGCTGGAGCAGCACAGGCCATTGCTCACAGGAATAGACGTTTCAGATGAAATCACTAAAGGGCCAGATGGCACCATCCCTTTTCTCATTGTTGAGCTGTCGTTCGTTATTATTAAATAAGCCCTGCGCAGTGTCAGGAAAGCGCCAATCGGACCAAAGTCACTTCCGTCCTCGATCCCTTCAGGTGCTCTCGCCAGGCAGCTCCTGCTGCCCCACCTCACCAGGCAGCAGCCAGTGCTGCCTGAGGTCTGGCTTTGCCTCTTCCATCATTTACCTCAGAATATGGAAAAGGCAAGAGAAAGGAAAGAAGACAGCGCTGAAGTTTAAATTTCCCCCTGACTTTTGTTACGAGGGCTTTCATATACTGTCATGAGAAAAGTCTGCAAACCAAATCCCATTCTGCCCCTCTGCCAGGCTTCTTTAGTTCTGCAGAGGGTCACCACCAAAACCCGAGGTTAAACCAAGGGACACAGTGACTGTGTTTGGAACTGAGTTTATACGCCTTATATCCATAATGCAACTTTGAAAAGAGGGAGGAAAAAGAGGGAGTCACAGATTGAGAAGCAGGATAGAGCAGGAATTTTTTGAGATAATAGGAATTTAATATCTGAATGTAGAGATGCTGACCAGATAAATCAGTGACTTCAGGGGCATCAAGGGAGAGAAAATGAATGAGCAGCAGCAGGGAGATGCTGTTTCGTAGGGAAGTTCATCAAATGCTAGTGAAAGAAAAAATATTGTTATTACAGCAGGACAATTGAGAAGAAAATATTACGTGTCTGCATAATACTTAGCTGCTTAATACTTTCTTTCTTTCCCACCTAATAGTGATGCTATTGCTGAGATTAGAGCAGTCTGCATTGAAGAAATTGGTGTCTGGATGAAAATGTACAGTGATGCCTTCCTGAATGATAGTTATTTAAAATACGTTGGTTGGACACTACATGACAGGGTAAGTATTGTGTATTACTGCGGAGCAGAAGATACTATAAATAGCTGATGTCCTATTAACCGAAATGTGTTTGTTCTATCATCTTTGATTTTTAAAGACATCTGTCTTCTCTCTTGCTTGTCATTTACCTTTTGGCCAGCTTATTTCAGTGTGTGCACTTGAATCAGGATGCACCATTCCCAAACTGCATGCTGCTTAATGAGTTTTTTTTCTGTGTTCAGTCTTCACTGGAGTTTCTGGGCAGAAATCCTCCCCACACTTCCTTTCTTCTGATTGCAAGAGAAAGAGAAGTCTCCTACTATCACTCCTATCATGTCTGGAACAGAATTTAAGGAGATTTCCAGATGTGACTTCTACTGAACACTGCCCAATAGCTAAAGGAAACGGAACTTTTGGGGTCCCGGAACTAACCAAGAGGCATCAGCAGCACCAGAGCCAGTGACATTCTCATCAACTCATTTTCCCTTTGCTATTTTAGGTTTATTGACATTCAGCACCAGACTGCTTTAAAGGCTGCTTATCTGCTCATCTTTCTCCGTGTCTGTAAAAGTTTTGTCTGGCAGAAATGTCTCTTTATCAAGTCCATCACTTGGTGCCAGCCTAGGAGATCTTAGAAGGTTGTTTGGGTTGATCTCGGAGTGCAGCCCTCTGTATCAGCCATCTCTCTGGAAGGAGGTTCTTCAAGGTTCCCTATAGTTTCCTTTTCTGGAAAAAGTCTTGAAAGATGGAAGCAAAAGGATTTGTACCAGGAGGTTCTTTTCTACCTGACCACTGCACTTAGTGCTGGTCATATCCGTGATTGGGTCTACACAGCAGCCGGTGACTGCAACAAGACTAGCTCTTTCCCAGTGCTGATAGGAAATGCTGATGTTTTTGCTCTGCTAGTGAGAGGGTTTCTTCCACAAGAAAGAAGTTTCTTCAGCAAGAATCAACTGGGCCCAGCCCTTCTTCTACTCTTATCAAACCCACTAGAAATGGGATTTACTCTTAACTATTTTCCTGACAGAATCCAGGGAAAACGGACAAGACCTACCTATATTTTTGCGGTACTATGTTCCAGCGTCCTGCTTCAGGCTATTTGTCTTCTAACACTGTGGCTGGAAAAAAATTCATTAAAATTCATAAAATTTATTAATGATACTTGCACAATTAGTAGTTTACAGCTATTTCTTAAAAAGACTGTATCTTCAAGCCAAAGAAATTGTTCTGCTCCAGGTTCTCTTACTAGAGCTCTAGCTGACAAAGCACCTGCATCTTCCTTGGTTTGGACCATAAATACTGTTACTACTTGGCAGTTTGCTTTGAAGACTAGGCCTGTGGTGGCTTTCCTTTCTTAGCCTGTAGCTCCCCAGCTTTTAATTAAAAGTGACAAATGATCCCTCAAAACTTCATCCCAACCCCAAAGCATCATTTTCCTTGGTGTCGCAGGCATTTGAGACCGCGCACCTCAATTCACCAGTGGCTGTTTTGGAGCTCACTCAAATCTTAGCAGATTTCCCTTCCAGCAGCACACGCAGGATTGTGTGGGAAGTCTCTGATGACTTTAATACCTAATTGCAGCCCAAGTGCCATGGATTTCTCTGTCTGTAAATAACTAATTTGAGTGCTCATACGCTGCTATGCATCATATATAATTATTTTTATTAATATTGTATATGTTTAATGCCTAGAATGAGACGGCTTGTCACTAGAATAAGGGAAGAAGCAGAGGCAGGTGAACCAAGTGTCAAAGAATGAAAACAGACAAAAAAAGACATTTGGGGAGACACAGAGAGGAAGAGGGAAGTGCGGTAGGAAGAATATATTGGAAAGAGCAGGAATAAGGAGTCAAGAAATGCAGAACTCATCCAAAAGAACAATATCCCATTGTTTGTGAATAATGTGCTTTTTACCTGGCAGCCCCAGGAAGCTTTTCTGCCACTGGCCAAGTTCCTGCTCATGGTTTTGCTTTGGTTTTGACCAGAAGGGATTTTTTGCTCTGATCAGTACTTAGGATATTGAAAAAAAACAAAGGCTGAGGCAATAGCCATGAGGTGTTTCCATCTCACATGAACAGAAATCAGCCCAAAATGATTAACTGCTCTGGAAGCTTCCCGCTCTTAAAACGAGAGGAGGCGGCGTGGGAGATAACGACCAGTTTTGTATCCTACTTCCGAATAACAAACGAAACCACAGGGAAGCCCCAGTTTGTACATTTTTGGATGTAGGTATTTTATATGTAAAATACACGTAGGTATTTTACATACATGGAATATTTTTTATGATTTGTATTTTAATCCTCTCCCTTCCTCAAATTACAGATGCTTGTTTGTTTTATTAATAGGGGATTAATAGGGGATTACCTTCTCATTTAAATATGACTTCCTAGTTAGGCCTTTCTCTCTTTTTAAGCATCTTTTTCATAACCATGCATCTTAGAAGATGAATAAAAAATATATAAAACTGTAATATAATTGCATATATTTACTATATTTTATGTATAGTTTATATATATATAATATGTGATTATTATATATATAAGTGTATATATTTAAAACTTGATTTTAAAAAATGTTAGATCAGATTGTCCAGTCTTAATTTTCTCCTCCCTGCCTCATGGAACTGCTCTGAAACCCTAATGCTCTCCCTGGGATCTGGCAGTCCCAGATTCTAACCCAGCGCCTTTTTTGCTTTACATCTCTCTGCTTTGCCTGTTCTGTGAAAAGACTGAGCAAGGGTCCTGGGGAAGGGGCAGTATTTGAATAGCTAATAGTGATGGCATCCTAAACAATAAGAAAGAAATAATTGAACTTTGGTTATATAGAAAATTAAATTGTAGTTTCTGCCTGGCAGCCTCACATTTTCTGTCACAAATCAGCATTCTTTCTTGTCTCACACCGTTCTGGAGCACTAAAATCCTGCATACTAAAGCAGAGTCATCCTCTACCCTGTATCTGGCAATTCTGAATGGTAAAAGATAGCAAGCTCTCGGGGTCAGATATGCCAGTATGAGATAATTTCTCATATTCATGAAAAAGAATGTAAATTAGCATAAATATAAGAAAAATAAATAGAATTATCTGAAACCTTTTGGGGAAGAATGAGAATTGCAGGAATGAGTGGACTAGAGAGGCATCTATAAAACTGATTCCTTCCCAGCTACTTCTGTGCTGGACAGGAAATCCCTGCGTGTTCTTTCCCCAGAAATGCTTGTGGTGCTAAAAGCTCACATTAACGCTCTCTTTCTATATTTTGGATGATTCTCATGGTTACTTATCTCACTGGCCTCGTATGTTGATGGGCTTTGGTCCATGTCTGCTCCTTCCCTTCAGAATTCAGCCCAGTGGGCAGATGCTCCTTCCCTTGAGCCTCCCACGGGCTCTTGTGCAGGTCGCTGCCTTTGACACTCCCCTGTAGCTTTCTGCTCTCTGCTGACTCTATTTTAAAGCCTTCTTAACAGGATTATTGAACTTGCTCTCCTCTCTTGCTGAAGTGGTGAATACCATTCTTGACCAACAGCTGAAAAAACAGACTTTTTGCTGACAGAAAAAGTCCCTCTGTCATCTGTCTACCAGGAAGGGAGTCATTTCCGAGGATGCATCTGTGTCTGCTGGGTCTTTGCTCTCAGCTGGAAGGATCTGCCATAGCACAACCCATCCCTCTTCTACCCTTGCTCCCAAAGTGGGGCTGTCATTCATCTTCTGCCGTGCAGATGAGCAGCAGGAGGCTGTAGCTGGGCTCCAAGATGCTTTTTTATTTTTGATCATGTCTCAAGGCCACCTTCTCAAGCCCTCAAGGCAGTTGCAACTTGAGAGAGCCACAACTAACCCGGCTACCACTGCTGATGCCGCGTCGTGCTCCTTGCGTGCCCAAACTGATCCTGATCCTGTGGGACTACACAAGCTAAGAGGAGATTTATGGCATCTTCTAGCACTAGCAGTGACCACAGTGCTGTCCCTTACAGGCCACACGGCAGAGCAGAGTCACCATTTCTGGTGCCTCCACAGAGCTTCCACTAAAGACCCACCCTCCCTGCAGTTGTGCCTGTTGCCGTAAAGATCCTGTGAGGTTGGCCACATCCATGTAAAGTTCTGGAGAAACTGCTCTTCTCTTCCTTTTGTCAAATAGTTTTTTTTAACTGCTGTTTTTAAGTTCCTTCAGCTTTGTAAATGTCGGATTGGTTATAGAACAGACACGCACAACTCAAGTCCTGTAGATTTGGAGTTTTACCTGTAAAGTTCAATCATTTGCATTTTTTTTCCTATTTTGCATTTCTGTATTACATTGTTTCTCTAGGTTGTACTGAGGAGTTACTCAAAAGGAAATGAAACAATAGCAGACACTTAACTGATGACATTTCAAATCCTTTGTATATGCAAATGGGAGAAAATTTAACATTTGTTTTGCAGGCAGCTGCATGGGGTTTTTGGGTTTTAGCTGAATTGCAAATTGGCTGTGGTATCTCATTTGCATAAAGCTTTAAATGTACATTAAACAAATTACAAGATTATATTATTTAATATTCATGTGCATTTGATTAGGGTATTATTTCAACTAATCTTAGTGTGTTTTATTTAGCAAGGTGAAGTGAGGTTGAAATGTTTGAAAGCTCTTCAGAGTCTGTATACCAACAGAGAGTTATTTCCCAAACTGGAGCTGTTCACTAATAGATTCAAGGTAAGAGGAAATGTAATTTTTGAAAGGACTACACAAATTAAAATGTCATCTCGTGTTGCGGTGTTTGATTCATGTAAATGAAGCACAAACATAAACTCATCTGCATGTCACTCGCCCTTGCAAGTGCAATGGTAAGACTGTGTTACTGAGCGCTGAGATCTGAGACAAGCTCATTTTATATTTTTTTTTTTTAACTTTGTAAAGTTACTCTGCTGGCCTGGGCCAGGATGACCATTTATCTGTTTGTATTATTGATAACTTGTTAGTTATTGTTCTTCAATCTGCCTGTTCCTGTTTAATGTTAAAATTATTGGATTTTAAGGACACGTGCAGGGTGCTTCACATGTTCTGAAATGAATCTGGTGGCAGCAGCCTGGCCCACGGCAGGGGAGTTTCCTTTTAGACAACTGCAGCTGGACCAGCATGAAAACACTGCCATTTTTGCCTAGTATCTCAATGAACACAGGGCTAGTAATTCATGTTTTATTTCCCAAGTGAAGTAGCTGTAGGGCTGAGTGTGGAA
The DNA here is from genome assembly GCA_034781795.1 of Crypturellus tataupa. Lineage (NCBI taxonomy): Eukaryota > Metazoa > Chordata > Aves > Tinamiformes > Tinamidae > Crypturellus > Crypturellus tataupa. The sequence goes on from JAWLRI010000264.1 coordinate 110,520, forward strand.
ACGCTGCCGTGGGGCTGTTGGGATGCTCGGTGAAACCCTTGTGGCTCTTGTCACCACATCAGCTGGCGCCTTTTACCATGACTTTTGTGTCCTGGAGAACGCGTAACGGTAGGAAAGGCCACCTCCCCAAGGAAATATTTATTTAATGCAGTCTCATTTAAGTCAGGACTATAATGCTGATGAAAATCTTGATTTAGAAAGGAAGAGAAGGTTTAAACTCTATATTCACAGATAAAATAACTGCCAGGCAGCAGACTGAAACCTTTGCACCTGTAGATTTTATATTGCTTCTTTGGAGTTGTCCATAACTGCCATTTCTGTTAACTCTTTTAAAATGGTTTACTTAGAAAAACAGAAAATCTTTTGTCTGTGTACATGATTCATAGAAACATGATGGTACTTAGCCTTTCCCTGCATCCATTTGAGAGATGGAGGAAAGAAAGAAACTGCTGAAATGGCACTGAAGTCTAGATAAAAAGAAAACGTGAAGGTTTTCTCACCAAGCCCTCCCTCTGTTCCCGTTTCCCTGTCTGTTTATTTGTATTTCCTCACCCAACTTTTCCCGGCTGGCACAGTTCAGCCGACACTCGGCTCAATCTGTTCAAGCTGTCAGGAGAAATCTCTTAGAGATCTCCTAGTCGTGTAAGGTACGTTAATTTGATCAAGTGATTGATACGAGTGACCTGTATTGGGCTGCCAGTGTTTTACCCCCCTTCAGAGAGCTGTGAGGATCCACTCGCTGTGTCCCCCTCAGGACAGCTCTGATGTGAGCTCTTCCCTGGCACTTCCATGAGCACCAGCAAATTCATCTGCAGCCGTTTCACAGCTGGAGCTCATCTCACCCTTGTCGGCTGGGTGCTGCTGTCTCCATGGCATGAGGGCAGAAGGCCTTGTTCACAGCCTGATTAGTATATTAATATAAACTCACCTTCATAAACAGTCTAAATTAATATTTTTAAGTCACAAATCCAAGTCAGGCTATTGGCACATGTCGAGTATCCTGTGCTTACTCGTTGGTGTGCAATTCATTTTGTCTCCCATCCTTTCCCAGTGGTTCCCGACAGTGTCCTGGTGTTTAAGGTAGACTTTGGGAGATTGTATGAAACACCACTGAAACTTCGGGAGTAATTTTTCTCAATGATTTTCTCTAGATTTTGTTTTATTAATTGTTGTTTCTTGGCCAAAACCTTCGTAAAATTGGCAGTAATTGTGTCTTCTCCACAAAGTTTCCTATTTTGCTGTTTGAGTTTCTCTGCAAATACCTCAGTCTGTAAGAATGCCTAGCTAAAGCAGCTAAATGCATGAAATTTTCCAGGAATTTGTATGGTAACAGAGGTGCAGTCAGTCTTAACACTACTGAGTATCTCTACAGACCCCTTTTGAGAGTAAAGGCTGGAGATACTACATGTTATCCATGCTGCTCCTAAATTTCAGGGAAGGAATGAGCATCTGTTGCTTGATGTCTGCTGTTAGCCTTTCAGTGCCTGTAACAGTAGGAAAAGGAGCTGGACACCTGTATTTTGTGCTGCTTTGTTCTTGGTGACTTTTAATGGTGCTTCCTAAACATGTTTTGTCTCTTTTCCAGTCTCTGACTTCAGTTCTTTCACATCCCCAAATATGATATAGTAGCCAGTCTATCCTCAAGCAGGTCAAGCCACAGAAATCAAATTTTATTTCAGCTGGCCCCATTTCTTTTCATTAACTTGATTGGTCAAGCAGAGAACACCAAGACGTGCTGCATTTTTATGGATGATAGAAGTTTTCTGCAGATAGGGAGGACAGTGTACATGCATCATGTCTGTTGTAGGTTGACAGCAAAATGAAATTACAGAGAAAGTCCAGAATGGTTCTTCAGCTCTGCAGTCTGCCTCCTCGTTCCCTCCCAAATGCACAGGAATGTTTCTTTGGTGCTTGTTGCTACTCCTTAGTGCTTGTTGGTTGATCCAGTCTGCATATGGCACAGAGCTCCATGGATATACCCTAAGTGCTTGACTGCCTCGAGGGTCCTCATGGGTCTCGTGGAAAGATCTTTCTTACCTAAATTATTTGTTTTGGAATCTAGAGAACTCCTCAGCTGATCTGTTTTTGTGTTTGTTCTTGTTTTCTCTGTGCAACAAAATTGTTTTTCAGGATCGCATTGTATCAATGACACTTGATAAGGAGTATGATGTTGCTGTGGAAGCCATTCGATTAGTCACACTAATACTTCAGTGAGTATTTCTCAAAGCTTGTGTGTTCTCTCTGAAAATGACCTTGGCCGGTAATATTTAAATGACTTAGTTTCTTCACTTGTGTGACGAAGTGAATCTCATACTTTTCATTTAGTTGGAAATCAGACTGTAAAGCTATTGCCATTTTTATAAAGTTAGTACGTTGGCTGCTTGTAAGAGTGCTTGACAGTTTCTTATCTCAGCACCCTTGTAATTCTGACTGCACATGATTCAGTCCTGCAACGAGTAGGCACTGATGGGATTGGAGTATCCACAGGCCTTTGAAATCACAGTTCCTCCATCTAGGAGGGTTTTTGGAGGGAAGGAAGCAACCTTGCAGCTGCCAAAAGCAAGTTGTGGGTGGTGTGAGGACTGCAATTAAACATTTGTTCTGGCTCAGGTGTTACCTTCTGCCTCTTTCAGTGGAAGTGAAGAAGCGCTCTCGAATGAAGACTGTGAGAATGTTTATCACTTGGTGTATTCGGCACACCGGCCTGTTGCGGTAGCAGCGGGGGAATTCCTTCACAAAAAGTAAGTTCTCCATTACTCAAGCTATAGGAACAGATTTGTGACAGCATTCTAGTAGTTATAAGATCCAAAGGCAAGGAGGTAACAGACCAAAATATCACAATTTAGTGACATTTCAGGTACATAATGTGAAACACAGACTTCCTCACTGAAATTCAAGACCTAGTTACATGAAGACATTGTATGCACATTTTTCTTGCGCTAGGAGTCAGAGAATTTTACTGATTTTTCAGGGACCAAATATAAAAAGTTACATATACTTGTCTGTATTAAAATTGCTTTAATGCTTTGTTGAATTACAAAAACTTATACAACCCTGGCTTGTCTTCCTGATATGTAGTCTCTGCAGTCATCACTTTTAAGAACTTCTAAGTCAGTTTATTTCCAAATTATCAACTTCAAGAGGCTTTTAGATTTTAATAATTAATAAAAATTTTCTAAATTTATTTCTTCCCTTAAAAATATGTTACAGCCTGGCTACATATGTCATGAAATCACTGCCCCAGAGGAAACAGACTGGCTTTAATAATTTTCTTTTCCTCTTTTGAGTTGTGGTATTAAGTTGAGGGATTAGACTTTTTAATACACTTAGAGTATGTTCATATCAGAACACAGGTTATATAAAAAAATCACTTAAAAATATCACATCCCTTTGTCAGTGCTGTTAACATTTTCCTTGGTTCATTAGTGTTTTAGAAGTCCACACTCCCTGCAAGGGTTTTGTAGTGGATTTCCATCTCTGTGAACAGCCATGTCTGTTCTTGGGAATTCAGTTACAAAACTCAGTTACCTTTGGTTTCCTCCATGCCATTAGACAAGCTGTAGGAAGTGGTTTGATCTTTGTTAAAGAACATACACTGAAATACCCCTGTCACTTAACATGTGACAAGATAGTTTTGGAGAAATAACTAAAAGGTTAACAAATTTGTCCAAAGACAAATATTGCTGTATTCCATGAATATATATCTTGAAGTAAGCAGTGTTGAAAAAAAAATGGTCCCATCCCAGCAATCATTTTCTTTTGGCTCCTTCTAGCCCATAAGTTTAAGTAGGTTAGCATCTGCCCAAAGCACTTGGGATAAGATTGACCTCATCTAATACTAGATGTTTAAATGCCAGTTTCTAAACTGGTCACTAGGCACCCTTTGCAGTTGGCGAAGGAGAATAGATACTATGATCTGGGGCAGATATTGAAGATATTTCAGTACATACAGAGGAACTTGTTTCTATCTGTTAATTTATAGCTGAATAGATAAGTAGGATAAATGATGTCTATAAAAGTCACATAAAATACAAATTTTCTGCATAACAGAAATATCTGTGATCACGTTAAGCTGGCAGAAGTGAATGCTGAGAGCAGTACGGAGTTAGCCAGGTATCTCATTGCAGAATGGATAATTCCCCTGTAAACAAACAAACAAACAACGTTTCACTGGTAGCTTGCTTTAGCCTTCTTGCTCCTGCTGGTCCCTGAGCTTGGTTGGGAAAATGGGATATCGTGCCTGTGTATCCCACATCCCAGTCGGCATGACCAAGGTACGGCCTTAGTTCTTATGCCATTAGTGGAAAAAATGCTTCCACCATCGTAAAACTTGGAAAAATAAAAATACAACACTATATAAATGATGCAAATGTACAAAATTTCCAAAGTTCTTAAATATAAATGTCTTAAAGACTTCTTTTTCCATGGGTGAAATGCCTCCATCAATACTTTGAACTTCAAGACTTTGAACATAAATTCATCTCTTCTGAGAGGAAGAGCTCATAGCTTTCTTCCCTTCAAAGAAATAGCTTGAGATATTTTCACTGTATTTTATTAAGAAATCTGCTATAACAGGAATGAATGATCATAATATTATTAAGAAATGAAATTTGTTTCAATAACTGTGACAGCTCCTTTTGCTCATTTTCAGGCTGTTCAGCAGACACGATCCCCAAGCTGAAGAGGCTCTAGCGAAGAGGAGAGGGCGAAATAGCCCAAATGGAAACCTTATTAGAATGTTGGTTCTTTTCTTTCTTGAAAGTGAGGTAAAAATAATTCATTTTTAATCTTTACATGCTTACTAAAACTTGGAAATTAAGTAGTGACTTATCAACATCTGTAAGAGGTTGTCTTTTTCTTTGCTTTATAAAAATAATTTCAAAAATAACGTTTACCCTTTATCCCATCTCCTTGTTCATCAGATGAATTCAGGAGAGGATCTTCTGTATGGCTGATTTTGCTTTTACTTGCTCTTGCTTGTCCCCAGTGCACTATACATTGCATTGCTGATAGTATACTGGCTAGAATATGTTGTTGTTATCATTATTATTAGTATTACTATTAATAACAATAACAATAATATAGTACATCTATAATGTTTAGTATTAATAATATTAAAAATATAATAGTATAATATTAAAATTATAAATATTATAAATGGTTACTATAAGTATTATAAATAATTTCATAAATATTGTAAATTAATATTAAATATTATAATTACTATTATAATTATAGTATTATCTTATAATACTGTAATAATATATTATAATGCCACGTGGTGGCATTAAGTGTTTGGCAGCCACGTTCGGGATAGGAGTTTGTGAGACAAATTAACAGAGTTAACGGGTGGGAAAGGAATCACACGTGGATGTGTTACTGTGTCCAGTTCTGGGCCCCCAGTACAAGAGGGATGTGGAGCTGCTGGAGAGAGTCCAGCGCAGGGCCACGAGG
>JAWLRI010000264.1:116073-143593 GCA_034781795.1 Crypturellus tataupa
GAACAGGCTGCCCAGAGAGGTTGTGGAGTCTCCTTCTCTGGAGATCTTCAAGATCCGCTTGGATGCAGCCCTGTGCCCTGCGTGGCCCTGCGTGTGCAGGGGGGTTGGACTAGATCTCTAGAGGTCCCTTCCAACCTTAGGCATTCTGTGATTCTATGATTCTTTGTACATATAAATAGATATTTATTTCACTGCAATTTGTATAAAAGACCTGGATCATAGGAGGAGCTTAGATATGAAAAGGGCTAGTTGAGGAAGGTGATCCTTTGTAGAGGTAACGCCTTTAAGAAGTGTTTCTGGTAGAAGCACTAACAGTAATTAAGGCTAAGAATAATAGTTGAAGGGAAGAAAACTTGCAAGGAGAGAGACATACAGGATTCACTGCAGATAGTGGGGAGAAGGTTTAGAAATGAAACAGGAGATTCCATCTCCCTGAACTCTTGGACGTGCTCCTGTGTAGGAGTCAGTGCTGGCGAGTGAGCGAGCTCGGTGCTCTGTCCTCGTTCTTTGATGGTGGCTAAAGATCAGTTTGTAACTGACAATTAATTAACATAAAGAACATATTTTTGCAATGAAAGAGAAGTTAATATCAGTTATTTACCCACTGAAGTCATTACCTTTTCTGCTACCATTTTGGGAGACCAGAATTAGAAGAATATTTTTGGAGCTCCATCTATTGTTTAGACAGATCACAAAGCTATACTTAGTGGTAATTTCGGATCTTTACATGATTATTTCAAAACATAAATGCACATAAAAACTTTATAGTATTTTTTTAAATTACTATACTCCTAAAAAGTGTAGGTATTCTGGCTCAATTTTCAATTGATTTTTGTTTGAATCACATAGTTATATGCTGCTCTTTTCCTCTTTCAGAGGTGCTTAATACGAAAACTATTAAACTAACAAAACTATTAATATGAAAACTATTCTTGCTGTCTGTTAAAACTGATTGTTGTATTAAAAGGAGCAAGTGTTTCCATATTTATATCGTGCCCCTTTGTTAAAATCTGTCTGGATGAAAAATAGATATATTGTCAGAGAGAATACATTATAGCACCTCCTTATTCTCATGTCCCACCATCATTTCTTTTCATAACACAGTAAGAAAGTAAGCTTAGGTCTTCAAGGTTAAGACTCTGAGGGAGATTTTTCACCAAAAAATACTCCAAGGAAAATAAACTCAAATTATTTTTCTTGCATTTTCCATTAAAACATAGCCACACTGTCATGCAGTTCCATCATTCCCTTCAAAGAAGAGTTTCCAAAGTTAGTCACAGATTTTATTTTCTGTGTGAGTGTTGCCTGCGGACTCTGTCCGTGCCCAAATGGTTGTGAGCGCTGAAGAACCAGAGCTCGTACGAGAACATTTCACTGATGGTTGCTTTGTGATTTCTAGTTGCATGAACATGCAGCTTACCTGGTGGACAGTTTGTGGGAGAGCTCTCAGGAACTTCTGAAAGACTGGGAATGCATGACAGAATTGCTCTTGGAGGAACCAGTGCAAGGAGAAGAAGGTATGTGTTTAATCTTGGTCATAGAGTTTTTAATAAGTCATTTCAGGTGTTGACAGTAAAATATGAGGCTTCTCCAGGCAGTCTTAAAACCAAAAACAAATTCTCAAGAGGAGTAAATGAAGGAAAATATTTTATAATGAGTCTTGAATCCTACTTGGTTAATAGATCTGTGTGCATGAGATTGGTGGTAGAAGGTTCCTACTGGAAGGGATGTTTTGTCCAGATCCTTGATAAATCTTGAGGACTTTCCAGCTTCAGGGACCTTCACAGCAGCTGGGCAGGTGGAGAGCTGATGTGCTCTGACTACGCCCTACGCGTCATTTCGTAGATCTTTATTGTATGCCCCTACAGTCAATGCTTTTCCTGACTGCAAACTTCCAGCTTACTTAGCTGTTTCCCTTACCACCTCACTCCACACATCTGATCATCTCTGCTGCCCTTCACTGATTTTTTGAGTTCTACCACATCCACCTGAAGATGATGTGAGCAGTAACTCAGAGAGCGACCCAGCAAGCTGTGTTTTTCTCCGCCAGACAAAATGCTTTCTGCTTTGTTCTCTATTCCCACTATTTTAAAGCCCCATTCACAGATGGGGTCTGTGTATGACCCCAACTGATGTTCCGTGTTGTTTCCCTTGCGCAGCGATGTCCGACCGGCAGGAGAGTGCTCTCATCGAGCTCATGGTGTGCACGATCCGGCAGGCTGCGGAGGCGCATCCTCCCGTGGGCAGGGGCACTGGCAAAAGAGTAAGTCACGTTGCAACAGTGGGTTCAGACCTGCGTCTGTTACCACTGCTGTAAAAAATATTTGTCTACAGTACCACTTTGTGACACTTCTATATAGAATTTTTATAATTGATGCTATCTGATTAAAAATTTTTGAAGAAAAGTAGTAGAAACTATTTCTAGACATATTTGAATGTTTTGTTTCAATTTGGTTTTCATGTTACTGTGTTGATTAGTATGTAATTACAGCCTGACAACTTTTTTTGCAGTTTTCAGATGTTCTTTTATCAATACCCTGGCTTAGACTTGGAGCATCTACCAGCATCTGCAGCCCGCGTTGTTCGTCTAGATTAGAACTGAGAGAGTAGAGCTCACACCACTGGGTGCCATAAAAACCTCAACATTTGACATGCTGCTCAAATTTGCAGTCTCAGTGTTAAATCGTTTGTTTATTAGATAGTCACTGTTCAGAGACCTGCATCAATTTTCAGTTTCTTTCCTAAGGCAAAGCGCTGCCTTTTAAGCACTGCATTATAAGTCATTTGGAGCCATGAGGTTGGAGTGATCATCAAGCTTTCGTTTATGTTCTCCATAAATACAGCATCCAGGTTGCAAAATTCTTGACTTCACAGACAAATTTCTCTACTTTTTGGTAGCCCCCTTCTTTTCCGTAGGTTAGACTAAAATTAAATAAAGCCATATGAACATTTTATATTTTTATTAGATTCAATTCCGAATGATCCTAACTGGATTATTACAGAATGCCACAGGCTCATTTGAAATGAAATCTAGAGATAGACTTATCATTTTTTATTGCTAAACTGGAGCAGTTACTTAACTGCTTAATTTTTATGTGCCAAAAGCATATTAGCCTTATGTCCTGCAACAGCACCCTGGGAAAAGCTCCAAGAAGCCATCAGTTTAAATATTATTTTTATACTTTACCTTATGAATGCATATTCTAAGAAATTCCTAATTCACTAAAATATCGAGGAGGAGGAGAATCTACAGAAGTACTTAGCCAGTTTACCTGAGCGTTTCTTTTCCTGGGTTACCAGCTCTGCTCTATCAGTACAACTTAACTGTGTGTCGTGTCTCTTCCTCCAACAATTCTGGCAGACAAAGCCAACAAATATTCAGAAGTTCAACAAATATTTTGTATTTGTATTTTCTGCTTGCAGCACCAGAGACTGTCACTACTCACTTTCTGGGTAGTTTTTCTATCTCAGGAGATCCACAGTTCACATCACTTAGGCTTAGAATTTCTTAAGTCATAGGATGCCTATGGATGTATTTCTTCAAAGCTAAAGAAAAGTTGTCAGTGAAATAAAATGCACCTCCTGAAGGGTGATCAGAAGAGCATTGAGATCATCCTAGGAACCCGACTTGCTTATTAGTGTTACTATTTCTAGGGATCTTTGCTTTGACAGCATTTGTAACTTCAATATATCTGTCATTAAAATTTGCAAATGAGTTCTGTGCACTTGAATGTGTGTCCTCACTGCGGATTATGTTCCAGTTTGGAGGTAACAGTCCTGAATCTGCTAATGAAAATCCCTGTTGCGGGGTGGGTTGGTTTTAGTTTTCTTAATTATATTTCATTTCACGCTGATGTCTTACATTAACACTACATCTAACGTGTGAAAAACAGAGCCAATTCACTTGAAAGTAAGAGCAAACCTTCCACTCTCTTGACTTACAGTCGAATTTCAGTCCTGAAAGCGCATTGATGTGCAGAGACGATGCCATGTTGAATGAAATGGCATTTTTCTTTACAGGCTTCTTAGGTCCTCCCATGTAACCACTCTTCAAATGTTTTAGGATTTTTTGCTCCTGTTTTGGTTTTTCTTTTTAAATACACTTGCATGGATTTTGTTTGTAATAGAAACTTTAGAAAGATTAATGAGTGTTATATTCAGAAACTTTATTCACTGTAGTAATTTTTAATTGCTTGCAGGTCTTAACGGCAAAAGAAAGAAAGACTCAGATAGATGACAGAAATAAATTGACTGAGCATTTCATTATTGCACTTCCCATGTTGCTATCAAAGGTACATTTTTCTATAGCATAAATAGTTTACTGCTATTTACAGTTGTCTTTCAACTTTTCCTGCTGTAGTATAGATTTTTAGTTTGACTTTGCTTTTTGTTTTGTTTCAATGGTGTCTAGTATTCCGCTGATGCAGAGAAGGTTGCAAATCTCCTGCAGATACCTCAGTATTTTGACCTGGAGATCTACAGCACAGGCAGAATGGAAAAGGTACAGTATTTGGGGCAAAAATTCTCCCTGTTGCAAGAGCCTGGTTACCAGTGCAGTCACACAGCATTGTGCCTGAATTCCGAAGCCGTTAATCTTACCCTGATTTGGTGTTTTCTTTGCCTGAAAGTTGTTTTGAGTTGGGGTGTTCAGGGAATGTGAAAGCTGAACTTCTCTTCTGCTCTGCAGCATCTGGATGCGTTACTGAAACAGATCAAGTTTGTCGTGGAAAAGCACGTGGAATCGGATGTTCTTGAAGCCTGCAGCAAAACCTACAGCATACTCTGTAGTGAGGAATATACCATCCAGAACAGAGTTGACATAGCCCACAGCCAACTTATCGATGAATTTGTGGACCGGTTCAACCATTCAGTAGAGGATCTGCTGCAGGAGGTTTGCTTTCTTAAGATGAATTTAGATTACATAAAATACACTATGGTATAAGCTGCAGAAAAACATCCTCACTCCATCATGAAATTGTCCGTGTGAAGACTTAGAGCAGCAACAACTATTTCAGAATTATTTAGTGCTATTTCTCTGCAAAATATCCCCTAAACTTGCCATGAAGCCTGCAAAGCATTGATGCTGTAAAACAAAGACCACAGCACCATCCCACTTCTGCAAATTTAGTGCAGTATTTACCAGTTCACCTAGGAAATGAAATGGATGAATGGGTGAAAAATGATGAAAAATGCAGGGAAAGGCGCATTTACATTAATGCTGGTGGTGATTCTCGTAGTCCAGAATGGACATATGCAGGCAGCAGAATCAAGCCTGGATTTTGCCTTGTTTTAGTAAAACTTACACGGGTTTACTGAGAGTTCTGGAAAGAAGGAAGTAACAATGAGGGTCTGAAACCTGGAGGTATGTAAGATTTACTTAAAAGAATTTATCCTACAAAATACCAAAGAGACAGAATAAGGATAGAAATTGCACTTTTTTTCCTCTCTGTAAAAGTTTTTTAGTACTTCTTAATTTGTTGAATTTTGATGCTTTTTAAGCATAATTTAGGGGCCACATAGGTCTTTTTCTTCACTTCATACTGCCTAATGCACTGTGCATACACTTAAATTTTGATGCACATTTATAGAAAGTTCAGCAGTCTGTATTTTATAACTGAATATCAAAGAAAAGAGCAGGAGAAGCCTTGAAGGATGCACTGGGATGACTGGGCAAAGATGGATCTTCTGAAGGAGCAGGGACCAGCGGTAGCAAATACTTCTGCTGTAGCCCCTTCCTTCACCCAGCTTTGGAAAAGGGTGGAGAAATACGAGCAGGGGCTTAAGATCTTCCTGTGTGTTTGCTTGGAGACCTGCATGAGAAAAGCTGGCCTGGGAGTCATATGAGAAATGAAAAATTAAGAGTGTTAGACTCATATGGAAGAGGGAGGGCAGGGGTCAGACATGTGGCAAGAAGGATGGGGAGGCAAAAATGAGATAAAAATGTGAAATAGCAAGGAGTTTAAATTTTGGCATTTCTTTACTGGATGGTATTTTGTGAAATAATTAATTTTAGTAAATCTAATCATTATGAAGAGATTTGCAATTCTGAAACACACACATCTCTATCCGAGCAAGTGTCACACTGTTTTATGGCTTCCTGGTTAGGTTACTAATGAGAGAAATACTGATTGACAGTTGCATCTGAAGACAGGGAATTCTTTGAATACCTGGACTTTTAGCTAGAAAGGAATTGATTGATCAAAACAAAATGAAATGGAGAAGAATTGCGTTTGGTGTATTTTACACTTCAGAAGATTCCTGAAAAAAATGAAGTTTTGGAAATGTCTTCTTTCCAGTGGTTCACCAGGAGAATTTGATATTCAGTTTTCATAAAATTTTAGGATAATGACATTTTAAAAAAAATTAAAGAGCAATTGAAGTTAAAAGTTTTAATTGTGTGGGATATTTACTTGGGTTTCTAATTCCCCCAGATCTATAAAATATAAAAAAACAGCTCCCTCCTCCTACTGCTGGAAGATGTACGTTTGAATATAAAGAGTGTGATACTGTTGAGTATTACCAGATGATCTTGCTTATTTCCTTGCACTGTGCAGCACTTGTTTCAATATTGTTGTTATCGGAAGTCAGTTTTGGTGTCAACATAAACTTTCAAATGAGTCTGCTCACGAGCACTCTCTGTTCGTGGATTCTGCTTTTCATGGGTTTCCTTTCATTTTCAGGGAGAAGAAGCTGATGATGATGATATATACAACGTGCTCTCCACGCTAAAGAGACTAACCTCTTTTCACAAGTATGTCATTTGGCTGTTAATTTTGTCCTTTCAGCAAATACCAGTTTTCGTCTAGTGTTAGGAAACAAGAAAATTTATTGTCCTAGCTGTAAAATGGAGACTGATGAATGCTTTTTGGCCGGAGAGGTTGTGGAGTCTCCTTCTCTGGAGATCTTCAAACTGGGTGTTCCTGCTGGAGCAGGGAGTTTGGACCTGATGATCTGTAGAGGTCCCTGCCAACTTCAGCCATCCTGGGATTCTGCAATTTTACAGATTTATTATGAATATACATATGGCACACCATCTCGTGCTAAATGCTCTTATACCTAGGAGTGTTGCACCAATACTCCCCTCCACATCAGACAGCCTGCACATGAGGGACGGTTCGTATTCCCACAGCCAGTGGATGCAAACCACATCTTTGCCTTGAGCTTCAGCTTAGGAAGAGCGTGGAGGAAGCTGTTTCTATCCGTTTCTAAATACCTTTGTAATTCTTCTCCTGAAAATAGTAAAGATAAGTAGTAGTAAAAAATGATCACTGATAGTTTATGGTGAGAGTTTGGAAGACAGCATTTGTTTTCCTGCTAAAATGACAGGGATACAGTTCCCAGCAGAGTGGCTGGCAAGGTCTTAGCTGCCTGGATTGTGCAGAAACCCCTTTTCCAACCTTGCGGTGCACCACAGCAAAGGGACCAGGCGAAAGCTTTGCAGGTCCTGCGGCTTTCTGAGACTCCTACGGACACCCTGCAACTTGTGGAAAACCCAGACCATTTCATTTGAACTGCCTGAATTTCAGAGGTAGCACACAGGCTTCATGTATCAGCTGTAGGAAGTTACTGCTCTTGGTGAGCGGGCAAGAAAGCTTCACACGCTGCTGTGAGTCACAGATCACTTCTTCCTTACCACAAGGTGTGAGAGGTATTTGCCTCTGTAATCCTTTTTATACCAATAAGCATATTTTGTTTTAGTGACTTGTTCCTCCCTCCGTGCTGTGCTTGGTCCTCAATCCTAAATCCTCCATCACTGTATGAAATAGCTCAGAAATATCTGCTCTTTCTTCCCTTTCTTCCAGAGTTCCATGGAGTTCATTAAATTGTTACTAATTTCTGTAGTGGGGCAGGCTCATACATGTGCAAATGAGTTCTTCTGTCTCCCTGGTTACACTCTGAAGCCACTCATCCTTCCCCAGCAGCACTGCCAAGAGAGCAGCACAAATCTTAGACTTTCCTGAGTCTCTCATGTATACGCTCTTCCTGAGGGCACCAAATCTCTAACGAGATGCTTCAGACTCGCTTGATATTTTAGACTCCAAGGCTTTGTAGAGGAGACAAAAATCAGCACCAGAGACCTCTAACTTCTCCCTCAAAAAAAAAAGGAGAGAGAAAAGAAAAATATCTTGCTGAGCTGAATAATAACTGTTTATCATTTCTCAGATGATTTGTAGTTAATGATTATATTGTAATGGGAATTTTTAATTAATATCTGCTTGTGTATGGGAGCTGAAATCCTTGTCATTACTGAACGTTAAATCCACTGAGGTTCCTTTGCTGAAGGGAAGTTATCGCACCACGTGAGACAGAGTCTTACCAGACCTATAGATAATAAGATTAAGGTCTTCAATCCAAAGTTACATTGGGCATTTTCTTTTCAAAGAACAGTAGCTGTTGTCTGATATTGTAGTTCGTTTTCTGTCATCAACTGGTTGCCAAAAAATATGTATCACTGAAGAAGTGGAAATGGTGGGTTAACAACTGAATTTGGTCTTGAGACAGTGCAATAAAAAAGCACTGAGGTTTCAAAAAGAAGCAAGTGTTTTTTCTGAGAGGGGTATCTCGTGGTAGTTCTTCATTTGGGAATGAATTAGCTTACAAAAGTGGATCCTTGGAAAATAAGGACAGATATTCTATGGTTCTTATTTCCTGCCCAGTTTTTCTCCTAATTAAATTCAAGTAAATCAAATAGTATTGAAATCACTCACAGTATTAGAAGAGGTCTGTCACCTTACATGCTGGATCAATGAAAACAAATGAGTGGGAAATGGATATTTTAGAAAGAATAAAATTGCTGTTTGGCAGCAAAGGGCTCTCAACAAACTTTCTAAATTAAAATGTCTTTCATCAAACAAGGAGAACGGTATTTTAGGTACAAATGAAATTCTTCATTACAGTCCTGCTTTCCAAGTCTTCAGAATGGAATAATAAATCTTGTTGAGGTTTTCTGAAATAAAATACTGAAAGAAATATGTAGACCTGTATGTACAGCATGGTTTTACATTTAGAAGTGAGCGTGGTTAGTATAGGGTAGCCCTTCCTCTCTGCACTCTGACGTCGTGAGCCTGCTCATGGCTAGAACAGCTTTCCAGAGATGAGAACTGTGGTTTGTCACTGTAAGCGTGGGCAGGACACTGCCAAAGCAGGTAGAGGTTCCTCTTAACAAATCCTTTCCGTTACCTTTTTCCTTTGGTTGACCATCATATCAGATCAGATTCCTTCAGACCAAGTTATTTGGAAGTTTGTTATATCTTGAAGAAGAAAGACTGAAGATAAATGAAACCTGAGTAGAGAAATAACACTACCTAGAAGAGCTGCTTTAAACTCAAGGTGCAGCTGGGCTCACTATGTGCATCTTTTAGAAGACATAATTTTGTGGAGGGAGAGAGATCTTTTGTAAGTAGTTTTCAAGGCTGCTTCTGTCCTTGCTTTCAGAAACACTGTGGAATTGATAGCTTTTTCTCAGCTCTCATAGTGCCTGTGCCCCAGTAAACAGGGCTATCCATAGGGATGCAAAGAATCCTTCTCTCATGAAATGCTGGACCTTGAAGAACACCAGAAGGTGTTCTGATGTGGAAGGGACCAAGAGAACAACAATTCTGTTAAATATGAATTTCATTCTAGGAATCTCTGTGTCAGACAAGCTGCTTTGGTGCATTGTGTTATATCCAGGTCATCTTTAAGGGAGGTTGTATTGCAGAGCACCATGAAATTTGTAGTATCAAATTGGAGTTGGTATTTCTCAGCTCTGAGGACATTTCCAAGGGCCAGGCCCAGAGCAAAGAGCTAAGGTGCCCCCAGCCGTCACGGCCGGGGACAGTGTCCCACAGTGGGTGACTGACACAGAGGGGTCTCAAATGAAAAGTCAGAGGTGAGGTGATTTTTGCTTTCATAATCTCTGTGGGATAATTTATGCTGCTGTCTGCCTCTGCACACCAAGGAGATTTTCCTGCTTTAATTACAACGCTGTAATTAAGGAGGTGCAGCTCTGCCTTGCTGGCAGCCCTGTGAATTGCTGGAGCAGGGTCTACGCGCTCGATACCGCTAGGCAGAGGCAGTTCCCTGAGAGCCTATAATTTATCAATAATCCATCTCATTTCCACACTTCCACCACCATCCAGAATTTAAGTGTGCGGATATGTTTGCTAAAAAAGAGAAGAGAGAAGAGAAGAGATGAGTATAACGTAATTGTGAACCATTGGAGGGGCAGTTGCAGCTGCTTGTCTCATGTGCCTGCATTTCACGCTGTCTTACTTGAGGTATTTTCAGATCTTTAAGAAACCCAGCACAGCTGATCTCTCTTTCTTGCTTCTTGTTCTAGTGCTCACGATCTCACGAAATGGGATCTGTTCAGTAACTGCTACAGATTACTGAGAACTGGAATTGAACACGGAGCTATGCCAGAACAGGTACACTGCGCCTTGCAAACATACATGCTCTGGGATTCAGGTGGTATAGAGCTTTTTTTATGAAATTACTGTTGTAATGAAGTGTCATCCAAGGAGTGAAAAAATGTTGATTTTTTTTCCTGTTTCTTCCTTTGCTGTATGTGATTTTCTCATCTTATAAGATAAAGTGGTGTTCCTGGCTGCACTGGCGCAGAGTTAGAGCCTGCCTATCTTGGCTCTGCACATTTCCACAGCCCATGTCTATACAGGGCTCAGAGCTGTGGGACTTTCTGCTCTTTCTGCAGTTGCTACTTAAGGCTACCTAATTTTATTTATTTATTTATTGGAAATTGGGCTACATGTTCATTTGATAATGATATGGAATTCCTGATTGCTCTGTTAGGAAATTAAGATGTAAAGATATTTAAATGGATGCTTTTGCACTGAGATAGCCAGTTGCTGGCTTTTTCTTCTCCTATGTTGTGACACCATTTTTTACTATATCCTAACACTGTTCTCTGCTTTGTTTTGCTTCCGAGTATGCACACAGTATTTTATCACCAATTGTAAACTGTTTCCTTCCTGCACCAGACTGAGGAATAACACTGTATCCTTGAAACCAAAAAACACTGCCCAAGAGCTGCTCCTCTTTTTCTTTACACGTGTTCTAGTGATCTGCTTGATGTTTCCAGCGTGCTGCGATTCACAGTGTTCCCTCTGTTACAGATAGTTGTTCAGGCCCTGCAGTGTTCCCATTACTCTATTCTCTGGCAGCTGGTGAAAATCACTGAAGGCTCCCCTTCCAAAGTAAGTAATTCAAGCAGTTCTGCTGGAGACACAGAACTTGCCTAAATATGCATTAGACCTGAGTCTTAATAACTAGACGCCAAGCAGAGGCGATATAAAATATTGTGTTTTCATTTATTTAAGGCTTTTACAATCTATTTGTCAGAAATTTGCCTAAGCAAACTATACAGGTGACGGTGAAAGCCTGTCTGTATTGGGGTTTAGCCCTGTTGATTGTGTTGTTGTTATTGCTGAAGATAATGTGTTCTGTTATGAGTCCAGCGGTTTGCATGAACAGGTGAGTGATGCTGACAATGCTTCCCTAATAGATGCAAGCGGAACTGTTGATTCCTGCACCGTGGATAGCTGTTTTATTACTGTTTTTACCTTTTACTTCATTTTTTTTTATGTTGCTAAATATAAAGATCAAGTTGCTATCAGTGACTAATAAAAAGTAAGCACATGGAAGTGTAATGCTGTAAGGATAATGTTACATGTAACTTATTTTATTTAGCCTTTCCTGGATCTTTTCCTAGCTTTTTTTTCACCCCTCCCTCAACTGCAGGGTAAAATTAGGTCTTTCTAGAACAATTTCAAAAGTATTACAGCAAATCACAGAACTCTGTGAAAATGAATAGTATGTGTACTTCCCCATCAGTTTCAAAGGAAAAGCAAAGTACTATAAAAATAAGCATTTCATGTACATAAAAAATGGCAGAATGCTTTGTAAATAATTTTTCAGAATATGGATATATTTTCATTTTAAAATAGCTTCTGGAGAATAAGGACTATTATTATTCTATATCCTTCACATTGCCCTTACTCATCTTTTCAGAGGTGCTTGCTCAGTTTCTTTACAGAATCTGAGTCCCAGAGTGGTTGAGGTTAGAAGGGACGTTTAGAGATCTAGTCCAGCCCCCTGCTCCAGCAGGGACACCCAGAGCAGGGGCACAGGGGCATCCAGGCGGGTTGGAAGGTCTCCAGAGAAGGAGCCTCCACAGCCCCACTGGGCAGCCTGTGCCAGGGCTCCGGCACCCTCACAGCAAAGAAGTTCTTCCCCACATGGAGGTTAAACTTCCTGTGTTTCAACTTACACCCATTTTCCCTTGTCCTGTTACTGGCCACCACAGCGAAGAGCCTGGCCCCATCCTCCCTGCAGTCACCCCTCAGGTACTTGAACATGTTGATCAAATCTCCTCTGAGTCTTCTCTTCTCCAGACTCAACAGACGCCGCTCGCTCAGTCTCTCCTCACACGGTCGATGCTCCAGTCCCTCACTCATCCTCGTGGCTCTGCGCTGGCCCCTCTCCAGCAGCTCCACGTCCCTCTTGTCCTGGGGAGCCCAGAGCTGCCCCCAACACTCCAGGTGCCTCCCCAGAGCTGGGCAGAGGGGCAGGATCCCCTCCCTGGCCCTGCTGCCAACGCTCCTCCTGCTGCAGCCAGGAGCCCACTGGCCTCCTTGGCCACGAGGGCCCATTGCTGCCTCAGGGGCAACTTGGTGTCAACCAGGACTTCCAAATCCCTCTCCATAGAGCTGCTTTCCAGCAGGTCAACCCCTAGTCTGTGCTGGTGCCTGGGGTTATTCCTGTCCAGGTGCAGGACCCTGCACTTGTCCTTGTTGAACATCAGGAAGTTCCTCACCGCCTTTCCAGGGATGGAGGTGCAGCTGACCGGCCTGTAGTTTCCCAGTCCTCCCTCTTGCTCTTATTAAAGCCTGCAGTGACACTGGTTTCTTCCAGCCCTCTGGTACCTCTCCCGCCCTTCATGACCTCTCAAAGATGATGGTGAGTGACTGAGCAATGACCCCTGCCAATTCCCTCAACACTCTTGGGTGCATCTAATCCAGGGCTGTAGATTTATGGATGTCTGGTTTGCCTAAATAATCCCTAACCCAATCCTCCTTGGCCAGCAGAAATTCCTCCTCTCCCCCAGTTTTCCCTCTCATATCCAGGCTCTGTAGTTCATGGAGACTGACCTGAGCAGTGAAGACAGAAGCAAGGAGGCATTTAGTAACTCTGCCTTCTCTACATCTTCCACCACCAAGGCACCCTGCCCATTCAGCAGCTGACTAACATATTCCCTAGTCTTCCTCTTGCTGCTGATGTATTTGTAGAAGCCCTTTCTGTTGCCCCTGACATCTCTCACTAACTCTAATTCCAAATGGGCCTTGGCCTTCCCCATTGTATCCCTGCATTCTCTGACAATGTTCCTATATTTTTCCCATGTGGTTGGCCCTTCTTCCACATTATGTATGTGCTCTTCTTCTCATTAAGTTTACCCAACAGCTCCTTCCCCATGCACGCAGGTCTCCTGCCCACCTTGCTCAACTCCTTTCTTGTAGGAATGAATCTTGTAGATCCTGAGTTTGGAGGAAGTGAGGTTTGAATATTAGCCAACTCTCCTGGACCCCTTTCCTTCTAGGGACCCAGGGGATTCCTCCAAGGGGCTCCTGGAAGAGGTCAAAGTTGGCTGTCTTGAAGTCCAGGGTTGCAATCCTACTTTTTGTCCAGCGATCTCCTTGCAGGATCGTTAATTCCAGTATCTTGTGGTCACTACAGCCAAGATTGCCTCCAACTTTTACATTTCCCACTAGACCTCTCTGTTTGTGAGTATCAGGTCTAGCAGCGCCTTCCCCTCGTTGGCTCATCATCACCTGCATCAAGAAGTTAATTGCAGTGTTCTGCAGGAACCACTTGGACTGCCTGTTCCCAGCTGTGTGGTCATCCCAGCAGGCACCAGGGTGGTTGAAGTCCTCCATAAAGACCAAGGCCTGGGGTCGTGAGGCTTCCTGCAGCTGCCTGTAGAAGGCCTCATCCACTTCCTCTCTCTGGCCAGGAGGCCTGTAGTAAACTCCCAAGACTGTGTCGCCCTTGTTGGCTGCCCTTTGATCCTTGGCCCTTGACCCGTGCTTTGTCCTTCCCCACGCTGAGCTCTATTCATTCCAGTTGCTCTCTCCTGTAAAGAGCAACTCCGTCACCTCCCCTTTCTGACCTGCTCTTCCTGAAAAACCTGAAGCGGTCCATGGCCACGGTCCAGCCATGAGAGCTGTCCCACCATGTCTCAGTAACTGCGATCAGATCGTGGCCCTGCAGATGCACACGCATCTCCAGTTCCCCTGCTTATTCCCCATGTTGCGTGCGTTTACATAGAGGCATTTGCATTGGCCACCCAATGTGCCTCTCTCTCTACCTGGGGTAGCTGGAACTTGACCACGTGGCCTTTAGAAGATCTCTTGTTTTCCCATCTCGCCTCCTCAGACTCAGGGCGCCCTACCCAGGCTATGGAGTTAGGCAGCTGCGAGTGGCATGACAGACCATCGCCTACCCCATAGCCTGCTCCCCAGATTGACACTCCACTCGAGTCTAGTTTAAAGCCCTCTCAGTGAACCCTGCTAGCTCGTGTCCCTGGGCTCTCTTCCCCCTTTGAGAAAGATGGATCCCATTAGATTCCATCATGCCTGCTGCTATGTGAAGCTTCCTGTTACCAAAAACCCAAAGCTGTGGTGATGACACCAACCACGGAGCCACGTGTTTGTGGAGCATATCCTCCTATTCCGTTCTGTATTGCTGTCAGCACTGGGAAGAATGGAAGAGAATGTGACCTGTGTCCCCGAGTTCCTAATTGTCTGCCCCAGTTCCTCTTCAGCATGCTGCTAGTGTACAGTGTCACACCTGGGCTCCTTACAGCCGAGAAAACTTACTACATCTCATGTATTTTAAATGAACTCAGAATCTCATCGCAATCACAGAATCTGGAGTCTTCCCAGCTCGTGGTTTTGATCTCCTTGGGGAGAAAATTTCACTTTTACAGAAGGAACTAAATAACTGAAAGTCAATTCTGGACTTCCACCCTCATGTCCATGAAACCAGCACACCAAATCTCAGCCTAGTGCTTCCCTAGGAAGGAAACAGGGTTGTTGATGACCTGTGCACCAAGGGGGTTGGGTGTGGGGCACCAAGCACTTAGTGCAATGCAATTCATGGTCAAGCAGCCAAGCCTAGACATCACCTCCAGCTGCTTTGGTAGCATTTTGGGTAAAATTTTTCCCCTTGCTCTGCCTGACAGGGATTTGCCAGGGAATTTACCCACTTTGGAAGGATAACTGTGGCCTCCTGCTTGCAAGTCCTGCAAGCAGCAGTGCCCAGGCATGCCATGCTCTGGGTGCATACACAGAGCAGTCAGTAAGATTCTTATCTCCCTTTGCTGCTTTTCTCCATTTTTTGGAACTAAGTACAGTAGGACGCTGCAGTGCAGCGTAAACGGTGCTGAGTGGTAGCCACCAACACTGTTGGAAAAAAAGGTTTCATTTTTGGAGGGTCTAAGTATAGTAAAATAAATGTTCTCACCAGAAATTATAGCCAGCAGCTGACTTATGCAGTATCTGTGTAGGGCCTGGTCAGGAACGTTGCCTTTTGGAGTCAAAGTACGTGGGCTGATGTTTGTCACATTAACACGAGGGTCCAGTGAAGCTGAAAGAAGTCTTTATAAGTATTGCCGTCATTGGGCTTTTCTTGGAGACAAGCTCAGTGAGCTGAGAGCTCATGGCTCTTGAACATTGTGAAGTTTATCCAAAAATTGGGGTAATAAGGAGAAGAAAGTTCATACTGTGAGTGAGTAGTTTAGAGGAAGGGCAATGGCAAAATAACAGCCTTGGGCTCAGGGGCAGCAGCAGAGCATTTCTGAAGGGCTTCGTGCTGCAACAGGCTGAGGTAGCAGGATGCAGCTGGTGCCAGAGGCAGGGCAAGCTCCTGCTCTGAGCTTCTTTCTGGCTCGCACCGCCAACATATTGTGATATTAAACTGCTCAAGTGCAGGTTATATTTACTGGGGCTCAGCTCAGGGATCCGGGTCACGGTGTGACACCAGTTTTACCTTCACAACCCAGGAGAGGGTGATTTTCCTTTATACCAGTTTTTCATCCAAAGCCAGTGTATGATGTAGGCACCCTTCAAAGGCGTTGACTGTGCTCTGAGAATGGTAAAGACCTTGAACTACGTTTTTCTTTCAATTCTCTCTTAAAAAAAAATAGATTTTTCTACTCTACAATATTCTGGGGATTTCTCCAAATGCAGAAGAGTTCCAGATGGCTCTGTTGTAATGTTTAGCAGCACTTTCTTTTGATGTCTATAACTCTTCAAAATTTAAAGTCTGTAATGTTATCAAGTGAGAAGAACATAATGAATAACATACACCTAGGTGTTATTCATTCCTTGACAGAAAGAAGGATGGAAGGCATAGTCACTTTTTAACCTTTCTATAGAATTTTTTCATAGGTTTTGGTTTTTCTTTAGAATCCATTAACATCTATATAGAAATAATTGTGCTAAAAATAAGTTATTAAAGTAATAGTAGTACCAATATTTAAATGATTTTGTAATAGTGAATGGATAAGCCTGGTCTCAGTCCTAGCTAAAATCTTAGCTAAAAGGCTGATAGGAAACACCGTACAAGGCTGAAGGACAGCAAAAACATGACCTACAAGTAAAAGGCGAAAGTAAAAACCCATTCTTGAGAAGGTAACTTTATTGACCGAAAAGGATGCTACTTTGAAATACCAATTTGTGTAAGAAATTAATATCACAATGTATTTCAGTTGAACATTTGAATATGTAAATTTAATGAAATCTTTATTCAGTAGCTCAAAACTGGACAATTTGTTAGAGAACAAATGCAGATGGGAAATCACTGTGCTAAGGAACTGCTCCTCGTGCGCTGTAGGAGGGATCCCTTCTCATCAAATTGATCATGGTTCTTGCCCATGATCAGGGAGGGTGACATGAAATTATCTAGAATGTGTTTTTAAAATTAATTGAGGTTGATTTTTAGGGCTACAGTGGTCTTGGACTATGTTAGCACAGTAAATTGGATAGGAGCATGAAGGTGATAGAGCTCAAGATTGTGGCTGAAATACTGTCTAGGTCAGAAAACCCCTCTTAGTCTATTGAGAAATTATTAGAGGTTTGTAGATGTAGGGCTGCTTGGGGTTCTGCACATTTGCAGAGATGCCTTCTGCTGTATGTTCAGCACAGCAGAACATAAGGACCACAAAAAGGCTTTTCTGTAAACAAAGTATAACAAGATCTTGTGATGCGAAGCAGTAAAAAGCTAAAACTAGAAATGAGACATTTGCGTTGAACAGCCAGCATAATTAAAACCAAAGGAGTTTAGTGAGGAAGATGCTGCAGAGGCACTGTGTAGATGCTTCAGATTCAGGGTGGATGTCAATCTGTAGGATACTCTTTCATCCTAAAAAATGGTTCAGGTGCCATGGAGGGAAAGTTGACCATAGTAGTGGGCAGCCAGGCTCCAAATGTGGTTTAATGGCTGTAATGATCCCTTCTTGGCACAAAACCTGTGAAAATGGGGAGAGGAAAGAAATACTGCCTGCGGTGCTGGTGGGGCTGTGGCTGGGGGACACTTTGGCACTTGAGCAGGAGCAGACAGGGCAGAACCTCTTCTTTGTGTCACCGGAGTGGTACCGGAGACATAAATTGCTGCTAAAAAAAGCCAGTCCTTTCACAAAATCTGAAGCTAACTCAGAGTCCTAGTTCTCATTTTCTTCTCCATGTTGGTTTGGTCCTAATGTAAGCAAAATAATTAAGTGCAGCCAAGAAGCCACACACATTTTCAGCAAGTTCTTGGCTATGAGTAGAGGCAGTCTCAGCTTGCTGCACAGCAAGGCTTCTTCTGTAATTCATTTACTGCTTCTGTGTGGCTATTTATTTTATTCTTCCTATTATGCTCCAGTATCTTATGTCTTATTTTGATTTGTTTTCAAATTTACATATTTAATTTGCTACCTTTAAAACATAAGTATTCAGCCTGGGACAGCATTAATTTCTCTAGGGCAGAGGTTCCTCCTGAACCTGCCACTTCTGGTACCCATGGTTAGAATATTTTAGTTCATGAAGGTTTTGTTTTCATTATTATTATTTATTACAGGGAAATCTTGTGCCATTCCTCTGAAAAACAGTGACTCATTTAAGGAAGATTTTCATTGCCTTTTTGTTTTTCTTTGGCCGGTTTATAGGACTGAGTGTGTGAAATGGTCATCTTTTTATTTTTTTTCTCCTAGCAGCCTCTTATTAATGCTTAAATATTATCCCTTTTCCGTGTTTATTCCAGGAGGACTTGTTGGTATTGAGGAAAACTGTGAAATCCTTCCTGGCCGTCTGCCAGCAGTGTCTATCAAATGTCAACACTCCAGTCAAAGAGCAGGTAAAGGATGTGTCACTCACTAGGTTTTACAAAGACTGATTATTAAATTGTAGTGAAACTCGGTAAAAAATCGTGTGTGCCTTCTGTCTAAATAAAACTTGAACGAATACTCCGTAAAACAGCTATATTAAAAGCATATTCAAAACACAGTTAACATCAAATTCATTTTTGATATAATAGGAAAGATTACTGGAGTGTTTAGGCCTATATTTAGCTGTCATAATCTGCTGAACCTGCACATCTAATTGAATCATCTTAAATACAAGTCTGTTTCTTTAGACTATTTTAGCATGGATGGATAGAAATAGGCACATTTAGAGGATGATTCAGACCTTAGATGGGCTGAATCTCTCTCTGAAAATAGTAACTAATAGGGAGCCTAGTGACTTGCTTTCCTGGCAGGATTAAAAGGCAGAAGCTAGGTCAGCCTTGATGATATTTCATATTTTGTTATCCTAATAATTCAGTTAAATACAGAGCTTAGGTTGCTGTGCTTCCCTATTGACAAGTAATGTGCACATCTCCCTGTATATATCCAAAAGTATATGTGTGAAATATGAACACATCAGTAGGGATCAGCTTTCCTGTGATTCAGTGTAGTTACCCAATGCCCTGTTTTGTTTTTTGAGAGAAGCTGACAGTGCAGGAAGCAAAAAGCTTCTGTTGTGTGTATTTAGAAACTGTATTGAAAGAAGTGAAATCCAAAGGCATGTTGAAATAACTTGTAGTCTCTGCAAGAAACAGTAGCAGGTTGGCTGAGATTTTACAAATATATTTTATATTACATCTGTTAACATCTTTGCTGTTTACAAATTGTGTTTCTCTATCAGCAAAGACTTTTTACAAAGTCTTTTTTGCAAAGACTGTTCACAAACTAACTGGCACACAGTTATTTGCCAGTATTTTTTAAAGGTAACGCCTTTTAAACAATAGTTTTATTATTTTGAAAGATAGCTCTGGAAAATTTGGTAAATATAAAGTCTCAGAGATCTCCATAACTGGTGCATTTATTAAATTAAGACCTTTGACTGTCTCTTAGGCTATTTGAGATAAATCCCCTGGGACTAAACATGGTCTACAATATGGACATGTCTCTGAGCCCGTTGCTGTCTCTGCCGGATAGAAATAGGCATTTTCAGTGCATAGTTTGCTCTTTTTTAGAGATCTACGTTAGGACTTTTCTTACCATATCTTAAATTCCAACAAGTATAAAAGCAGTTTAGGATGCCTGTGCAGATGTGATCATCTATTCGCACTGAGATGGAACCCATCCTTTTGGTTTCTAGAGAGAGAAATCCCAAATACTGGCATCTGTCTCCGCAGTCTAAGTAGGTCATGCTTTAAAGTGATTTGCATTTTCTTCTCGTCTAAGTCATAGCTCATTCTAATTTAATAACACTCCAAAAGATAAGTGACCTGCTATGACATTCAGCACAAAGATTCCTTTTGGACATCTGTAAAGCAGATTGGTCTCGCTCGCTACTTTTCACTAGGTCTCAGTTCAAGAATATATTTAAACATGCATTTAATTGCCTTGCTGTTCACCAAAGCACTTAATCTAAGCACAATCTCAAATGTAAATCAATGAGGGTTAAAAAAGGAATTCAGCTGCTTATAGAGTAGGAATATAACAGTGGATTGATGGTATGGATTTTAGAAATGTGGCAGAGCTATTTCACAATCTCTCCTCAGTTGACAACCACTTTGGGCTACCGCCTGCCTGGGAGCTGTGATTGACGCTGCCCTCAGTGAGGCTCCTGCAGGCTCACAAGGACAGAGCAGCTCTTCCGAGCAGGGATCCTCCAGGAGCCCCTGGACACATTCCTGCCTGGAGCCTTCTCTGCTCTGCTCAGAACCTGAGCTGAGACACAGAAACCAGGGGGATTGAGAGGTCCTTTCGGAAAGCTGCTTCGGTGCTTAATGTAACGCAAACACCCAGCTGGCTGTGAGCCTCTGCCAGAAGCCACTGGGGAAAACAGTGTTATTCTCACTCAGGAGAGTCAACAGACAACACCTTGAAGGAAATACAGTTATTAATAGCTACCTTTCTTTCTCTTCTCCCAGTTGCAAGTGCATAGCAGGGATGTGCATGAATCTTGGGAAAGTTTTCCTGTGTCAGCTTGTATTTAGATTTGAAGGCTGTGTAGAGTAACTCAATTACTGTTGCAGAGAATCACTGAGATTCTGTTTTCCTTGGTTTTAACTGCTTCTCTGTGTTTCCTGAATATAGCAGTGACTCAGCCTGACTTTTCCCTCATCATGTGTTTCATTTTTTTTTGCCTGTGTAATTTTTCTAGCTTTATATACAGAGGTTTTTTGACAGCTACTTTGGACCTATTTAGAATTCTTTCCATAGTGAAACAAAATAAAAATTAAAAAAAAAAAAAAAAAAGGAAGCTTAATGTGGGTCGTCCTGGACGCTGAAGAGGTGATAAATATAGTTGCCTACGTAGGAATCCAAGAAAACATTCCACAATTAAGGGAAACTTTTAGGGACGCTTTTCACAGGGTGCGGACTACTACAACTGTGAACAGCTAAAGGGGAATATTGGGGGAATTTCTGGAAAACAGAACATATTTTATTGTTTATTTATGACTTATATTTCTGACTGCAATTGTCTTTTGCCTTTCAGGCGTTCATGCTGCTTTGTGATCTTTTGATGATTTTTAGTCATCAGCTGATGACTGGAGGTCGGGAAGGTCTTCAGCCTTTAGTGTTTAATCCAGATTCAGGCCTCCAGTCAGAACTGCTCAGTTTTGTGATGGACCATGTCTTCATTGACCAGGATGATGAGAACCAGAGCATGGGTATGTTTAGCTTTCTTGTTTTCCTCTAAGCTTTTTTAATAGGAGACATAAGAAGAAAGAAGTAAATTGAAGTTTCAGATCAGCTCACAAAAACGCTTTTGAAATTATTCTTTATGTTTTAGGAAGAAAATATGGATATGAAATAATATGACATGCATGCAGTATGACATTAGCAATCAGTGTTAACATTTCTTATAACTGAATTATATCTCCTACTGTTTGTTGCTGTTTTAGAATCAAGGTTTTCATGCCTGAAAATCCAAGGCATGTGGTAGAGGTGCTGCTTCTAAGTCATCTTGTATGAAATATCCATAGATTCTTGTTAAAGAAGCACCTCTGAATATCCTTTGATTACACTGGTTAAACAAAAAGCACTCAGCAATTCTTCACTGTGACCTTTCTCAGATTAAAGAAAATAAGTGATTTAATATCCATGTGGATCATGTTCAGTAGGAATTAGGTCTACTGTATCCTTGGTCAAGGGTTCGTCACATCCAAAAGTTCCTGAATTTTTTAGCATAGGCAGAATGCAAGAATGATCATCTCTCATTTTAATTTCTCTTGTAATCATCTTTGCTTCATTCTGAATAAGTGCGTTTTTCTAACAGTTACTCTTTTATTCTACCTAAGTAATGTTGCTTTGGAACACAGCAGTTATTTATGAGCATTCTTATTGTTGCTGCTGCTTTCAGAGGGAGATGAAGAAGATGAAGCTAACAAAATAGAAGCTCTACATAAGAGAAGGAACCTGTTGGCTGCCTTTAGCAAGCTGATAATCTACGACATCGTGGATATGCATGCAGCAGCAGATATCTTCAAACACTACATGAAGGTACCGCTCTGGGTGCTCTCCTCTTCCCAGCTGACCCCAGAAGTTGTAGTGTCAGGTCACCTGCTCCTCCTCCTTCAAATGCAGTTCAGTTGTTCAAGACTGAACCATTCTGAGAGTTTTTTCCACCCTTATCTGATTTGATTTCTGTAATATTTTTTTCTTTTTTTTTTTTAATTATACTTCTCACTGAGATGCCTTAAGCCCTGCATGTCCCTTCTGATGTAAGACTGCCCTATCAAAGACCACACCAAAACTTGGTCTCTAAGGAACATGATTTGCTGTTCCTTAGAATGTGCAACCAGCAGTCACTTTCATCAAATGTGTTTGGGGGAGCAGAGGAAATGCTACTTATTTGTTTTTCGACATACCTGTTTCAAAGATAATAAATAAATAAAGAATTTCTCGTTCTCTCACTGGTGGATGCAGGCTACTGAGCAGATTAAATTAAATTTGATGCTGAAGCGCAGCCTCCCACTCACAGAGAAAATGTGATTTCAGAATTTTTTTTTGAAAACTGCTGCCTTTTCAAAACAAGAATTACAAATAATCTTTCTATCAAGAAAGCTGTGAGAAACTATACAAGAGATTTGATTTAAAGAGGGTTTTTCCCACTTTTTTCCTAGTATTACAATGACTATGGAGATATCATTAAGGAAACCTTGAGCAAAACGAGGCAAATTGATAAGATCCAGTGTGCAAAGACACTCATTCTCAGTTTGCAACAGGTAAGAATACCAGTTTTTGTTACAAATCTCTCATCAATCTCTCACAATATTCAGTGCATGTCTCCTTTCTGGTGCCCGTTACAATGAAGACAGATCAGCATTCACTTCTCTCTTAAGTCTTGGTATCCCTAAGCCAACCCAGGCACTGTTTCGGTCACATAAAAACAGAAGAAAGGGAGAAAAACACCTTCAAGTCAGTTTGATCCAAGTTGGTTCATAATGTTTGTTTACTGGTGCCTAGTGAACCAGAAAAATTGGATTTTTTTTTCTATATATGTGTTCAGTGCATCTTCTGTATCATATTTTGTCTAAACACTGATTGACTGATTTTTTTTTTCAAACCCTAAGCAAGTTGCTTAGGTCTTCCAACATTATTAAACATGTTTTTTTTCTGAACAATTTGCTTTCAAGCAACCATTAATTATTGGCCTGATGAAGAAAACAATCCCCTTGTGCTGGTAGCACAACATGTATGCTTCACTAAATACCATTTGGTCCCTTGAAGTAGGGGCTATATCCATTATATAGAGAAATTACTTGCATAAATTAGATATTTTCACATCAGCTGGGTCTCATGAAACTCATTTTAGAGTCGAAAGGAATTTGCTGTTGCAGTCTCAAAGCCAAGACATTGAAAACCTCAAACCTGACACCTTGGAATATTTACATGAGCTACTTGCAAGGGCCTAAGTGAGAGGCAGCAGCCAGTGTGAATTTGTCAGGGAGAATTCATGTCAAATTCAGCTGCTTTTATTAATTCATTAAGAAGGTCAGGAAAATGTGATCTAAATAGCGGTACCATAGGAAGATACAGACCTGAATAGAAAATTAATGTGTGGTTACCTGAAGGCCATTGCTGTAGAGGAAGGCTACAGGATTACTCTTCAGTATTTTAATTATTGTGGGTCACAGGAATAGACATTTGCAGATCGTTTAGAAAACAGAGTGTGAATCTAGAATCATCTTGATGAATTGGGGAAATGCTAAGATTGCAGCTCAGTAAAGATAAGTGCAAAATGCTGTGTTTAGGACTTACCACCTGCATGAGTATGGGGTGGGGGCAGCTGGCAAACAGCAATTGACAAAGAAGAAAGTTTGGCTCATAATAGGAACATAAGTGAACTCTGTTATACCAGTATAAATAAAGTTGTTGTGATAGCCTTAGCCTTAGCAGGTTGAGAGGAAAAGTCTGTCTTAAGAAAAGTGCTTTCTGATTCCCAACTTTTAACCACTGAATTCTTTCTTCAGCTGTTTAATGAGCTCGTGCAGGAACAAGGTCCCAATCTGGACAGGACGTCTGCCCACGTTAGTGGAATTAAGGAACTGGCCCGCCGGTTTGCCCTTACGTTTGGCTTAGATCAGATCAAGACAAGAGAGGCTGTGGCCACACTACACAAGTGAGTGGTGGTAAATACACCGGATTTTCATATTCCTTCCAATTGAAAGTTTTGCTCAGCATGCCTTTTGTAAAGGTATTAAGCTAAGTGGGTCATGCAATGATTACATTCTGTATAATTCTAATTTATATAGAAAAAGCAACGCCACTGGTATTATACATTTACATGAATATCTAACAAGTGTGGGTAGTGCTTTGTACCACATCATTATGGGTTCTGTAGGTACCAAAGATTTTTTATAAAAAAAAAAAAAAAATTACTCCAGAAATATTTTGCAGATTTTTTAAAGTGGATTGAAAGTCTTTATCTAACTGTGGAGTGGAAAATGCAGAAAGATGCTACTAAATTTAAAGGATCGCTTTCCCATGCCATAAAAAGGTTAAAATATTTAAATTTGCTGTCACGGAGCATTGAGATCTCAGCTACAGGTTACCGAATGGCAATGTCATTGCCTCCATCTGAACAGAACTAGCAAGTTCTTAAGTTCCTTTCAACACCAGCTGTGTGGAGAGGCATTAGATTCTCTGTGTGATAAAGTTCCCAGTAAGTTCATTTGCCACATTGGAACTGTGGTAAAAAAGGAAAAGAAGGGAAAAGAAATGGATAAAACCACCCGGCCAAGATTCTTTGTTTTGCCAGATGAGTGCTTTTTGGGGAATCCTTTATGCTATTGTCAATCAATGCTCAAGGAGCATGAATGCTCATGTTCTAGCAGTTCAGCCTTTCAGACCAGGAGAGGAAGTGTGAGCAGACTAGGGTGGCTTTGCCTCTACTTCTGCCATCAACATTGCACCTCAGTTGCTTGTAGGACCTTGTGGGTGTCCAGCTCAGTGGTAGCTGTGTGGAGAACTTCCCTACCATGGCTCAGGTGGAGGAATCCTCTACCAGGGAAACCAGAACTCAGCCTCTTCTACTGATGTTCCTGGAACATCTGCTCTGCTGACACCTGCTGAAAGGCCATATGGACCTTTGCCTTTCTGAGAAATAGAGGCACCGTGGTATCCCACCTGTGCGTAGGGTGCCTGCTGCTTGCATGGAGACATCTGAGACGAGTCAAAGGTTCTTCACCAGTAACCTCAGCTCTGTGAAGTCTATAATCATTCTGCACTTTCCTCTCCTCTCTGCCACACTCCTCCCTGGGTCATCTCCAAACTAGGAATCTGTGATTGAAGGGAAAGTGCTGCCCCTTTCCTGTGCCAAGCAGCAGAGGGGTAAAGGGCATGCCCGGGCCCTTATTGAGTAGTGTGGAAGTAAGTTCTTTTTCTCTAGTCTCAAGCAAATATAGCGCAGAGGTGCATGTAGGAATGTAGCGGTAAGTAAATTCTCTTTTCTGACTCCCAATGAATTAAGTTGTATCTCTTTATATCTTACATATTTTTCTTACTGGGAGATTGAGAATCTCACAGAAACAAGAAGGAGCCAGTTGGTCCTTCCTGGTAAGGCAGTGGCTTCCAGCAGCTGCTGAGTTTCTCAGGTTGTGGTTTAGGTCCTTCCAAACAAACATGTGGCTGGAAGCATCTTGTCTTCATGATTCAGGCCGTACAAATTCCAAGGGAACATTTGATTCTCCCCCTATTCAAGAGAGTGTTTATCACAGTTTAGGTTTTGGCAGCATTTAGAGGTGATGGGATGACTTTTTTATATATGTATTCTCTCCCATAGAGATGGCATAGAGTTTGCCTTCAAGTATCAGAATCAAAAAGGACAAGACTACCCACCTCCTAACCTCGCTTTCCTCGAAGTGCTTAGTGAATTTTCTTCTAAACTCTTGCGACAGGACAAAAAGACTGTGTAAGTAATAACCTCTCTTTCTTCTGTGGGTTTTGCTGGGTGGTGTTAATCAGTGTAATGTGTGCTGAAGCTCCCTCTTTGGAAGTTTTCACAGCCTAATGGGGGTTTTAATAGTCCCAGTGAGCCTTTTTGCTTACATAGATATTCATTGTTTTATATATTAAAGCAGTAAAAACAAATGATAAAGAATCAGATGCGCAGATTAGGTGAGTTTGAGGCCTCACAAAACAGCATTCTTTAAAATTTCCCTGAGGCACTGAAAATAAAAGATCTTTTTTTCATACTACCAAATAATGAATGAAATGTTAGCCATGAAGGAAATTGCTGTGAGCCTGTAAAC
Source organism: Crypturellus tataupa (assembly GCA_034781795.1). Lineage (NCBI taxonomy): Eukaryota > Metazoa > Chordata > Aves > Tinamiformes > Tinamidae > Crypturellus > Crypturellus tataupa. The sequence continues at coordinate 142,357 of JAWLRI010000264.1, forward strand.
ATTGCAGTAACATCTGTTTGGGTTAGATATTTACATAAATTGTTAAAAAAAAAAAAAAAACTTGTTTTAATATGCTGAGTTGAAGTGTGCAATGAACAGGTGTCAAGGCTTCTGTTACTGGCACAGTGGGATGGTGAAACAGGATGAGAGATGTCACTGTTGCTGGTAAGGACAGGCAGGTGGGGTCCTGAAAAGCTAAAACAAGAAGCCTGAGTTTGTAAGCAATGACCGCAGATAGAAATGGAATACACTGGAGGGAAGCACAGTGGTTAGTTGAGATCTGAATAGAGAGCAATATTGTTTTAAGAGCAAACAATTTGAGAGTTTAAGAGCAAATGAGTTGTCTGTTTTGTTTGAACAGACAACTAAGGGGAGCTGTGGATACCATGAGAACTGGCAAAAAGAAAACTGCATTGGTAAATAGAAGTTAGTCATAAAGATGAGCCATCTGCAGCTCAGCTGAGAGCATGCTCTGGATTGCCACCCTTTCCGTAGTAAATATCCAGGGTTTGGTCGTAGTGTAGTAGTAGTAGTAAGGGAAAAATGAAGGGTAAGAGTAAGGATAAAACCAGTCTGAGTATTCAGTGATCCAGCTGAGCTAGCGAGGGATGCACATTTTCAGACCATTCTTCATTTCTGCATCCTCAGTTTTTACACCCTGTGTCCTGTCTTCAGGATAGGACTTGAGAATACTCTGATTTTATGACTACCTTCCTAGCTGAACTGTAGCTACTTGTGTACCTGGTAGTTTAAGTCAGTATCCTAAGTCTCATCCAATTGAATGGAGCTCATCCTTCCTGTATCCTTCATCCATTCCCTAAATTTCTCTGATGTTGAACAGAGGTACTTCTTTCTCTACACAATTTACTTAATAGCCTAATTTGACTTGATCCAATGCATGAAATTCATATTTCAGGGAATATTACCATGGAGATCTTGTTCTTTAGCCTCCTACCTTACCATTTCAAACTGTTTCTCCGAAGCCGTCTCACTCCCCTCACTCCGTGGTCCTGCACGTTCCTCCGTGTCCTGTCCTAGGACTCCAGACTCCTGCAGTGGGGCGCATTTTTCCTAATCTTAGCAGACCTTATTGAGGTCTTCTCCGTGTGAGTTATTTACTTCAGCTGCACTTGAAGAGCAGTGAAATTGAAGAGCAGTGAAAGCTCCGGAGGTGTGGGCTGGATGAGTGGTCGGTGAGGTGGATTGGGAATTGGCTAGATGGCAGAGCTCAGAGGGT
>JAWLRI010000264.1:143693-166818 GCA_034781795.1 Crypturellus tataupa
GCCCAGAGAGGTTGTGGAGTCTCCTTCTCTGGAGATCTTCAAGACCCGCTTGGATGCTGCCCTGTGCCACGTGCCCTCCGTGGCCCTGCGTGTGCAGGGGGATTGGACTAGATGACCTCTAGAGGTCCCTTCCAACCTTAGGCCCTCTATGATTCTATGATTCTATGAAATTGGCCCTGTAGGGCATGATTTATCTGATCTATTCTAAATGCTACTTTAAGATGAGTTCAGACACGTGCGAGGTTCTGCGTTGGCAACGCAGTAAAGGAAGGTAACTTGTTTCCATGTAGAGGCAGGAGGCGCCTACCTTGGAGCTCCCTCAGTTTTGCCCCTAGAGGCACAGTGTGCCGCACTGGGCTCTGCCCTGGAGGTTGCTGTGCCTGTCTGGGCAGCCTGGCTCCTCATCCCCTGGGACTTCCCATCCCCATGACCCAGAAGGTGCGTGACCACCATCTGGTGGAGGAGCCCTGCCTAGGGGATGAGTTACCTCCCTGGCTCCGTCTCCCTCTGCCGAGTGACTGCCCGGCTCAGCCATGGGCTCTGCAGCCAGAGGCAGAAGTGCTGCAGTTAACTCAGCACCACTGCCCGTCTTCCAGAGCCCACCAGCTTGGCTTCCCTGCCTTAAAAATATGAATTTTCTAGTTATTATGACTGAATATGTCATCTGCCCTCAGTGCAAAGTCCCACTCTTGTCACGGTTACTGTAGGAAGCACCACTCTGTTGGACTCATGTTAGCTTTCTGGTTTGCTGTTCAAATGGAAAAAAAAGAGATATTTTCATTTCTGGAGCAAGGCAGCAGCATTGGTTTCATTTTGATTTTCTATCCTGTTCATTTGTCTGACTTCTCAGTTTATTATTAACCTCCAAATTGCTGATAGTCATTGACAAATGTTTTTAAATCTATGGGTTTATTTTAAATGATGTATTTAGGGTGCCAAGCTCATGCTTACTAGGAAGAGTTTTACACTAATCAAGTTGTAAATGCACAGGACAGATTCAGGCAGGGAAATCCAGAGCAATTATCTGAGACGGTAGAGGTGAATTGTCCTTTGGAGACACTTATTTCTCTTGAATAGCAACAACTCTTAATTACTGGATGTCTGAAGTCAGACGAGATGGACAATGGTGTTCTTACTTTCAGAAGTTTGTAGTTTGGATCCCAGTTGAAGCTGGTAGGAATTGCCAGTATGCAGTTCCTCTAAAACGTCGAGCAGAAATTGTCTCACATTTGGTATCTAGTTGTTAGGGAGGCCCCAGTTGTTGTTTTTTTCTTCATTATTTGAGAATAATCTGTTCACTCTGGTTTTGGAAACAGAAACTGATTGCAGGAATATGCCTTAATTTCCAAGATTCTTCTGCAGATAAATTCTCTAAATTCCAGCTGCATTTAGATGATGTGATGTTGAACACTAATTGAGAGAGAGAATTTTCTCATTCAGTGTGAAGTTTGGATGTTACTCAGTACACATATGAAAAGCTGATAGGGAAGAAAGAAGCAGTCACAACGCTGACTAAAGCAGCTGACAGTAAAGCTCCTGTTCCCTGAGCAGAGTCATCCTGCTACTGAATCAAAACAAAATCCCATTGAAAAATTGAATGTGACTGTTACCCACACGCACACAGCGCAGCTCCTTATCTGGCTCTCCTGGCTAGACTGCGTGAGGGCTTTGAGCCTCCCTGCAGTTGGCAGGGCGATAGGGAGGGACAGAGGTCGTTTCCATGCAGAGTTCATGGTTTTGACTCCCCCAGATGACAACGTGACAGTGTGAGGTTGAATGAGATCCGTGAGTGGAGGCTGAAAGGAACATTAAAGATACTGCAAGCTTCTCATACTCATCTTGAGGACAATTCTGATAGAATAATCAAATAAGCAGTAAAAAAAGAAAACAACTCAAATGCTCTCTAGGTCATATACAAGAAGGAGGTTGTTTGCTTTCTCCCATAATTCAACAAGTGTGCGTTGGACTTCTCCACAACAATCGAACAGATCTCCAAACTTTTCGCTGAAAAATAGCATAAACCATTCTCTTGTTCAAAAATGCCAAAGAATACCCTGCCTTTCCATAACAGCAGTTCCCATTCAATCTGTTTACATGGTAGCGATATGTAGAAGTGGCTTCCTTGGTGTGCAGAACAGCAAAGGAATCCAAGCAGAGTGTGGTGGGAATCACCTGTCCATGAACGTGGGAGGAGGATGCTGAGGGAGGGAACAGTTTGTATTGCTTATCTGGGAATAACCTTCGCCATTAGTGTGAACCATGTTACTGAGCTGTAAGGAATGACAGGTATTCAGTGAGAGGAACGATGCCTTATCAACATATGTTGTAAAATTAAAATAAGGCAACACTGTGTGGGTTTTCTTTTAAGCTCTTGAGGATATGAAGAAGCTCTGCAGAGTAATGAAAGAGGAAACAACATGCTGTGAACTTCTGTACTTCTGTTTTCAGTCACACCTACTTGGAGAAGTTTCTGACAGAGCAGATGATGGAAAGAAGAGAAGATGTGTGGCTGCCACTTATTTCCTACAGAAACTCACTAGTTACGGGTGGGGAGGACGATAGAATGTCTGTGAACAGCGGAAGCAGTAGCAGCAAATCCTCCTCAGTGAGAAATAAGAAAGGACGACCACCCCTCCACAAAAAGCGAGTGGAAGGTTTGTATGGGCTTACCCTGTCTAGCAAAGGTCTTCTCCTGATCAATATGACTCATTGCTTGCTTTCTTTGGAGGTTTGTCAATCAGTGCTGCAAGGTAAGGTATATTCTTTATGTGGTGAAAACAAGACATATCTGCTCTGCGAACACCTGTGAAACTAGAACACTTTTTGAAAAAGGCAAGTCCCTGTTCTTGTGTATATACATGGAGACTTGCAGATTCGGAGCTATTTAAAGTTGTTATTATTGGAGAACACTAAAAAGACACATTCACATTTTTACATTCAAAATAGTATTGCCATACAGTGTTTGTATTTGCTATTTCTGTGACTCAGGAGTGTTTATCAAGAATTTGGCATCTGTACCTGGTTAATCTGTATGAAATTGCAGGAAGTAGTGTGTTTTTACCTGAATATATGCAAGACACCTGGCAATTCAGACAAGTTTGCAATACAGTATTTGTTTGGAATGGTTATTTTTGTTGTTTCTTGAGTATTTTGTCTTTAAACTGCTACTACTGTGAGGAAAAACTGGCAGTTGAACAAAAAGTCTTTGGCGATGTAATCCAATTTTTTATAAGTTAACTTAGGGGTGAAAAGTTGATCATCTCATGTGTTTATCTAGTTGATCTCTTAAATTCACACTTATTTTCTAAGATAGGTAAGTTTGCAGAAAGTGCTGTCACTGAAATGAAGTGTATTGGAGTGTATTAATAGACGGAAGGCCTGAATTAGTAGTGGGAGGTGTTCATTCAGCAAGCTGACTATATGAATTCCAAACAGCAGTGATACTGCACTGCACAAATACTCTGACTTATCAGAACTGTCAGTAATTATCAATAATTTTAAATATTTTTTTCCTAGATGAGAGTCTTGAAGGCTCATGGCTGAACAGGACAGAAAACATCCATACTCCAGGGACACTGCAAGCACCGCAGCTCACCTCAACTGTCTTGAGAGAGAACACTAGACAAATGGGCGAGCAGATCCAGGAGCATGAGTCGGAGCAGGGGTCTGAGCAAGACTTTTTACATAAGTAAGTGCTGGGATGTCAGTGCCAAACAGAGAAAGCCAGACCAAGGAGCTGATCATTAGTTACACAGATGGTCTGTGGCTCCGTATGAGCAGTGTTTATGTGCAAAAAACACAACTAGAAATGCCTTTTCTTGTACCTCAGCCACATTTTTTTTTTTAATTCCCAGGATAAATACATCATAGTGGAATCATGGTAGAAATTCTTGAAAGTTACAATTATCTCATAGGTTAACCATATAATTATGGTTAAATCTTCCTAGTGTTTATGACCCCCCAGTGGATTGAACTGTTTCTCTAAAGATCTCTTCTTTCTCCTTCCCTCTTTTCTCTCTTTTCTTTCTCTCTGCCCTATGTCACTGTGCAGTTAATGTTTTTGAGGTATCTTAACCAATTTCTCATAAATTAACTCTTCAGTCTCATTCCAGATACGGAGTTAATAATTGTAGCTTTTGGGGGTAATTACCCACAAGCAGTTTGTTTTGCCCTAAACTGTATGTGCTTTTGGTCATTCATCTCAATTTTATTAACTCAGTTTAAATCCATTCAGGACAAAAGGGGTTGGTTCTTATTTGTCAATAATTCACTTAATAACAGAAGTCTTCAGAGACTGCGATTATGTGCTATTTCTATTTAAGATACAGAATAACAGTGTTGTTTTGTAGAGTATTTTTGTAACTTTTAGCCAGATTTACTGATGTGGCTTTCTGTATTAAAAAACGGTAGAATTGTACCAGCCAGATGAATCAGGTTTTTACCAACGTAGTATGGTACAAAACAGCCAGGTTATGTGTCGTGGGTTTCCCCAAGCTTTCTGCATGAGAAGGTAGAAATGTTCTCCAGTCTCAGTACCACAATTTGCTGCTAAAGTGTACCAGTTTGTGACCACAGACTTGCCTAAAGTCTTTGCCTTGCCTGTGTCTAACAGGTATGCACAGTGCAGCAGATGCCGTCCATGACTCAGTGCTCCCAGAGAGAATCTGCATCTCAGCTGGCTACAAATACCCACTAATTTCTGTAGCCCATGATATGTATCTGTCTTTCTATAAATACATCCCGCCGTGTGAGCTCAGCCAGGACACGGCCAGCAGTGCTCCCTGTGCTCCCTGGGTGCCGTCATGGGCTCAAGTTTTCCCACCTGGTGCTGTCTGGCAGAGCCACAGGCAAAATGTGCAACCGACAGAGCAGGCCTGGGCCTGGGCTTGGGTTTTTTTCACCTGTGCAGTTCAGTCTGGTAGATGATCCCTGCTGGCCACATATGAAGCACAGCTGGGATTGAGCCCCAACTCGTGTCAGTCTCAGAGTATCTTTCTTAATTACACCTCTGGTAGCTGGGAGATGGATGGGGTTCATATCTTCTGCTCTCTTACTGGGACCAAGGATTTGCCTCTGATTTTCCTGCCTCTGCAGAAGTTGCTGTAACCGCTAGGTTATAGGGAGGACTCATGTGGCTCTTAGTTTCTCTTTGAAGTTTTTCTACTCTGCATTAAAAACAAAAGAACCTGCAGAAGCAGAGCCTTGGTTTTGACCCTCTCATCTCACCCGAATGTGCCAACCACTAAGCCAAATCTGTCTCTCTCTGAACGTTTCGGTAGCTACGGAAAGTGGGAGAGTTTCCATTCCTGATGTATTCCCCCTGAGCCTGATGAGTAGGCACTGCCTTTAAGATACGGGTGAACTGGGTTCCCACTCTCTGTGTAACCAGATTCCGTTCCCTTCTGAGCCTGGGTTTAAACCTGTCCCTGTATTTCAGGTGAAAGCTGCGAGCATAGAGGTACTGAGCAAAGGCAGGTAGCATCATTCTCCTCTCTGGATTCCCAGTATAATGTACTGACAATGGAGAATCATGTGTTTTCAGCCTAGAATTAATGTTCTTCCACACATTTCCTGCGGGCTGAGCTTCCCATTTAATATACTGTGTCATGTGAACACAAAATAACCTCCCCTCACACCTTTTGTGCTTGGAGCCCCCAGTCCCAAGGATCCTGAGTGTCCTACAGGACGTCCCTTAGAACTAGAGGCTCAGTTGTGTATAGGTATCAACAGCAGCCATTGGTGCTGCTGAAGTGAGGGTCAAAAATAAATATAAAACACTCAATTACTGAATAACAACGATTATTCATGTGCAGGAGAGTATTTTGTCTTGGTTTGGTTTCACATCGGTATGTTTGCCCCATTTTACTGCATCAGTCTTGATAGGTTCCAAGATATGTGAGGAGAATAAAAACTGGCATTGATTTTGAAGATCTGCACCTATTTTACTGTCATTTTGGTTTGTAGTGCAAAATGCAAATCACATCATAATGCATTGCTGTCTGCTGTTGGATTTAGGTGTCACTGAAAGTCTGGCCTTTCAGTTACGGATGTGGTGCTGGACACTAAAGTTTGAGGATTGTATTTTTAAAAGCAAGTTGTTCTTCCACTTGATGTGACATTTTCATGGCTTTTAAAATGAGTGTCAGTTATTAATTTGGATCTGTTCTTTTTCATATTTTGCCTGAACTGAGGCGGTGAAGTAGAATTTAAGTGCTGCCACTCCAGATGCGTGCCACGTTAACGACTGGTAACGTTGGTATGCTGTGTAGCCGCTTTCATTGCAGCACTTGATTTTTTTGTGCGCACGCAGTGAGAGGAGACAAGTTGCAGAAGGGAACCCAGAAGACGTGTGCAATGACAGATGTGATTTAAATACTTTAATGAAGCATGCCCAGACACAAAACTTGATGAGATACTGTCTGAACGTAGCCAACTCAACACTGTTGGTGTTCTCAGTCATAATGCTGCTTTATGTTTGTTAGTCCCCAGATGCAGATATCTTGGTTGGGCCAACAGAAGCTAGAAGATTTAAATCGAAAGGACAGGACAGGAATGAACTACATGAAAGGGAGAACTGGTGTAAGGCATGCAGTGTAAGTGTTCAGAGCATCCTCATCTAGACCAGAATTGTTTTAGTTGACACCTTGTTTTAAATTACATTTTGGGGGGGTGATTGATTTCTGTGACATTTAACTCTTCTTACTATAGGCAGAGTAACAGTTTTTTAATGATGTTGGGGTGGCCCCAGGGCCATGTGAGCCTCTACCCAATGTTCTGTCTCCAGCAGCGACCATAAGCAGGTGCCTAGTGAACAGGGCAGATACATGGTACATCTCCTCTAATCCTTGCAAGTTTTCATTTCAGGGGATAACCTTGAAACCCTGTGATTTCTCTGCTAAGTAATTCGCAGTGAACTTCTCTTTCAAGTAGTTGCCCAGTCCTCCCTTGACCCCGCTGTGAGCTTCCTTCAGCCACAGCAACCCCTGGGCAGCTGGTGGAGGGAACACGTGGGTGGAGGCCGAAGGGTTCTTGTTGGACGTGCTTTGTGCTCCGGAGCTGATTCAACCAAGTCTTTCAGCACATAAATACTTTTCAGGACAGGGGTTCAAGTAGCAAGTGTAGTGTTAACAATATTAGAAATTGCTCTTCAAAACACTGGTGAATTCCTGGGAGTTCCCAGCAACCTTGGTCAATGGTGTGACCCCTCTGCTTGTTAAAAGGCAACACGTGCAGTGGGGTTATCACCCTTTTGTTGGTAGGGACAGATTTAACTATTTCATGATACTACACTGGACTTCCTGCTTCTCCAAATGGTAGGTTTGTTGTAACATGAGGTTTTATTCCAGTTAGTATTAGAGAAAACATACTGGTCCAAGCTCAGAGTTTTACATGAAATAGTAAAGGGATAGTATTTGTGTTTTGTTTTTAATGACAAAGTTCAAGGTCGGGAGATTCAAATGCCTGGATTATGACTTTTATTCCTGTGTTTAACCAGACGAGGTCTAATGGAAGATGACGCTGAGCCCATCTTTGAAGATGTCATGATGTCCTCACGAGGGCAGCTAGAGGATATGAACGAAGAATTTGAGGACACAATGGTCATTGATCTGGTCAGTAGATCTCAATAATGAAAAGGTTAAAATGGAGAATAGTTTAAGAGGAGTTTGCAAACAAAAAATAGGTGACATTACAAGCTTGACCTCCTTTTGTCTGAATCTAGATCCTCCAAGACTTCATGCCCACATGATTTTCTTTCCATAGAAACACAAGCATTGCTTGGTCCTCTTCTCATTGCTCTGGGCTCGGGCAGTAACACGCACCTGATGCCTGAAGCTCCGCGCTGCACCTGGAGGGTGTTAGGATATGATTTATAGCACACGGGTGTATCGTGCAGACCGCTCCGGTGCGCTAAAGAAGGAGCTGCTTTCACTCACCATCAGACAAGTACTAAATCCAGGCAAGGGTAGGAGCCCTTGTGGGGACAGAGGTGAGACTAGCTCATCATATTGATAGAGTGTTACATGAAGGTGCATCCTAACAGTGAGGGGAGTACAGGTGACTCTGTAAAATGCAGTTACAATGTTTGCTTCAGGTTGTAGTTAGATATTTTGAACAGAAACAGTAGCATCTCCAGTGTTTTTTCCTGCCCTGTGCCAGTGCTACAGCCATTGCACCCTGCTCTGCTGCTGGCACAGCTCTTCGTGCAGCCTCACTGATGCAGCCAAGTTGCGCCGGTTTCTCTTGGGGTTGCAGGGTTTAGTCAAGGGCCAGTCCAGGTTTCAGCCCCACAGCGCTGGGCAGAAAGGAGAGCAGGTAGCTCTGGGTGGCCTCCCCTTGGTCCTGCTCCCAACATGCTGTATCCAGGCAAAGGTGCTCGGGAAGGAGGTAGCCCTAGGTCGCCTGCGGTACTAAACCAGCTGACTCGTCTTTCCAGCCACCTTCAAGAAACCGGCGAGAACGGGCTGAGCTGAGGCCAGACTTCTTTGACTCGGCAGCGATCATCGAGGATGATTCAGTAAGACTTTACTAGCCCTGCTTGCTCTTTATCTGAGGTTCTTGCCTATTCTCATTACACCCGATTAATTGCTGTCTTTCCCATTGTTTTTCTAGGGATTTGGAATGCCTATGTTCTGAAGTCTGGTGAAGACATTTTACAAATTTGGAACTCTATTGTTTAGAGCTAGAGGCCTATATACTGTGATAGCTTGTATGAAAACCACATTTTTGATGTGATACGGTTTGATTTTTATCCAAATGATTAAGGTCAATCCCTTTTTGTAGTGCGAGAAAGAAGAGGAACTTCTTAATGACACAAAGGAATGTTGGCCAGTGCCACCACCTCAGAAAGGCTGACCTAGAAAATCATTTGTATCCCTGTTCTTGACTGTCCTAATACAGATTTTTTTTTCCTGGATGAGAAGGAAGTTTTAAATTGTTAAGACAGCTGTCAAAATAAACACTGTTCTACATATGTTTTCTGAAAACAACATTGAGTGAAAACAGAACTTTTTAACTTTATTTTTCTGCTGTACAATTTAAAACAGTTTTAACATTTGCCTTTTTATGTTTTAAAAGCTAGCCATTTTTATTAAACCTATGCCTATCAGCCACTGACTAGCAATGATGCTATAAGCAGGTCATTCTGGCTACAGAAAAGTGTTTTTGAACACACTGGATTTGATTAACATTATGGTACGCTTATATCCTCTCATAGGCATCAAGAACACTCTTATAGAAGAGGTTAGAATTCTAATGACGTGCATCTCTGCCAAAAAATTTCAGATTCTGATATGATAAACCCAGATTTTATACTCTTGAGAAGATTTATTTTTATTTATAACGGGACATAAAGTAAGAGATGTCCATGAAGCCACTTTTCCAACAGATGCTGTGTAACATTCATTTTATATAGCACATGGGGACACAAAAACTTTCTATTGGTACTTGCTCTGTGCATTTTTAGCAACTTATACCAGCAAATAAAGTATTCTCAGTAAAACACACAAATGGTTCTCAAGTAATCACTTTGCTGTTTTTACTACCTACTTCAAGCCCTGCCAACCCAAGGTACATAAACAGCAACTTTCCTATTAAACAAATAATTCAAGGGTGGGGGAAAGGAATCACTTTAGCATACTAAAAGCAATTTTAACTGTACCATAAAAAAGTCTACTTTCCATGCCGTAAATACCCTTTTGCGCTATTTTTGTAAATTAATTTTGCCAGTTAGAAGTACTGTATGTGCTGCATAGAAATTTGTGCTTAGATGGTGAAGTTCTTAAGCTTACAATGGAATACAGCTACATTTTCAGTGTTAACTGTGCATATTAAGAGTAATTCTTTGGAAAAAAAAATATGATTTTTCAAAAAAGTAAAAAACATCAAAAAAACAGAAAACCCAAAACATTCTCAGCTAATTCATTGTAATAAGAGTTTTTTTTTTCAATGTCTTCAATAATTTGAAATTTCATTCTGCTTCAATTTTATGACTCCGCTTAGTATTTTATGACTCTAGTTAAAACTGGCCTGACATCAGAGGCGATGGCCAGCCATGACTTGCATTGACTCCAGTATCCTGAAGAAATCAGCCCCAAAATGTTAATCTTCCTTTCTGCATTCTAATATTAGCATTGGAGATACAAAGCAGATTGACCCACTTGGAGCACAGCAGTTTTAGAGGTGCTTTTTTAGCAACTGCAAAATAATCATGGAGCTTTCGTTTTTTTTTTTTTCTTTCCCTTTTAGAAGCTTATTTAAAAACAAAACAACATTAATACCCAGTACCTGCTGGGAGGGAAAAGAATCCGATTCTATAAACAGATCAGCATTTCACTGAGCTGAGGTTTGTTTCTTACCTGTGCAGTTCTCAGATAGACATGGTTGCCAAAAATGTTTGACTAGGTAATTCAGCCATTCCCTAGATGTTGTTGGCTGGGGGAGGTAAAAAGCCTGAGAAGTAGCTGGAACTTTGCTTTTGTAAAGCCTTCCCCTTTTGTGCCCCCAGAAGGGATGAGGGGTAGTAGGAATGGCTGCATTAGACTGTCAGTATGCTAATTCTGTGAGCATAGTAGCATAACAAATGCTGCCCGGTTTGAGTCATAGTCTCAGACAAACTTTGTGCTTCACAGTCCTCTGTGTGGAAAACTGATTCCTAATTTAACATTGTAGAATACTGTATAACAAACATTTATTATCACGGTACCTGCAATGGGTTTCCAGTTCAGTTTGCAGTCAATAGGTTTTTGTATTATGAGTGTCTCCTTGATTGGATTTGCTAGTAATTCTGTAAATTGTACATTTACAATATGAGGTTTTTTTTTTCCTTTTGTACAATTTAAAACTGATGCTTCACCTTTCATTTAATAAACTATTCAAAATCATGAGTATGATGAGCACCCTCTTCACTGCAACATCCTTCTAAATTCCTGGTTTGGGCCATCACATCTTGTCATCCCATTCAGTAGGATCCAAAGACACAGTAGTTCTCAGTCCAGGCTTCACAAGATTCCTTATAGTTCTCATACATCCAGCCTTAGAGCAAAGGCAAAAACATATCTGTTCTTTTTCTTCTGTCCCACCCCACCACTGCAGTGTGCTTTTGGTTTTGCTTGGCCTGGGGTATTTTAATGTGAGCTTACTGTAAATCTGGAAGTTCTAACACAAAGAGAGATTTGCATTGTTGGGAATTCACGGTGTTCTTTCTTGTACTGTAAAACTTATAATTGTTTTAACTGTCCCACATTTGGGGAAAAAAAACCATCACTCCTCAGTCATGGAAATCCTGAGTGCTCTGGACCACATAGGCAGAGTTTGGAGCTGGTAAAAGTTTGGCTGGTCGAACACTCCAGCTGGGCTAAATGAAGTTTTACACCAAAGCTTCAACAAACTAAACATCCTTTATCCTCTGTGAGAGAGGAACTATTTTTTGTCCAACCCATGAACTGTCACCTCTGAAGCACTAGAGGAAAATGAGTTATCATCTAGGCCTGCTTCCTAAAGAAGGGCGTCTGATCCAGAAAAAGCAGCAAGATCCAGCGGGTGAGGAACTGGGAGAGGAATCAAGGGCTGGACTGCACCCTAGGAGCACTCCTGAGACACAGCCATCTCCAGCGTTTGTAAGTTATGCTCATCTCTTAATGCAGAAGAGATCACAAGAAAGAGCTTCTAATTCTAAGTTTAGGTAGTGCTGTTTGTTGAAATGATTTTTATTCTAAATCTGTTGTTTCTGCAGGTGAGTGGAATTCAAAAAAAGCCTGACTAGCGTGGCCAGAGCAGCCTTCGGGGCAGTGAGTGCAGGCATCCACACTCGAAATGCAACCAGGAACATTCATCCACCTACCTTAAAATGGGTTTGCAGCCAGACTGTGATCTGAGTCCATTGCCTCTAGCTCTCCTAAAAACCTGTGATACTGCAACTCAGATTTGAAAGACCCCTCTTGTACTGCTTTCTTGATGATTCTCAGTTGTTGCTTTCTTCTTCTTTTTGTGAGTAGTGTCCAGACTCTGTGGCCATAGTCACTAGTGCTCCAGCTGCAGTTACCTGGGAAGAAGTGTCACCTGGAAGCCTCCACCTCTTTTTCTTCTGCTTCAGACATGCTTTGGGAGTGGACAGAAGCAGCTGTGATACACAGGTATGGTAGCTCTCTGTCTTATAACACAGTGTCATTAATTACTGAAGTACTCAGGTCATTACAAGACTTCACTTGTTTGGTAGTTGTTTGCAACTGATGCTAATTGTGCTGGTAGCCCTTTCTCTCTGGCTTCTCAGGCTGTAGTTATACTGAAGCTTGTAATGTGCACAGGGACCAGAGCTAATCAGAGGTAACCTCTACTGTAACTGCTCCTTGCAAGTCTGGCAAAGAATCACTGAAAAAGATAAGTCGGAAAGGACCTCTGGTATTTCTGTTTTGATGGGTGCACCTCAGTCAGGGAGAAGAATTTTCACAGCACATCCGAACGTTTTTCTATGTTGGGCGCATTGTATGCTGAGCTCCATCTTCTCTTATACCTCCTATGCCCGCAGCCCGGATATCTAGATACCAGCCTGAGAGCCAGAGTGGCTCGAAACATCCTGTAAAAGTTGCAACTCAGAAGAGTTAAGCAGAAGAATAGAACAGATTAGTCTGAGACCTGCAAAGCTCAGATTAAAGTACACCGAGGATTCAAGCCCAACATTTTTTCATGGTGAGGCTGTGGTCCTGCAGTGCGGGAAGTGGAGCTGGACTCCAAGAGTGGATCTGGGGGTATATTTTAATCCACAAAGGTCTGACCCCTTTAGGAGGGAGAAGTTGCTGCCCGTCTGTCTGAGCCACCTTCCAGGCCAAAGGAGCATTTCAACTTGAGCGATCAGTGCAGCAGGCATTGCCAGTTGTGTTGTTTATAAAGAGGAACGGATATGATCCCAGATTAAATGAGATAAATGTATTATGATTTATTGATGATCATTAGCAAAATATTTGAAATGAAAGGAATATTTCTATGACGGAGTAGAAATGCCACTGAAACAGAGAGTATTCAGAACAGTGCCACATCTGGCAGCGTGGGCAGGCTGCTTCTCACTCTCAGAGCGGGATATTAGCGTGTTTCTTCCAGGGAGTGGACTGTGCTTTACTTGCCAACACGTCTAGGTCATGGCAGATGCGCCTGCGGGTGGTCGAAGGTTGGATGATGTCATCAACAAACCCTGCAGAAGAAGCAACCACACAGAAAGAGTTTGCCTCTCAGCCTTCTGTATTGCAGTTTGAAAACCACCAAAACGATACTCCGAATGCAGTTCACAAGTTCTAAGTCAGCTTGAGCAAAGTATTTAAAATAGTAAGAGAGAAATATTGCTATTTCAGTAGTTTTTGATTAGGGACATTTTTTTTTTTTTTTAAACACATGCAAGTTAAAAAGCAAAGAAAGCTGGAAGGGACTTTACTCCCTGAGTACTGTACCTGCTACTGCAGAGTTTTAACCATACTGGCTCTCCAATCTATTAATTTGATTTCAACGATTTCTCTTTGCACCAACAACTCCAAAGCTTTAGCACTGCACTTGCAGGAATCTTTTTATTCTGTTTCAAAGAGCACTAATGGTCTACTGCAAAACTGGAAGGAACAATACTGTAGCTATCTGCTGTGGTGGAAAATAGCTTGACTAAGTCTTCCTAGCTCCGTGGCACTATTACTAGGATTCAGATAAAGTAGTATGAAAACTGGCAATACAATAAGCCATCAGAACTGGAAAGGAGTAGAGAGTGGATTACGAGTTCTGCAGAACTGCTTTTTGGAGCATAATTGCATTTTAAAACTAGAAATAAAAAGCCTTGGAAAACAGTGGAAGTGATCACTCCACGAAGTCCTGTGGAGCATCACTGAACTGAAATGGACTCTGACCCTTTCTCAAGGTCACTGCTCTGCACCTGGAACTGTCAAGAGGACATGACAAAGCACCTTTAGGGAAACATGTGACTTTTGAGAAGCTTCCACTGGCTGCAAAAATTGAAAATGTGCTTTTCAGTGAATTCCCTGCATCTCTTGCCATCTGAAACATTTCACAGTTGTTACATGTCTAGGTATATTTTCCTTCAAGTGCACAAGTTTGGGTAAAATATAACTCTCTTTCAGTGTTGCACTGAAATACCCTATTCACTAGCAAAATATATACTCTGCAGTTAGAAATCTACCTGTGTGCAATGGCAAACTCAAAGACCATACCTCTCATGGCTGCAGGAAAGGGGTTTGCAAACTTATCCACATATTCTGCTTCTGCATCCGCCTGTTTGCCTCTGAAAATGATCTGGACAGCACCCTAGAAAGACAAACACAGCTGAAAGGTGAGCGATAGAGGACAGTTATCCAATTTGCCTGCTCCCTTCCACCACAGTGTAAAAACAGGTTCATTCAGGTAGGTTCCTTCAGAGGAAAATACCAGTTTCTTCCTTTTGTTAGGCTTCTTCTGTGCTGCTCTAGAGGCAGTGGCTGCACAGCAATGTGAGGAGGAGTCTGGATTTACCTTTGCGCCCATCACTGCCACCTCTGCAGTAGGCCAGGCATAATTTGCGTCCCCTCGCAAATGCTTGGAGCTCATCACATCATAGGCACCCCCATAGGCCTGAAACAAAGAACAGGACTGATGGAGAGTGATGTCCTAGCAGCAACAGCCTACATTTCTCCTGCAGCTTTTACCATTTTGGAGAAAAGCAAATGGGGCTACACTGTTCCCTGTAAGAGAACACGAATCTCTCCATTTGCTAACCCTGAAAGATGGATCCTTGATGGCTCAGTCCTACAAGCAGCCTGCGGTTGGGTCGGCACAGCTGACACACCAGTACTATATTGTCAGGTTTCACAGACATACATTACAAGACATTTCCACTTCTCTGGTCAAAATAAATAGGAATTAGCAACACAACACTATAACCTACCTCCTAAGACTAGACCACTGAGACCAGAACCCTGAAAGAACATACTGAGTGTGCGAAACCCATCAGAAAGTAAAAGCAGAAGGGACTGACCAGCACGGAAAAAGCAGAGATGTTTAGCTAAGACTTTTTTGGACCGAGGGGTCCACAGAACTTATGTCAGCAAAGAGAAAGGACTCTTTCCACTGAGGACCATATAAGAAAAGCATATGGAAGAAGAGAAGGCACAAGAACATTGAAGCTGGAGGCAAAGCAGAAGAAAGATAGAATCAGCACTGCTTTTTGAAGGAGCCTGAAATGGTGTGGCTACAGAAAGAGGATCACAAAGACTGTGTCTGTGCAGGTGGCATGTCCTCAGTGAGACAAGTTGGGTGACCAAGGGCAAATACTAGATTAAATTGCATTCAAGGGAGAAAGCAAAGCGCATGAATGTGATATTTCAGAGTGCAGAGAGGAACAAAGTAGCTGTAGTAACATTTTAAGAATAGAAGAAATGGCTCTGGTAACTTCAGAGCAAGAGGTACAACTGAGACAGAGATGTGACAATCGGAGGAAAAAAAAAGAGAGACAAAGATTCACATAACTAAAATTAGTCCAAGTGCAAACAGGATCTCTACTGGAACTCCCTGAATTTTTCCAACTTACTTTTCTGGTGATGATAGTAATTTTAGGCACAGTTGCTTCTGCAAAGGCAAAGAGTAGTTTTGCACCATGACGTATAATTCCACCATACTCTTGAGCTGTTCCTACAAGTCACAGAAATAATTGTTTCACACTGGTGAATTTACCAAAAAAAAAAAAAAAAAACCCACAGTTGGGCAATTGTCATCATCCACTACCAGCAGCAACACTAACAACACCCAGAACCATGTTAATAGTGAAGAGCTGGTAACATCCTTGCAATATTTTCCATATGATGCTGACCAGCTGTACAAAAAAGTATGTCATCAAAAGAAGCATGAAGTGAATGTCTCTCTGTATGTAAGATCACAGGACTGAAACACCTACCAGATGATGCCTTCTACGTGTTCAGGATTTTTAGCAGCTTGGATTCCCTATCCGACCTTAACCCTTCTCTAAACCTCAATAAATAAATTAAAAAAAAAAAAAAAAAAAAAAACAACGTATCAAAGAACCTATCTTGGACTTTCTTGGTTACAGTTCTATACGTGGCACTAGGTAGTACCACTAGCGCAGTAACCAGGGCAAATTCCTTGGAGATGCAAACAGCTGGTGCTCTCACTTGCCTACACTGCAGGAATCATGGAAGGAAAGGGGCAAACCACAAGGTAATGATAAAAAAAAAAAACAGATAACAGATAAAAAAGCAAAAATTCACAACATTCCCAAACACAAAATATACAAAGATGGGCAAAAACAGACATAGTTAGATGCAAAAATGAGAATAGCTAAACTAATGAACTTTTTAAGGGAAAACTTATTTTAATGGAAGATTCTTAAGTAAAAGTTTCTTATGTGAGGTTTGTTTCTTTTTTTTTTTAAATAATTTGGTAGTCTGTTTGGCAGTTTGACTGTAATTTTTTGCTCAAGTGAAATTGTACTCATCTTCAGGTTGTGACCTGCTGAAATGTGATCTCCACACACTCCTCTTAATCTGGGGGCTCTTTAGAGCACTTGGCCACTAATGTTGTTAGGTGTTGTTGGGTTTGCACACCTTTGTGAGCTAGTGTGGCAATTTTTTATCTACTAAACAAGAAAAGATAATAGCAACCACACTCAGAATCTATTAAAGTGAAATGTCTAATGATAACATACTCATCTTCTAAAACACCATAAAATAAAACATTATAGGATCACTATAGAGCCTTATATTCCTCTCTTTCTGTAGTGCTGATTTTATTTGTCTCCCATTTCTACTTTTTTACTCTTAGAAGAGGAAGAGGATTACTGTGTTCTGAGATCAAAATCTAGCCTATTTAGGTAAGAAGAGTAAATAGTCTTCGTAGGTAGTTTTTTTGAAAAATGCACTTTTACTCTGTTAAACCAGGATCTCCTCCCAACTAAATGAAATACAGTAGCAGCACAAACCTGGCAAAAATCCAGGAACATCCACAAAAGTAATCAGAGGAATGTTGAAAGCATCACAGAACCGAACAAAGCGGGCTCCTTTCACAGAAGAATTTATGTCTAAGCACCCTAAAGTTAAAAAAAACAGAGTTAGGTGGTAACAATTCCAATGCTCTTCTAATGGCAGTAATTCAAGCAACATCAAAAAAAATACGTTCTGTAGTATAGCTGTATTCTGTTTTAAAAACGAATAAACCTGATATTAAAAAACAACTATAGCTAATGTTGGAGAAAATCTACTCTGAAGTTCTGTTGTTTTAGTCCTAAGACTAGAGTACCACATACAGTCAAAAAGCACTCATTTTTTTCTGCAATATAATCTATAAATTACAACATCCTTTAGTGGTGACAACTGAATATATAGTACAGTTTGTTTCAAAAAGTGGCATTTGAAAATATAATCATACAATTTAAGATATTTTTCTATAACTTGCTCTTTACTGATATTTTTCAGTCAGTTCAGATTGAAGCACTAGAGCTCTCCATTTAAAAAAAAACCTCAATGTTCCTACTAATATGCTAAGACCGACCAGCACTCTTTGCCAAACGTGCTGCCACGTGTTTCTGTTCTCTTTCAGAGCCTTTAGCATTTTGTTACATTCTGCTACACTATATTATATATATTAAACCTGCAGGAAAGGCACATAAGAGCATTTATCTGAAAAATCAGAAATCTTTGCTACCACTAAAGCTTGCTGACTGGCTAAGTCTTTTCCTGGCAAGATTATCAAAAGAATAAACGCAGCATACTGGGTCATCTAAGCTAATTTGTCATACCAAAAGGCGTGGAACAGAGCAGACCAGAAACTTGCAATTAGTGTAAATCAGTTCAGAAATTAGCAGAGAAGCAGAGAAGGCAAAAATCTCTCAGTAGTCATAAATGGTGATCTTAGCTATAGCTAAGTCATATGGCTTGTACCACCATATCTAAGTTGTATGAGGTCTGAGCCCCATATTCGTATGCTTGAAAGCTTAGCAATTCTCTAGCTGTAGCAAGTAGCCTAAAAGCTACTGGTTTAGGCATTTTAGTGCATATTGTTGTGGCTGTGAGTTTCCTTATTATCCTTAATCCAATTAAGTTCAGGCTGCTGCCAGAACAAGTCGGGGTCAGAACAAGTGCAGCTGCATGACACTGAGCTTTGACAGAAGTGGTAGGAGAACACTGAGAACGAGTGGAGGGCCATACAAAGCAGAACCTATGCTTTGAGCTGGAAGCAGCTGACAAGACAAAACACGGGACAAAAACACTGTTTGGGAAAAAGTTTCACAGCACAACCCTACAGCCCGCTCCAACCTGATGCTACTTTGGGTTGGTTGCCCACTATCCCAACGGTTCTTCCATTCATCCTGGCAAATCCAACAACAATGTTTCTGGCGTAGAAAGGCATGATCTCGAAGAACTCCCTTTCATCAACAATCTGCAAGAGTAAGAGACAGGCAGAGCCCTTGAGAGGACATCGATGCATAACAGAAACAAACACAAACCAGCTATGCTAATATCTTTTTTTTAACTTTCAGAATTTGTAGAATTAAAAAAAAATATATAAAATTTACTCTTCAAGGTTTTTATTCCAAGACATAAAAAACTAGTGCAGCATTTACTATCAAACCTCCTGCTTAAGCATTCCAGAGAAAATCTTCATGAGGTTGTCTCGCTAGGATGCTCCTTTTCCTAGTTTGTAACAAATTAAAGCTTCAAAGCAAGTGCTTACAACTGCTTTCTTGCATCTTAAGTCCTGTCAGATTCCAAATCTAAAAATTTTCAGTGATAAGAAAGACAGTGCTTCTTGGAACTTGGGAACTTTCCATTTCACAATCTATTTAGCAATCCTTGGTAAACACAGAGGATTTTATTAACAGAGTGCAGTATATCATGCTCTGTTGTGGCAGATGATCTGTGAACAGCTCTTAAGCTGCATATGTAGAGGAGGATGGAGAAATCCCTCTATCAGCTGAGAAGGGAATACACACGGTGGCAAACGTATCCAACTAGAACGGAGAAGTCTCGTAGCAGCACTTCTCCCCGGAGCTGAAGCCCAGCGTGTGCTCCCTAAAGTGACATCCACTGGTGTTTAAAGCAGTATTAAAATTCATGTGTTCAAGAGAGACCTCAATTGCATATGGAGCAGTAGCGACACCTATACACGACTGCCTGGTGTTTTTGGCTCTAATTCTTTGTTGTCAAGTGATTGTGACAACTTTGCCTGTGCGGGCTGCAGGTTGCCAACTATGTGAGAGAATGAGGCAAAAAATGTAAGTACTGTTTAAAACAGTTTTATTTCCTACCTTATTTTGCCTCAAAACCTCTGGGAGACTCCTTTCCTCCATTTTGCTTAAAAAAAATGATAAATCAGATCTTTTTACTTGGAAAATATAATACTGAACTTCAGAAGAATCCCCAGATCAAAAAACATATCATATATGAGCCTTTTCTTCTCTAAAACAAATCTAACTGCAGCCAGCTGCAAGCTGAAAAGCATTAGCTGAATGTGTGAGAAAAGTCAGTCAAATAAAATAAAGGTAAATGCTCAGAATTCACAGGGCTCTACAGGAGACTGCAACAGTTTCACCCATTAAAAATTGTTTTACAACCATTTTTGCGTCACAAACTTTTAAAATGTAGCAAGTTGTTACAACTGAAGAAAATGAGCATTCCAGGTTAAGCAAGGGAATTATCATTGCTAATCAAGCTAAGCTGCTTTAGTTTAAAAAAAAAAAAAAAAAACTTATACATTACAATATAGAGGGTTTTTATAATTTAAAAAGTTCCTCCTTTCCAATCCCTCAAGATATCTGCCTCACTCATATGAACAAATTTGTACAAAATTGTCTGAGTCAATACAAAATGGTAATTTGTGAGTGTATCCTTTGTAGTATATTGTCTTCTATTTAAAAAAAAAGTGATAGAATTCAAGATAATAGCAACAAGGGGATTTTTTTGACCTCCCTCAAGAGGAAAGTGAATTAGAGCATCTTCCATCTGATCAGTTATTATGCATTGAGCATGAGGAGATGAAGCCTGAGCATCAATCACAAGATTCTTTTTATTTGCTATTATCTTATTTTTGTAGTTTTTCTCCCTTGTGGCCACAACACAGAAGAAAAAAGTAACTTGTCAAAACAAGCTCATTAAAAAAAAAAAAACTCCAAACCAACCTTTGGTGGAATTATATTGGTTTGCTTTCCTTATTTATAGTTATTTATTTTTTCTCAACAGTGCTCAAACTAGCAGACTTACAGCATGGATGATATCTAGCATGTCGTAGGCTTTAGTAGATTCCATTGGGACAATTGTCTCTAGCTCAGGAACCAAACGGTCACTGCAGAAAATAGAAGTGAAGTGGCAGTATTTACAGCTCAGATTAACACCAAGACAAAGAGTGTGAGGATACAGTTCCACTGGGCTGAGACTTTGCAAAAACCGAGGAAATATGAAGAAATAGTCCCTCTTCTTCATCTCACCTGTTACAGCCTCACCTGTTACAACTGAGCTTTTTCTGGAGTTTTTTCTGGATTCAAAGTCTGGAGCAAGACTAATCTTTTCCTGAAGGAGGCACCTCTTTTTGAGGTATCTCTGACGATGAAAACATTTCCAACAAGTACCAATTCCTTTCTCAGCCTAGAAGGGCCTAAAATGATGTGTGCTGAGTATCAGAGCTGGTGGACACTACAAATGGCAGTCTGCAGAGGGCACTGGAGATGTGTTGGAGCCATGGGAGAAGGATTTGGTAAAATTTGGTAGAAAGTGTGAGGTGGCACAAGCAGGACAGCTATACACAGCTCTGGTGCTTTCCCTGCTTATATCCAGCCCTCAGGCTGTAAGATGACACACACTTGTGATTTAAGGGAATTTCACTATAAGAAACCTTTTAATTTGTGTTTCTCCTGCTGGCAAACAGGAATTCATAGGTGGGAAAGACATGACCCCTCCAAGCTTTGTCAGTTGAGTGGTTGTGTTTAAATCTTGACCTCTATTTTGTTCTACTCAACAGTGATGCTGTTAGTGTGGAGCTTGAAACTTCATTACCGGTTACCTCCATCATCAGATCCTGCTGGCTTCATTAGGGACACTGGAGTGTCAGGCAGCATTCACTGGGTCTTTAGACTCCTCTACGGTGCCGTGGCAGGGGACAGGGATGTCCATTTTTATGAGTCATCCCTGGAAAGGCTTTGGAGGGTATCACATTTGCACTGCTTCCCCAAAATACTGCGTCACAAATACTATGAATGGCCATGGAGCTCTGGCAATAATACATTTTTTTTCACTTGCATGATAGAGTATTGTATGCAAATATTTTCATAAAACCGTACAATGAAATCTTCATTGGATGAAAGCAACTGATTTTAACACACTAAACCCCAGCCTACAAGAGTTTCCAAAACTTCTACTTGGTAAAGTAAAGCTGTGTGTTAAATTCTGTTTCTTATGGATTATACTCTCAGGTAAGCCAAAAGATAAGGAAAAGGAAGCATCAAATACAGCTCCCATAAAGTTAGCACTCTATACCGAGGGAAATTATACAGCATCCAAGTGAAAAACCACCAGCAAAATGAACACGTTAGCCAGGATATCACAAGTTTGAAAATCTCCTTCAAATCATCACATATAATGAAGGACATCTGGAATGTGCTGCTGGAGTCAGGGGATTTAAAAGGCACAAAACTGTTTCATTTATCAGAAAAGATCTGATGTTCATCAAAGAAGCCATTTGAAGACTGCAACAGTCCGAGGAACCATCATCCAAATCAATACTGCTTTTCATTTAGTACTAAAATGAAAATGTACCTAGGTTACCAAGGATCAATACTTACCTCCTCTAGGAATTTTCGGCTTTGGAGGAAATAATGTTTTTTGTACAGTTAGAAACACAGAAAGTTAAATCAAAACACACAATAAACTAGATGCAGTGACATATACACCCTTCAAAGGTAGAGGGCATATTTGCAGTTCTCCAACTTTGTACCACCAGGAACCTTTTTAGAGTCCAAGTCACAGAAATTAAAACCTCCAACCAACAGAACTATCACCATCCAAACCTGATATTTTTCAACACCGTAAAGGACCTAACCAGAAAGGTTAAAAAAAAGAAAAAAACAGTTTCTGACTTAACAGTGAAAAGAAATATACGTGAAGTGTTAACCATATAGCAAGGCTGATGGACAGCTACCTAATATATAAAACTTCTTGCCTCCTTTGCCTCCTTATCACTTCCCCTACCTCTAACCTTAACTGACAAAACTTACCCACATAATTGGCAAAATAGGGCAATTTCTCCCCACTTTTGTCCTCTGTGCTATTTTTTGCTTTATTTGTTTCCTTTAAGGGACTGTGACAGCCCATCAAAACAGAAATTACTTTTCCCTATATTCTATACACAGCCAGCATAACAGATGTGCTTTCAGATGATACAAAAGAAAAAAAAAGGCAAATCTTACATGTCTGTGTACCTGCACGTAGCAACAATTCCCAGGGTCTCATATAGCAGAGAATACATGAGAATACACAGAATACATGAGCCAAGAGTCTTAAGCACAAAACACGCATTTCTTTATGCTCCTTGTGACGGAGAAACCATGAAATTCAATGATCAGAGATCACAGAGCTCAGCCTGCATCCTCTTACCTCGGATCATGGCATTCACAAACTGGAGCTGGATCACGGTTGCTAAGAGGTAAATAATTAAAGAACTCCCGGAGATTAAGTAAAGCATCTATATCATTCTCAAAGGCTCTATGTGCAACTCCTGCAAAGACACAGTTAAATAGTTAGTCAAAGTATTTTGCAATGTTTCAAGCATGTAAGGGCACAAAGACGTCAAGGCAGAATTCTTTAACAGAATTTTTAAACCCAGGTACTAAAAGCAAGGAATTTTAAACCACCAGACTTGACCTCTGAAAATACTTAGAAAATGCCTGGCTGCTTCAACCTTCCTTCTTAGCAAGTCTGGATTGATGAGTTCATATTTAAAATAATATAAACAGGTTTATCGGCTGTCACAAACCTAGCTGGATACCAGCCTTCCAGAACATGACCCCACTTGCAGAGGCTGGATCCGAGAATCATAGAATCATAGAATCATAGAATGCCTAAGGTTGGAAGGGACCTCTAGAGGTCATCTAGTCCAACCCCCC
>JAWLRI010000264.1:179998-192667 GCA_034781795.1 Crypturellus tataupa
CAACAACAATAATAATAATAATAATAATAATAATAATGCTCAGCCGTCCGTCTCCGTCCCCCCCCCGTTTGTACCGTGGGCCCCGCAGGCGGCGCCCACGTGGGCGGGCGGGCGGACGCGATCCTTCTGCGGGGGGAGAGGGGGGGCAGAAGGGAATATTTGGGGGCTGATCCCCCTCTCTCGGGAGGGCTAAGGGGGAGGGAAGCCCTCCCCCCGCCTGTTATAGTTGTCAAGAAGCCAAAGGGGCCGCGGGGCTGCGCGCTGGGCAGGCGGCGAGTCATAAACAACCGCCGAGGGCGGGGGGCGCTGGGAAACCCTCGGTCGCCGGGAGCTTATCGCTCTAAAGGAGGGGTGAAGGAGGGCAAATAACGATAAAACAATGCGGGGAGCACAGGGCGGCGGGGGAATAGCTTCCTACTGGGCATGTTTGCGTTTGTTTTGTTTCCTTTTTCCGTGAAATGCACGAATCTAGAGGCATTCAAGTCGAAATCTAGGAATTTTAATCGCACAGAAACAACATTTGGAGTGTATGTGTGTGTGTAGCAGATAAATGTGGTGTGACAATGACTACCGTGAAAAGCAAATAGGCTGGAAGTCTGTGAGGATTTGCCCATCCTTACCCCCTTCTCCCCCCCCAAAAGAGTTGTGTGTTTTGTTAGAAAAGCTGGATGTCCAAAATTTTAATGCTACGCTTTAGAGAACGTTTGGGAAGGGATTGCTTTCTGCTCTCGTTAGGAGCTGTAGACCCTTGTGTTTTTCCGGTAGTAAACTTGAACTTTCTTGAACTTTCCCTCAAAGCCCTGTAGACTAGTGTTGGGAGAGAGAATCCGAACGATTAGACCTCTCACTACAATAATTTTGTTGTTTTTTTTTCTTCCTCACTGTGGTCATTTAATTCCCAGTCCTGCATGTGTGTGACTTTTCTTGACATAGTGGGCAAATGTCCATTAGGTTTGCACGTGTTGATCTTTGGTGATGTGTGTGGCTACCCTCATTAAAATGTAAATAAATTATGACGTTTATAAAGTTAAATAAATTTTTTATTTAACAGGACTGGGACTTCAGCTGTTGAGGCTGCTAAGCTAGAGCTTGCATGCTTCCTCCCCTGGAGCTATTGGCTCCTCCCATTTAAAGTCTTAGAGAATAGAGATCAGCTCATACTGGGAAAAGAGGGAGCCTGTTCCCAGGATCACTGCATCATCATTTCCTCAAATTTATTTACTTTCTCTCTTAACCCTGTTATCAGTTCTAGCGCAACTCTGCTCTTACCTCTTGCTTACTACCTTAGGCCCTGCTGATTGCAATCCTTAACTTTATTTATTTTCTATAAATCTTCCTTGCTTTTCCCTAAAAACATAGTGATTTTTTTCCTGATTTTTTTTTAAAGATATTACCTTAAGGACTGTGTACTTCTCTCCATTGTGCTGACTTCTTCACTTTAAGACTGCTCTTCTGCAATGTGTTCTTCATTCTACTTGCCTTGACTTCTTTCCTTCTTGGCCTTTTGCAATCTTATTTTTGTGCTCTGTGCTATTGAAATCATCTTTCTTTAATTGGTCCCGGCCCAAATTCCCAAACTATTTTCCCCTTCTTCTCCAGCCTTTTTTTGCTTACCTTTTCTGTCTCGTTCAGTTTGGGAAAGCAGTTTGAGCAGTTTAGGTTGTTTTCCTCTATTGACTTGTGCCTCCCTGGGGTTTCTAACTTAAAAACTGCTTCTTGATGTTGCACTTTCTTTCCTCTTCCCTCATTTACTTGGAATTTTAAGGTTACTGCCTTGGTTTACTTTTTTCTGTTGCAGCTATTTTTGCGATAACCATAGTCACTGTTCCAAATATTTTATCTAATGGTGATGTCCCTGCGTTATCTCTGTCTGGGCTTTTGCTTGCGGCTCGGCAGTGCAGACAGGCCTCGGTAAATACCACAGTTGCCTGTGATGCTGCCTGCTGGGAGCCAGCGTAGTAAAAGAGAGTGTTTGTCCTGTAGGATTAGCAAAGTGTCTTCCTTGAACCTGCAAACTGTTACGCGTGGGACGGGTCCTGTGCAATGAAAGAAATATCCCTTCTGACATTGACTGGTAGTTAATAAGTCTTCATCTCAGCCTGACAAAGGCAGATTGGTGTTTTTTTTCCTTCTTTGCTCTTCATGTTGCTTTTCTCTCTCCTCTGCTGGCGTAAATATTTGTGCCTGTGTCTCGCCTTGGCTCGCTGACCTTGTAGGATTCTTTTAAAATGTGTATATAATTTTTAATCTTGTACAAGTTGACGCTTAAAGCACCATCACCATCCTGAAAAGCAGTAAAAGCCAAACTTCTGCATTCCTTCATTCAGCTTTCAGAAACTTCCTACCTTTAGACAGTATTTTAAAATGTAAGCTTTAAGTACTAATTTAAAGATAATTCTGTGAGATCTTGTTATCACAGTAGTCATTGCTGTGACTCAAAATCTTATAGTCAATTGTAAAAAAATCTTTAAAAGCTTTTTACATGCTTGCTTCTTTCAACCTATTTTTCTATCTGTTTATAGACCATTTAGGCTGTGAGATCGAAATAACTAGGTGTGAGTTCACATATGTGGAAGTCTTGAGTGTCTGGTACTTTCCTTGTACCTTGGTTGTACTGCAATGAGGTCTTGACTGTAAGCTTCTAAAATAATGCTTTGTTGGAGAACTGCTGCTAAATTTTCAGTAATGCATAAAACCTGCATTTGTAGTGTTAAATTCTTTAAGCTCAAAGTGTTGGACTTCAAGCACTTTCCCTGGGAAACTATTCCCCAATTTGTTACTGCTGGTATCATCTGCCTTTTCTTGGTATTTAATCTCTGTGAATGCATTGATACGCTTTGTTATTCTGTAGAGTTGGGATTTTTTTTTTTTTTTTGTAAGAAGAAATCAAGGGCAGGGTGTAAGTCAGCTAGTGGTGTTTTGACTATCTTTTGGTGTACTAGAAATAGGCTAGCTCTTCTGATCTGGTAGTTAGCCTGCTAACATAGTAGGGGTAGCAGAAGTTTTTGACTGTTCATAATTATGACATTCTAATTAAAGCTCCGCTTTATACCTGAAATTACATCAGTAGAAAGCCACAGCACGCTACTGTAAATTAGACAACTAAATCTGTTCCAGGTGAGTGTAAGGTCTCGGTCTTACCTAACGGGTTGGGTGGTAAAGGTTAAATTGCGCTGATGATACAGCAGGATGCACTTCCAGGATTTAGGTGTGCTCCTGGGATGCTTTCCTAGAGGGTAGCGTAGGCCTTTTACAGGGGTGTGTGAGGAAACATTTCCTGGAGATGTAAAATCTTTACAGCAGTTTGGAGTAGCTGTTCTTGACAGTAGGTGGACTAGTAGGTGGACTAGGCTTGTGTGTTTTGAGGATATGAGATCTGAGTTTTAGTCGTTAGCCTAGAGTGATTCTTATTAAATTACATGTTAATATTACATTTCATTTAAAAATAGCTTTGTAGGGATTTATGCAACAAACTTTCCTACTACAAAAGAGCTCCCTGATGGTATAAACAGTCTTTAAAAATGACATTCTGAATGTGGTGTAGTTACTGCATGACTTAGTTACTATTATTCAAAAGTTCAGGGGACTTTTCAGATCTAGCAGTCACCTTTGACAGTTTTTTTTTTAATGGTGCTGATGTATCATTTTAAAGATATACTAGAAACTAAGTTCAAATGTTTGTCAGAGACAAGCTGCTACTCAGATCAGTTTAGTATTTTAACGTTAGCGTTTTCCATCCTGAAGCCCTTGGAAGGTGTGTTAGAAAATGCTCGCAGTGACTGAAAGGTTGTTATTGTTGTGGAATGTGAAAGTACTTGGAAGGTTGCAGGGCTTTTGAATAACCCTTTGGCCTGGGACTCGGCTGGAGCCTCTGGAAAGGCAGGGTGAGAACTTGGTTCTTGTCTTAAACCTCCCGTAATCCAAGCAGTGGGATACGAGACAGCAGCATGTGGCTCAGACAGACAGATTAAGGGTGGGAAGGGACAAAGAAACAATGTGGTGGTGCTGAACAGGATGTTGCCCAGCTGCTGGCAGGGGCTTTGGGGTAGCCCTGGAGAAATGCAGCTGTGACGTGAGGGCGGGATGGTGATGTGGTGTGTGTGCTGTGCAACTCCCAAGCAGGAGGAATGGAATGGATTAAAAAAAATATAAAAAGTAACAACAGTGTTGACTGTGGTGGTGTTGTTGTTTCCATTTGAGTTGAATCTATCAGACATCATTTGCTTGCTACATCCACCTCTCCATGGTTGGTGAGACGGGGAGGTGTATAAGAACTTGCATCTCCATGCCACATGTGTTACTAGTCCAGGGACATCTCTTTTTCCACTGATGGTACTGAGGCAACCTGAGACTCGCAGCTGTTGCGTAATGTCCTGCAGACATGAGCAGGTAATGCTGTGACTCCTAAACACGAGTTGACTTTCTAGAAAGCTCAGTTTACAGACTTGCAGGCAGAAGAAGGGAAAACCAAACTCCCACTTCCGATAAACTTAACTATATGCACGCTCCTTGACCTTCCGCTTGCAAGGTGAGCCATTGCTAAGTGAGTTAACCCTGGATACTGGAGTTTTAAATTGGAAAAATGTATTTAAATTTTTGATGGAAAGTTCATTCATCATCTATGCTGCCAGATCAGAGTTGCCTTTTGTGTTTGAAATAAACACCCTTTTCAAGAGATGTTTTTACTGAGTTGTGTTTTTTTTGTTTTTTAGTTTGGTTTTTCCCTTTCATTGTAATAGATGGAAAGTACTGTCCTCTTCTTCTGGCAATAACCAACATGGGTAGTTGCCTGTAAAATTTCCACTTGCACTCTTTGAAAACCCCAGGTTTTAACCAAGAATGTGTTGGTTGGTTTCTCTTCCTCTTAAGATCTGCTTGTGTAAATTCATTGTTTCCCCTTCCTGCCTCACAACTTTTGTGTGATTCTGAGGGAAACTGCATTTCCTGAGGCCCTTTCCACTGTGCCGTGTAAGTTCTGGCTACACAAAGTTCTACCAGTTGAACTTAAATTGCTTTCTAAACTGATTTTTTTTCCTCTGGCTTAGAACCAAATAGCAAAGAAAGCCAGGAGGAGAAGTAACTGGTTCCATCTTAGCAGCGGCTTGGGGTTGGAATTGAAGAACAGGTTGCAAAGTGAAGGTTGCAATATGGAACTCTTGGATTTGAGATGAGCATGTGAGTTTATTGAGACAATGGGAGGTGATGGGATGGTTTTGATGCTCACCTGATGATATTATTAAACTGATCACATTTGAGAGTGTTTAAAGAAGAGTTAATGTTGCCAACAGACATTGTTATTGGCACAGCTGAACTGCCATGTCTATGGACATAGCGACTCCAAGCATAGCCTTCTTCAGCTTCGTTTTCTTACTGTGTTACAGATCAGTCTGCATGTGGAATACGCAGTTGTGGAGTATTAGGTTGGAGCTCTGTGTGAGGCCAAAAAGATCCCTCGCCTCTATTACATAACTGGGGAAATAGTGCACCACACAACTTTTCTGGTGCTTGACTTCTTAGAGAGTAAAGATTTTCCAACCCTTAGACAGCAGTCTACTTGGAAGCCTTTCCGTGCTGTAATTCATCCCACAGCACAGTGCTGACTCCTTCACCAGGATGCCCGTGAAGCAGAGTTTGCTCCAAGAAGATCGTTGTTAATTTTGATGGAAGTTTTCGTGTGAAAATAAATTTTTGTTGCCTCTTGTTCCGAGAGCATGATTACTATAATTAACTTGATCTAAAGTTTTCAAAGCAGGTGTTATCTCTTTGGAGTCCTTATGATAAAGAGTAACATGTTAAATTCATCTGTGCAGCAGTAGCAGAAATGTGAACATTACTGCTTAAAGCCTCTTAAAGCCTGGGAACTATGACTTTGAAAGATATGGTTATATTCATGTTCATCCCCTGGAGTCCACAGCGAGGGCAGGTTTTATGGTAGGGCTTCAGATCTGTGGAAGGATCCGTTACTGT
This sequence comes from Crypturellus tataupa, assembly GCA_034781795.1. Classification (NCBI taxonomy): domain Eukaryota; kingdom Metazoa; phylum Chordata; class Aves; order Tinamiformes; family Tinamidae; genus Crypturellus; species Crypturellus tataupa. Next base: position 185,966 of record JAWLRI010000264.1, read on the forward strand.
TGCCTTTCCATGGAATCAATTCTTGCACTTGTCTCTTTCTTGAAATTTCTCTGATTCTCAATGTATGTCATTATTTTCTAGTAAGTATCTGGCTCTTGCACCCTTGCACAGTAGTAGCAGCCTTACATAGTACTTCCTTTTGCGGTGCAAATGGGTAGCAAACACTTTCACTGCTCTAGGTGAGCCTGTTCATTTATCAGCAATTTTTGCAAACGGTGCTCTTTTTCTCAAGCTTTTTTCTCAAGCTTTGAAAGCATCAGTGTGGGAAGAGGTGTCTTCCCTGCTTCCATGAAGTGTAACGCTCTGTGTGTAAACTTGGCACCGAGCTGTCTCGCTGAGGTTGAATGGGTCCCGTACAGTCTGCACTGCTGTGTGAGCCCTGCGGCCGCCCCAGTAGCTTCTCTGCTGCAGGAGGCTGCTAGCTCCAAAAACTCGCTGCAGTGATTTGATAGCGTTAACTCCCGTTGCTCGTTACATTAGTAGGACCCACCAAACGCTTCCTGCTTGGAATGCATGGATGTTAATCCCTCTCCTGGTTGAGGAGCAGATAGTACAGTCAGGCAGAGTACCAGTGGAAGCAACCGGGATCTCTGGCAGTGGAGTTTCCCACTTGTTTGCTCCACTCTGTAAAGCATGAGTGATTTCTGGTGATGTGAATGTAACTGATTTTACTTTGGCAGACAAATATTTGAGATTAACTCCAGTGAAACATTTTTATTATTTGTTTTTATTTGGAACCAATTGGATATTTTATTCCCAGTTTCCTTCACTAAATCAAGACTCATTTCAATGGTTACATCATTCTTAAACTTTGAGTTGTTAAAAACATCAATAAAGAATATTTCAATAGGCTTTTCCAGAGGCTTAGAGTATTCCTGCACCAAGGACTTAACCCTCCCCCAACCCCTCTTTGTAGGGCTTTATCTTTCTGCCTTTGTCAAAGACAGATGAGGGTGAAGGAGACGACCTGTTCTGATTCAAGGCTTTCTTAAACCTCATCAACCGAGAGCATATTTTCTGGATATAACCCGAATATTGCCTTGATTCCCAGTTCTTCTGCTCCTTCGGTCTGTGAGGTACAACTTGCAGATGCTTCCCCTTCTTCTGCAGCTGTGGAGCAATGCTCATTTAAGGAATGCAATAGTAAATATTCCTCCTCCTTTAAATGGCCTTCCTCCCATAGCAACATTTCCAGGACAAGTGTGATGTTTTGTAAATTATATTTTAAAAGTATTTCTTCTGTGCATCTTAGTCAATGTAAGTGCTCATACTAAAGTAGGTACTTGGAAAACATTTCTGAAACTAAGAGAGCTAAGAACTGATGATGTTAAGGAGAATTTGTAGACTTCTGCAGAGGGTTTGTGATGATTTTGCTTTTGGCGTAGTAGTGAGAGAAGGGTGAGCAAAGATGAGGCCAAGTTGAGTAATCCAGGCTATTTAGGCTAGTAAAAGTGAAGGGCAACATTGAGCAATTGTAGAAAGATCTTATGAGGATGAATAACTGTGCAATAAAATTTCTAATTCAATTTAGATAAATATTAATATTTATATGAGAATAATATATATAATATAAATGAGAATAATATTAATATTTGTATTTCACTTTTTTCTGCACTAAAACTCTCACTGAAAAGTGAGATCTTGGTCTTGCAATGGAAAACTCCATGAAAACCTCATTGCAGTGCTGAGTATTAGTCAAAAAAAACAAAAGCTGTGATTTACCCAGGTATTAAACGCTGCCAGAGTTGCAACCTCTGTCTCAGAAAAGGCTATAGCAGAAAAGCTCAACAGTGTCTGGAACAAGCTGTAAGTTTGTGGTCTCAATGCAACTGATCACCAGCCTGGGGACTTCTCTCCATTACCTGAGTATTAAAATTAATTAAACCCAATTTTAAATTGATTTCTGTATCATTGTTGCTTTTTTTTTTTTTTTTTTCTCTCTTCACTCTTAGCTTAATGATACTAACATTGAGGAAAGTGATTATCTCGCCAAGAAATACTTGCACCTCCATGCCTTGATAGCTCTGCAACCAATTCAGGTTTTTAAAAGCACTCCCCCGGATATGCTGCGTGTGCATGTGGCTTAAGGCAGCCACATTCATTCCTTTTAGGGATTTCCTCTGTTCTGTTTCCATTTGTTTCTCAAGTTTTGTTAGAATTTTTGCAGTAGCCCTTCTTTTGTTGTTATTGCATAAATTTGTAGTAATCTCATATGTTTTGTCATTCTCAATTGAAGAAAGCCCTGAGGGGATGGAGTGGGTCGGTAGTGTTTTAGCCAGAAGTGTTTCTAAAAGCTACAGTAGCACCTCAGAGTTTGGCACTTTTTTTTTTTTTTTTTAATTCAACCTTGTTATAAAACCAGTTGCAACAGCTGTAAGAAGTTCCTAAACTATTGCTTAGATGGTTGGTTTGGTTCTTCTGGGGCTTAATTACTGAGCTTTTCCAGGCAATTATGATGAGTATTACAAGACATCTATCCTAGGTTATCTGACCACTTGGCCTGAGTGCATTTTAATTTTTTTTTTCTTTCCTTTTTCTTTCTTAGGAAACCTGCTCCAAGACCCTATTGCTCCTACCAACTCCACATGCCAGCATTATGTCTGCAAACCTTGTAAAGGCAAGAAGATGATGATGAAACCGTCATGCAGCTGGTGCAAAGACTACGAACAGTTTGAGGAGAATAAGCAGCTGAGCATTCTCGTGAACTGCTATAAGAAACTCTGCGAATACATAACGCAAACTCCACTGGCCCGAGACATCATCCAGGCAGTCGATTGCTCCGCAGACCTCTTGGCTTTTCTCAAAGATGGGTCACCACTCCACGAAGAGCCAGAGAAACCTTCCGACGCAGCCCTGGCTTTGTGTTTGACACATTCCCCAGTACCTTCGACCTCGGAGCTCGCAAACGATCCTGCAGCGAGTTTCTCCTCCGTTCCTGAAAGCTCCCACAATCTCGACATCCGAAGTTCCGTCATCAACGGGTTGCCCAGTTGTAATGGGCTGTCAGTAGATAAACTCGGAGTGAATATCCCTTCTCCTGAACACACAAACACAATTGATGTGTGCAGTACTGGAGAGTATATAAAAACTGAAGATATGTCTAGTAGTCTGCAGCCCGTGTGTGATACGGTTTCTACTAGTGACTTGTGTCCCACGGGCATTGACATCTGCAGCTTCAGTGAAGATATCAAACCGGGTGGGTCGTTGCTCCTCAGCGTCGAGGAGGTTCTACGGAGCTTAGAACCGCAGGCTTCAGTATTCGAAACTGTTTCGAATTTGCAGCCCAGCTTGGAAGCCAACATGGCTAACGGCCCTTTTCTGCAGCTCTCTCCCCCACCTCTTAGCCATAACATTTTCATGTCCACAGATGCGTCTCCTCACGGGATCTCATGTACAGCGGCAACGCCCAAGGTAGTTAAGTTAAACAGAAAGCGATCTCGGTCGGAAAGCGACAGCGAAAAGGTTCAACCTCTGCCCATTTCCAGCATCATCTGTGGCCCAACGCTGGGAGCGTCGGCTCCCGTGACAGTGAAGCAGGAAAGCAAAATGTCTTTGCAGCCTATTGCAACTGTACCTAATGGAGGCACGACTCCCAAAATTAGTAAAACTGTGCTCCTGTCCAACAAAAGCATGAAAAAGAATTTAGAACATGCCCCTAAGAAATCCCACCCCAAAGCCAAACCGGGAGTGCTGAAAACAAAAGACAAAGCAAAGGAAAAGGTTCCTAGCAGTAACGTTATGCCGGGGAGCCCAACGAAAACTGTGTATAAAAAGCCCCAAGAAAAGAAAGGGTGTAAATGTGGTCGTGCCACCCAAAATCCAAGTGTTCTTACATGCCGTGGCCAACGCTGCCCTTGCTACTCGAACCGCAAAGCCTGCCTTGACTGCATATGCCGTGGCTGCCAAAACTCCTATATGGCTAATGGGGAGAAGAAGCTGGAGGCATTTGCAGTGCCAGAAAAGGCCTTGGAGCAGACTCGGCTTACGTTGGGCATTAATGTGACAAGCATTGCCGTGCGCAATGCCAGCACAAGCACCAGTGTAATCAATGTGACAGGGTCACCAGTAACGACGTTTTTAGCTGCCAGTACACACGATGATAAAAGTTTGGATGAAGCTATAGACATGCGATACGACTGTTGAATCTTTCTCTCTTTTCCCTGCCGTTAGTAGGGGAACTGCTACAGTTTTAAGGCAGCTATGGTTCTGTTTAACTTGCTGGAGCTCCTGCGTTTAGATCACTTGTATCAAGTGTTTTTCATTGCTATGTTATGTGTATTAGTGTCTGGGAAATAGTTGCAGATAATGGAGGAGTTACCCTAAAACTGTTTTTAGTTCTTACAGCACCTCATAGTTTGAGATCAATTGCTGATGTAAATGATTTTATCACAAGATCTTTGGCAAGGAATATATTAACCTCATTGTACTCATTCATGCTTTGTGCTCAGTCAAAGCTTCTGCTGAAATGCAGAGAATTGCTATCTAGTTGGTCCTTCTCAGCTGTTCTAGATGACGATGTAGAAAGAAAATGTTCAGTTAGTTGCAATCACCATTGTTAGAAAATCACCCAATATTCTTGAAGAAAAGACAGCCTTGAGCTGGGGAACGCAGTCTCGGAGTAGCAGATAACTTCTCCTTGTGGGAATTAGTCACCTACTGTATTGAACATTTTAAAAACAAACACCAGTAACAGAAAAGTAATAGCCCCAAAGGAGCTTCCCAAGTTGCCAAGCAAGGGTCAGGCTATTGGGTGACTCCCATGGCTGCCAGGCCGCTCCTGCTGGTACCACCATCGCTCACTTCTGTTTTCTTGACAGTCGTGCAGGTCGTGTTCCTGATCCCTTGGGCTCCCAGCGCCACCTCTGCCTGTGTGACATGTTACTTCCCGCTTGGGTGGGGGAGCAAAAGGTGCTTGTGCATAAAAGAAGGCTCAGATTTTTATAACCCCATCTTTGGTCTTTGGGGTTCCCACGGATTTTACCACTCCTGTGGCTGGAGAGGAGAGCCTGTCGGAGGGCTGCAAAGGAGGCCCCGCGGCTGGGAGGCTGTTTCTCTGCTGCAGTTAGTGCCTGCAATTTGTAGAGGCTTCCAAGGCGCTTATCACACTGCGTTTTTCTGTCTTCTGTCACTTTTATTAAGTTCATACCACAACACACAAGGGCATTTCGCTGCTAACCGGCATTTTTTTTCAGGTTGAACTTTCAGAAAATTGATGGCTTTCAACTAAGGTCAAATGCTTTGGATGCTTGTTAGAGAAAACAAGCTGTATCATTCACTCCACCCCGATTCCTTGTGATTTTTCTGTTATATGTCAGAAGTTGTTTTCACAGATAAATGCGACCTGGCCTGGAAGGCCCCGGATTGGAGAAACAGCACAACCTGTCCAAGAGCTCCTCTCAAGAAGTGCTAAAAATGAAAGCACCTTGGTAGGGATTCAGCTTCCTGCAAAAATGAGTTATTCCTGGGAAATCTCTCCACACAGGCACAAGAAGAAGGGTTTAGTCTTGCGTTCAAAGGCATCATGGGTCTCCTAGCAAAGTTGGGCTACTTCGTGAAGGCAGAAATGCCTCCCCTTTGATACAGCATGAATTAAACGTAGGCTGACTAGAATTCCAAACCCTCCTGATGTACAAGGCAGTTCCTGCTCCCGCAGCACTTTAAGTAGTATTTGCGTTTTTCCCATTATTTTCCCACTTCCATCTTGCCTAGCGTTCACTGAAGGCGTTCTCCGGTGTTTCACCTTCCCGTCAGGTCTATTTTGATTTGGCACAAAGCATGTACAATGATGGTTCCTCACCTAAGAAATAAGCAAAAAAACTTCAGACACAAATGACACCCCCTTTCGTTTCATAGTGTACCATGGTGTCATTTCCTGTGAACGTGGTCAGCTCTTTTTGTTGGTTTTGGTTTGTTTCTCCCCCCGTCTTTTTTGTGGGGTGGGTAGGGTGGGGGGTTAAAGCCATAGGAAGAAAAAAATGTGATGTACGTGTCCAGTCTGTACTTTTTTGTTTTTGTTTTGCAAGAAGAGTTGAAAAATATTTTTGATAATGAGTAAATGGTGGAAAATGCTTCTTTAGTATTCTTGTCTTTATTTGCCAACCCAAGTACCTGAGATCTGTGTTTTTTAGCCCTCATGAGATTTAACAATGTCCTATTAAAGTGTATTTAGTTAAACTCGGATGTGATTTTTGTGTTGACCCAAGAGGCTCCTACCAGTTTCCAATTTGGTGCTTTGATGGTGACCCGCTGATGCAGCTCTGTTTGAGCGATCGGGGCGGGATTGAGACAGGTTGGTAGCACCTAAATGTGGGGCAACTGGAGAGTTTAATACCTTGGTGCCACATTAAATACAGTCCCCAAAGGTGGTGATTTAGGTAAATGGTGTTTTGAAGCATTAGCAGGAGAGCTCTGGTGACTCATGTGGAATTGCAAGTGGTGGGTTCAGCTTGGCTTTATTTTCCTTTTTAATCTTCCCTTTTTTGCTGTTGTCTCCTTGAAATGTATGTGAGGATTCCAACTGACTTCATAAACATTAGTTTCCTAGTCTATTCTGCAACTGCTAAGGGCATCAGTGTGGCCCACGTTGCATCAGTGTCTAAATAGCACTTAGTCCATAGATGACTAATTCTGTAATTGTTTAAATTAGGGTTTGTTTTGGTTGGTTGTATTGGGGCGGGGGGGGGGGGGGGGGGGGGGGGGGGG
>JAWLRI010000264.1:200914-231445 GCA_034781795.1 Crypturellus tataupa
TTCTCTGGAGATCTTCAAGATCCGCTTGGATGCTGCCCTGTGCCATGTGCTCTAGGTGGCCCTGCGTGTGCAGGGGGATTGGACTAGATGACCTCTAGATGTCCCTTCCAACCTTAGGCATTCTGTGATTCTATGACTGGCATTTTCTTCCTGCCAAAGACCACCCTTTGGGAATAATGAGGGCACAAGGGAATGTACCTATTTTCTGGAAGAATTCTGGGTTTCCTATCAAGACATTAAGGGTTAGAACAAAACAAAATTGCTCATTTTAAGCTATTTTTTTTATCCAGAAAGGCAAATGATTGAACCAAAAACTGATAGTAAGGTGCTTTCTTCCAAACACTGACTGAAATCCAAGCTGCTGTCTGTTGTGGAAAGCAGTACGTCACAGAAGTCTCCTATCTCCACTCTGACTAGGACACGCTAGAATTAGCCAGACCTTGTAGCACTCCTTTTGTCTTCCTCTGAGATCAGCAGCCACACAAAATCTGCGTAGCTCATGCGGCCTTCCTTCTGAACTTCATTTCCTCTGGAACAAAGAAAGAGGCTCCTAAATACTCAGAATGCTACTAAACCCATATTAAAAAATATATATGTATCACTCCTGAGAGCCAACAGGACATGGTCACCTATCTGGCCTGTTCTCCCTGCCCAACAGGCCTTGTGCCCTTCCCTGCACACTCTGTGTTTGCTGCCCTGCTGTCACCACAGAGCTGAGAGTCACATGGACCACGTCCCACCCCATGGGAAGCGCTGGGGTGTTTTATTTGACAGCTTTTCTGCTGCTGGAGGGCACATGCACATGGTGCCTGGGTGTTCCCGTTGCCATTCCCAGCTTCTTCTACAGTGAAGTCTATATGGGATGGTCCTATGGGATTTTTTCATTTATTTTCTGAAAATACCTGGCCATCCCACTCCATATTCAGGTAACTCCAGCTAGAGCATCCATTCTGAACAGTGGAAAATTTTGAGTTTCTCATATTCCAATCAGCCTGGCAGAAATTCCTCTCACTTCCCTCCCCAGCCAGTTTGCCGTTCCTCACCTCACCACCGCGCCGCTGAATATTCGCTCAATAATCCTGCTTGATAAAGCTGGAGACAAACAAACAAGAATAAAATGAACACACACATCATAGAAAAATGTTAAGTACAATAATGCACATCAAATACACAGAAAGCCATTTGCAACGGCTAAAAGCAAGCTGTCTGTCTAATCACTTTACCTGTCCCTGTTTGGCAGCCCTCGAAAAGCAGGAAAGGACAAATCTCCCTTTGCATCCTACCCAACACTGTATTTGACAAAAAAACATGGCAACTACACGTAATATGGGTTCTTGGACATGCACTAGTTTGCTGAAACAGGACTTGCCACGTAAACGAATCCTGCTGATACAAAGAGGCTCTACTTCAGTGTGCCCTCAAGAGTTCATCCATCCATCCATCCATCAAGCAAAAACCAGGCATCAAATCAAAACCTTTCCAAAATCCCTACAAGACATTTCTTAGCAAAGCACAAACCGTATCATCCTACTGCAGGATAGTGGGATCAATTTATCTATGGCTCCTCAAGTCCTGAAAACTTACAGCATCTGCTCAAAAAGCAGTGTGGGAGAGCTTACCTTGATCACTGTACCTAGCCAGATCCTTCTGGCTAATGTAAAGATCATGATCAGTGTCCAGTTCCCAGAATTTACAGTATATGACATAGAAGTGCTCATAAGAGAAATAATCTGTGATCTGATTTATGTCATCCTCTTCTTCCAAGAGAGCCAGAGTCTGAAATGGTACGGATAAAAGCAGGAAGTTAAATCTAGGCCCTCCAGCAGCTCAGGTCCTCCAAGCTCTGTGGAAGTTGGGTGAAGCAGTCCCAAAGTGTGCCCTTTCCTCGCAGCAGGAGACGTTAGTGCTGCATTCTTTATTTAACAGGAGGTTGTGCAATTGCGGTGACCATCCAGCTATAGCTAAGAGCAAGGAGGGACCCAGGCAGATTGTGCCAGGCCTGCACTGTCCTGGCTTGCTGAAGCGAGACCTCCGAGCAGTCACTCATCAGCCTTAGACGCTTCACGGTTCCCTCCCTTTCTTTGCAGCTGATGTTCACTTGGAGAGCGAACATTTGTATTTTTGTTACAGTCTTCACTAAAATATGTTGTTTACACTCTTCTGATTCACTGCCACATGCGGCAAAGAGCTGCCGAAGCAAAAGTTGTAGCCCAGGAGCTGAACTTCTCTGCTGCAGGAGCTGAAAGGCAGAGCAGGCAGGCAAAAGCGCTAAGCTTCCTTTATTACCCTTTCCAGGGAAATTTACTGCAGAACTGGAGATCAGCACATGCCTGACCAACTGTCAAGGGGCTGGTTGCCAGCTGGGAGCCAGGAAATTGGCTGTCCTACCCGCCCCGCTGCTCGTGGGCACCCCACCAGCTATTCTTGGCTGCTCAGCGAGCCCCGCGCTGCGGGGTGTCACTGCCCTTCCTCTGCTCTTTGGCTCCTGCTCCAGCCAAGCCGCCCGAGGGGGCTTTGGTCCCGGCACACACTCCCACTCCGACCTTCTGCTCAGGCCACGCCAGGTGACTGGGACATCTAACTTGTCCCTGTGCTTGCATTGAGCACTTGGTCTACACCAGCAGAGCCCAGGGCTCTCTATAGGATACACCTATAGGAACAAATACATCTGCCAGCTCTATATTCAGGCAAAACCCAACATACTTGCAGGAAGTTGCTTTTCCTCAGTTCTGTTAGCGTGATCTTGCCAGACCAGGAACGATTGACTGTGTAGAATATTCTCTGTATAACCTGCAACACACAAAGAGTTTTCTTGAAATCACCCACTTAAGTATAGCAGTTTGGGAATTTAAATAGAAAACCGATATTTGTTTTTTTTCATTTGTCCTAAGGGGACTTTCTTTCTGAAAGCTGTTTAATGAACGTGCTTGGATGTACTATTGCCCTTAAAACACTATGCAGTTTGAAAGTAGCATTTTTTTTTTCCTGAAACAGGATTATTCACTTCTCTGCCCCTAATTCACATCTCTGAGCATCAAGCTGTATTATTTGTGTCAGGAAAAGTGTTGAAAATGCTGCCAAATCCCTTTGAAACTCCATTTTTCCAGCTTTGTGTGTTGTAGTCCGCAGGAATCTCAACTGATACAATTTTATGTGCGTTGGAAAAAAAAATCAGGACTTTTGAAGATGTGTCATGCAATCATTCAAGCAGGCAATCAGCTGAACAGGACCCTTATGGATAATTATCCTGGCCCTTAAAAGGCTAAGCGAGGTGATGTGGGACAACAGGACTTTTCACTTCCCAGAAAATGCATGACCAGAAGCTGAAAACAGTCCAGTTCAGACTGAGAAGAGTGCAGATTTTTACACTGTCAGTAATCTACCACTGGGACAACTCAAAAAAATACCACTGAGGGCTCTCTATCATCCCAGGCACTTCAGTCAAGGATGGTTGTCTTTCTAAAGCTGTGTGGCAACTCAGATTGATAGATAAATAAACTCTAAGAGACCCCAATCTGCTGCGCACAGCAATCAGTGCGCAGTGTTCTGTGGCCTGTGTAGTACAAGAAGTCAAACTAGGTAATCACAAGAGTCTTTTCTAGTCTTAAACACACTGGAAGAGCTTGATCTTTCTTTCTTCCTTGGTTAGCGCCTCTGGTGACCATTGCCCTTCTGGTCTCACTTGAGGACTTTGTTTCAGACCGAGATCGACTCAGAGACCGAAGCGGGTCTCAACTCGCAAACAATCCAGCAGTTGCCCAGCCCATACGGTAGGGATCCTCAGAGACGTGGGGTGTTCACCACCACTCCAAAGGCTCAAAGGTAAAAATGGCACAAAAGAGAAACAGGACCCTGAGAGGCAGCTTCCACCTTTTCCTCTGCCCGCAGGGTTAAAATATATACATATGTATATAGTGCTAAAGAGAAAGATGTTCCCTCATCTCTCTCCTCAGTTAGCTGTAGAAATAAAGCAGGTAGAAGTAAACTGGTATCATTTTCCATCCATTTTCTTTCTCATGTCCAACCACTCGGTGCAGCCTTTATTATTCAAATCATGTTCCAGTTTCAGTGGCTGGTACACAGTGCCTAGATCAGTATACAGTGTCAATACTTTCTTTCCTTTTCAGGTTGTTAAAAACAAGCTGTCCACAAAAAGTGTTTAGGAAGTGCAGACTAGAATATTATTATGTGGCCTGAGATTCTCTGCACCAATTAAGCCATAGCCTTAGGACCCAGCCCTAGGACCCAGCTGTGACAGCAAATCCACTCCTGTCCCTCGCTTCGTGTCCCTCAGCGAGAGCAGTAGCTGCATAATCCCATCTTCGACAACAAGTGAGTAAAGGGGCTCAGGCACTTGCTGCTACAAGCCAGACTAACAAAAGCCCTGATGGGCCAGCTGCAGGCCTTTCCCTGTCTTCCCAAGGAAAAACAAAACCAATATCATTTCTGAAAGTAAAAACAAAGCTTTATTAAACCCTGTGGGGCATTCTCCCCTTTCACATTCATGCTGACAACACTGCACAAGCCAAAGCATTTTTTCCACAAGCTATACAATTTGCTCAATGGGTGACACCTTGACTCAGTTTTTCAGCAGTGAGTGGTGCTAACAGCCTTGCTGGCGCACTCTGGGAGGAGCAGTCATATTTTAAAGCTTTTACATTAAATGTCACGGGATGTCCTGCATCGTTTTCACCAGCTTTAGAGTTGGTCCCTGTTGAAAGAAATACAGGTAGTTTAATATCCTAGCAATAAAAGAGCTTGCAGATACTGCTATAGATTTTGTATCGAAAAAGGCACCTCTAAAAGGTGCAGATGGTGGCAGAGAAGGATTTAAAATGTACATACACACCTTATCCATACGAGGCTGCCGGCTTTGTCTCCAGGTGATTTCAGTGTGATGCTGTATCCAGTAATGATCACAAAAGCCCGTGTCTCCTTACGGCTCTCACCTGTAACACAAAAATAAGATGTGATTCTTGCACTTGCAGCAAATACAGCATTATCTCTGTAAGCAGGTATAAGGCACTCTACCTTGGTGGCATCAAAACGATCCAAGTAGTCTCAAAATCCAGGGACAAGGCTGTTTCCTTCATTACTCCTAGTGGAAATACTGAATTTCATAGCATTAAAGAAAGAGAAATGCCAGATTGTCTGTGAAAGGGAGTGTGAGAGCAGAAATTTCTGGTGTCAGAGGAGAGCCACTGCTGCAGTCGGCTAAGTGCTGCCATTCCTGGTGGGAACAGCCTGACCCAGTGGGCTGTCTCCTGAGGTCGTGACTGCTCCATTAAAATGGTCCAGCCAACACCAAGATCAGGAGGAGTTTGTCAGCACAGACGCCCAGAACAGCACTGTTCTGCCAGCGTGAGGAATATGTGAAGGACACTGCAGCTTCGGAAGATTCTCTGCTACCTACCATTACCTTGACCACCAGCACCACCAGAAGCCACCTCTGTCACAGTATTGTAAGTGAAGGTGCCTAAGAGGCTCCCTCGCAGTGGGAAAGCACAGCGGAGAAAAATGAAGAAGCACTGAAGCTGCATGTACACAGGAAGGGTCCAATTCTGCTACCTTATGTAGACCCAAGTGCAGAAAGCTACTAAAAGAGCAGTCCCATCCCCACCCTTGGCTCTGTATCCTTGGTCCTCCCTTGAAAGGTACCAGTGCTGCAACAACCAACACCAGGACAGTGGCAAATTGCACCTAGAGCAGGTCAGCGGGTTGATGTTGCAGTCAGACACAGACACTGGTGGGCAGAAGAACACGCTAGAAGAGTCCACGAGGCTGTGACACCGGATCATGCACACACGGAATGCAATAAGCATTACTTTTACACGCTCATAAAACGGCATCAGGTTCCGCCAGCACCCTGAGCTCTATCCAACGGCCTTAAATGTTCTGGCTCTCACTCCTCTATATGCCCTAAGCAGCAACATTAGGGCACACGTGCCTCAGGCACCTTTCACACTCACAGTTCATGTGCCTCTATGTCTTGCTGGATAACATTACACCTAGTCTGGCCTGTTACTGTGCTTGACGTGTCTGCCGTCTTGCTCCACAGGAACATGCTGATAATACTCTGATGCTCACATTCATATTCAAGTCAGTCTAATCATTTAAACTGATCCTCACTACACATTTTCAAAAAAAATACTACTGTGATGGTTCAGGATTTGCCCAGAACAACAGTGTCTCTCTGCCATCTGCTCCTTACAGGAAGCAGACAAGCCTGTGCCCGCCAAAAAAGATACCTTCCAGTTGCCAATAGCTGGCAAACCCAGCCCCAATGCAGGCCCTGGCAAATGAATTGGAAACACTTTTGGGATGCAGTTTTCCCATAGGTCTTTCCTTATTTGGACTTGTTACCTCTGCAGAGATAAGACATCTTACACGTATGCCTCTTATCCAGATTGATACTCAGCATGAGGCAAGTTAAATGGTGAAAAAAATAGAGACTTAGGCAAAGCATAAGTGATTGCAAATGTAGAACAAAGTTACAGGAAAAAAAAGAAAGAAAAAAAGAAAAAAAGCCACAAAATTCACATTCAAAAATGAGATAGGCTTACTGGCAAAACAGGGAGGCAGGAGAGCTGGACTGGAGCCCTATGTGTGCAATGGATGCTCTTTTCAGCATGGAGCAAATCATGGACACTCCATGTCCAGCTTTTCTAAGTCACAAAAATCTTCAAATATAAAGAGCTCCATGTTCAGAAGCCCGGCAGAATTAGGGGTAGCTTCACAGCTCTCAAAGATCAAACAAGGATCACTCTTCTTTTCCTTCATCAGGATTAAAGGCCAAAAATGCTTGTCTACATTTGTTTAAGACTAGAAAGAATCACTATGATCCTTTTGAATGACCTCTTGTACACACAGGCAGATTATTTTTACCTGGGGAAGTTGTTCTTAAAATAACTCATTACTAGCAACACTAAAATTATATTTTTTGAAACAACTGAAAAAATTGCTGATGAGACCAGGGCAAAAAGAAGGGTTGGTATGACAGCAACACAGGAGAGCAAAGGAACCAGCCTACCGTTGTGATATACCGGGAATGAAATTCCGGAGCATCCTTCAGGAACGTCAGGCCAGGATGTGTTTCCACTACATCCTGCAAGGCAAGACCAAATACAATGAAAGAGATTTTCTTCTCCTTTTATTTCACCTTTAGAAGCTATTGTGTTCACAAACCAACATTTGCTCTAATTGTTGAAACTGTGTTTGCAGCATTAATAAATGACATATTTGTTTTATATAAAGTGAACCTTGTAGAAGCAAAAACAGAATACATTTTCTGGGCAATACGCACCTGTTGGCCATTTTGATTTACTTAAGGACAGAAAAACAAAGGAAGAAAGTTAGTGAGTGAATGAAAACTCATTTTTACTGAATGAGACAAAAAATAGTTGACTATGCAACTATCTCCTTGCAATTCTCTTTCTGGCTGAAGATAGGAGTATTTGTTCAATCTAAGCATCAAACTAAGACTCTCTGAAAGGTTGATGAAGTTGCTTCTTATGCCCTCCACAACAGTGAACCTTAGGATGCAAATGGAGAGGTTTCTCTTTCTCAAGACGAGGGTTTTTTTTGCAAGCCAAACACTAGCTCATAGCCAAGTCTGCCCTGAAATGCATGACCAAAGCTGTGGAGAAACTGCTCAGATCCTGAATGAATCAGCTCAGATCCCGAATGAATCAGAGTCTCTTTGTAATTGCTGTGTGGCTACCTGGCTCCTCTGCTTTAAAAGCTCAAAACTTTGCGCTGTCTACAGCAAGATGTGACAAAGAGATGGAGCAGATACCAATACATCCTTAGGAGTAAAATATGATCAGATCTTGGCAAGCCTAACATGATGGCTAGCCTGATGGTATAATATCATGATGCAACATGGCCAGTCTTAGAGCAATGGAGAAAAAAGATTTTAGATGCCGTTGCACCAGTAGTAAATAACAGAGCTGCTATCAGTCAGGAAAGGCAGTGTGCCCAGTGGAGAAAAGATGAAGAGGAATATGAGAAATTTTATCCAGCACAGTGCCCGTTTTGTTTGGGAGAGAGAAGCATCCAGCACAGACATGAAATCATTCAAAATCAAGCATATTCGCAGAGGCTTTGCAGAGTGGGTAGCACAATGTTAGCAATCTAGGGATATGTGGCAAAGCTCAAAAACAAAAGAAAAGATCAAAGGAGCAGAATGATCTGAATTATGAGGAGACTATTAAAAAAAGCTAAATCCATCTAGAGACTAAGTGGCCACAATTACAGAACAATGCTTCGCTTTAAGAGTTGCTTTGCAAAGATATCACATGTAAATGAAACAAAAGGAAAGAAATGAAGATGGGTAAGTTTTAGCTTGCATCTTCAGAAAAAAATCAGTAGCAAAATGCACATAACAACAGGTCTAGTGGCACATAAAGCAACTGGAACTGCAGGATTCTTCACAAAGATTTCTATGGGTTATTATATCTGAGAGTCTTGTTAAGCAAACTCAATAATAGTTATCTTTCCAAACAACTTTTAATTTTTCTAATATTTTTCTCTATATATATTATATACATGATATAATTTTCTTTATATTGTGCTCAAATATCATGTATTTTTCATAATAACCATCTAGAGAAATGGGGTGAATTTCAGCCTGGTTATCAGGCATTGGCAATTAAAAATCCTAAGAAGAGAAAAGAGTTTAAAAGTTTGGCAGTTCTCAGTGACTTTAGCAGGCTGTGAGTTGCACTGGCACTTATGCAAAGTAGCTCACTCAAAATGTTGATTTCTATTTTAACCCAAAATAAGCTCTACCCATGTGCTGTCCAACATCCTTGGTAATCATTTACAGACACAAGAATAAAAAAAGATACGGAATGAACATTATTCCCTCCTCCAATCTGTTCCCTGCTGAGCAGCTGCACGTACCTGAAGCAGCGGGATGAAGTCCTCCTGCTCTAGGCAGTCACAGTTGGGCTTTGCCAAAAGGTATGTGAACCTGGACGCATCGTCGTGGCAGTTACGTAGGACCCTGCAAGAGAGAGAAGTTAGTTTAGCTGCTTTGTATCCCACAGAACAACCACAAACCACAAAAACAATCACAGAAGTACCTTATCACATGTTATGACAAAAGCTTTTCAACATTTGTTACACACAGTTGACCTCAAAATGTGAGCATCTATTTTACTCTTCACCATGTTTCAGTAGCACCCAGGCGTTTCATGTTTTGCGTTAACTGTATACAGGGTGTTTCTCCCTGAAGACTGCATTCATTTTGATTCTTTTGAAAGAAAAATCAGTCAGTCGGTCCAGTGAGATGCCGTAACAGACCTGCTCTCCAGTTTAACCTTTTGTTACACTTCAGTGTTTGAGACTATTGCCAAAGTGCAGCCTAAACTTCCAAGCAAAAAAATGACTTCCCAAGAGGACAGCACGTCCTGCTGCAGTGTCTGGGAAGCCATAGGGAACAGCCCAATGAAGGAATTAGCAGGGTGTAATATTCAGAGGCATGTCAGCCCATTCCTCAGGATGACAGTTTGCATCTGTGATCCTGAATCTTGTCTCTGCTCTCCTCTAATACACATTACAGTCTTAGTCAGCAGCAGCACCATTAATTCATTAATTAGGAATAGAAATACTCATGAAAATGGGAAATTCCTTGACATTCAGCAAATCACTACTAAAACAGCTGCAACAGAAGGAACATTTGGATGTATCAAACATGAGGTTATTCATATGGCATAAGGAAAGCAATAATTACTCAAAAATATCTATTTTTCTTTAATAATTGTGGAAATGCAAAAGCATTGTTCATTATTTACTTCTAGTGACTATTTCCCACTATATAAGCTCATCATATGACAACACACTACTGAAATGTCCCTAGTTGCCACTAATTCTGCCATCTGTCTTTACCAACAGCAGACTTTAACACATACACACACAAAAAAAGGCTTTATTTTTAACTCTTTGTTTCTTAATAAATCTTTCAGGAGGAAAAAAAAAAAGACTATTGACTCACAAGCAATCCTATTAGCTGCACATTCACATCATGACACCAAACACATGCACACACACACACACCAACAGAAAAAAAGCAATAGAAAAGATTCCCGATTTAAAATTCTGGCTGTGCTCATATGGTTAGAACATGGCTCTGATTTCAGACTATCACATTTCTGAGAAGAATTCTGGACCTGGCAGACAAGACGGGGAGGAAAACGAAAACTTTCTAAAAGAGCAATTAAAGTGAGGAAAGCGTATAAAAATGGCTTGGAAATGTTGTGGTTGAAAGGAGACAGAAGAGGGGAATGACCACAGTCTGCAAATATCTGAATGATGTGTAAGTCAGAGAGAGTGAAATTATGCTGTTTCATACACGAGAGATTAATTGGAACTGATTGGAGGAATATAAGGAAGGAAAAAAGTTGTCTGTGTCAAGAACAACTTAGTGATCACAGTGACATTTTTTGCAGTTTTACCAGGGCAACTAGAACCTTTTTGGACTATAGTATCACAGGAAATATTTTGGAAACTCAGGGTTATTGGCCATTCCAAGAAGCTACAGAGTGACCATTAAGTCAAAAAGTAGGGCTCTTTCCGAATAGAAAGTGGAGACATTATTCAGGTGTTTTGTGGAATAAAGTCAGGCTGAATTACCCTAGAGAGAACAAAGATTAAGAAAGAGTGGCTCTGTTCCACCTCACAGCTCTGACTGAGCATCACATATACAAAGCTCTCGATTTCAAAAAGAAGTTTTGACAATAGCATGTCAAAGTGACAGTGAAACCCAACAAGTTTATTATGCATTATACTTAAGAAAAGTAGTAACAAAAACTACTAAAGCAAGCAGGTGTTCGGGAAGTTAAAGGGAAGAATATTTAAGACCATGGAGATTTTAGGTGCTTTATTTTACTTTAAAGAAGGGACAACGATTTGAAAAGTCTAGTGGAAGAAAAAGACAGACTTGTAGGGCAGGCTGGCGTTATTTCTAAAAGGAATATTTTGCATTCTGCTCTACTCACTTTTTCCACATGGTTACAAAGGAGTGTGCAGATACACCTCCTGTCCTTTCCCCTCCTGATGCCCTGAACATAGGTGCTTTCCAGTAGAGCGGGCAGCCACAGATCTGCAAAGAAATGCAGGAAAAAAAGAGGAATACAAAACAGCCGAAGCATACTGGTTCTTTTTCCACTTTTTTTTCCCCATTTGCTGCAAGTTATTTTGCTAGCTTTAGTTTCAGTCTGTATTTCTCTCCATAAAATAAAAAATCCGCAGTTACCTTAGCAATTTTCCCCATTTCACAGACATTTGCTTTCCCATCTTCGAACTCTGCAAAGGCTTCTTCAATCCTGGCAATGACCTCCTCATGGTTAGTGCAGGCACTCGGCAGTCCTTTGGGGAAGTAGAAACGTGGAATGTTTATGGGCAAAGGGGCGCTGCTGGTGGCTTTATTCACAGGCAGGAGAGCACAGGGGCTAAGCACTGAGTTCAAGGGGGCTGAGGATGAAGTTCCCGGTTTCTTCTCTGGCTTGTTTTGAACCTGAAAATAAGAGGAGGGACATAAATACATTTCAGCAGCATGGCAATACAGAGCAGAGAGGGATCACAGAATCAATGAGGCTGGAAGAGACCTCTGGAAATCATCTAGTCCAGCCCCAGGAAAATAACTTGTATTCTAGATGATGAAGAAAAAATTAAAACCCAACAAAAATTACTGCAACATCAAACACTTCAAATTTAGGATATGCCAGACTTAAGGTTGCTTTGATGCAGTTCCTATGCTTTTTATGTAAGTAACCACATACTGTTACACCATTTAATTATAGGAGTACATATACTACAATTTTAGTAATATCCTAAAATAAGGACAATATGTTCTGCATTTCTTATATTCTTATGTCATCCTGGCCCACAAAGAGCACATCATCAAAAGCTGCTCACAGTTATTTTCCCCTTAGAAACAGAAGCCTGTACACACAAAAGTCTTGCCTCATATATGAGCAAAGGGACTTTCACACCACCACCATTATCCACCTCCCAGGAATATCGTTCCTTTTGCCAAATGAAGTATAACCTCACAGGCTGTGTTAAGAGATGTAAAAGTGCTGACCTTGCCATATATCTTAGCAATTACGAGCAGCCAGGGGTGCTAAAAGCGATCGGGCAGCCCCAGGACACAGCTGACAGAGTGTAGAGAAGATCCAGTTGAGAAAGAATAATCTTTTTGCAAGCCCTCGTCTCTTAAAATCTTATCTCTGTTCATGAATGCTTTTGATACAGGATAGGGGAAAGTAGAGCTATTTCTATTCCTTATGTAAATAATGATATCCAAAAACAGCTAATTTTTCAGACATGGAAAGGAATTTTTATTTTTTTAGACTTTTAGGAAATCATTACAGGATGAGCTGCAGCAAGATGCTGGAAGGGCCAGGAAGGGGTGATCTCTCCACCCCTGTCGTGCAGAGTCATGTTTCTTGGGTAAAGGTGAGTGACTTGCTACTGCACAATGCTTCAAGTGCAAGAGTTTTATTATTACTGTAACGACATGTGATAAGAGGCTAGTAAGGAAACAAAAGTAAATACTGCTGCAACTTCAAGTCTGCTACATTTATTCCTAGTATTTCAAAACAATTGTTTTAGGATAAAACAGCCAAGTCTAAGTTCACTAAATACAGAATACCAATATATGACCAACAAAATCAAATTCTTTGCCTTATTATTTTCCAGGAACATGGAACTTTCTGGATATACCAACATGCTCTTGGCTTGCCTTCACAAAGGGAAAGAGGTGAGAACTGTGAAAGCTTCCCTGAGCCCTGGTTTCTCTGCAAATTAAAACAGCTTCTAACCAGGTCCTCAGTGACCTGTAAAGCAGGAGGCAGAGGGATTTTTAACTTGTTTCCCTCCTCTTTCAGCAGCAAGAATCTCTTTCTTTTCCCCTTGCTGTCCCATTTCAGGAGCAGGAACCTGTGTCCTTATGCATACACAAGCAGCCCAAGCACTTCCATACTGTGACTGTTCTGTACACAATAATTGAACTCAGAGCCTCTCAAGGTTTCCATAAATCCTCCTTCTCTCCCACATCTTGCCAAACCAGAACTGATGAAGCTCATTTTCAGCCTTCAGGATTCCCGATTTTATCGGTATGGATATTTAGGGTCAGTATGGGCCTCAGCAGAGCAATCCCAGTCACTGCTCCGGCTCTGCCTCCCGTCTTCCTTGACTCTTCCTGCTCCCTCGCAGGCTACGTCTATCTGTGTCTAACCCAGAATGATGCTGGGGCTCAGAGGGGACCAGGAGGGAGGATCCAGGGGTCTAAAGCTCCAAACTAAGATGTTATTGGGGCTGCAGAGGGCTGCGGGGCAGAGTAACTGAGCTGCTGCTTGCACTGGAGTTGAACCCTCCCACCGCCCCTGCCCTGCCTCGCTAGGGAGCTTTCCAGCCGCGCTCAGGCTCTCATGGCTCTACTCCCAGAGCTCCAGCCAAGGGAAATCCCCGCCGGAGTCCTGCAGCATTGCATCTGGCCGAACAATACCGAGCTGGAACATGCTGCGGGGCCAGAGCAACTGCTTAGCTCCCCTAACAGTGATGCTTGTCTTGAAGATACTTCTCAGAAATGGGTTTATTGCTCCGTGCATCTCCTGATCTCAGCCCCCATGAGCCAGAAGGCAGGCCCCCAGAACCTAGTTATCTCCTGCTCCGCAACCAGAACACAAAGCAGAAGTTAGACATCTAAGCGTGGACACAGGGATGTTGCTAAGCCTCAAAGAAGAAGGGAGCCAATTTAGACCCAGGTTTGCTGCTGCTTTTGTCCCAGGAAGGCTGAGCTACCAACTCCTGCACAGTCCATGGCAAACAAGGCAGAGGCAGAGCTTGTGAGTGGCTTTTTTTTCCCTCAAAATGTCCTAACAAAGGAATGGAAAGAGCATTTTCTGAACCTTGTCTTTCTCCTCTTCGTTTAAGGAACAAGCTACAGCAACGTGAACAGAAAATGAGGGGAAAATAGCTTATGGTTCCCTAAAACAATCTTTCCAGTGGATTTTAAATTTGCATCGTTTTGAGAAGCATCTTCCAGGATGGGTATAATGAGGTGGCAGCATTGCAAAGGCAGCAGGGAGTTTGTTACAAATGTGAAACCACTTGTGAAAAATAAAGAAGTTAGAGGAAGGAAAATTCTTTGGCAGTTCCTTGGGGGAAAAAAAACATGCTGTTTCTTGTTGAAAAAAGTTAACCTTAAACATTGCTCACTTACTGGAATACATTTTTTCCTAACAGGGATGTGCACTGTCCGAAAGGATGCACAAATTCCTACAGTAGAAAGAACAACCGAGTCAAAGAACAACTGCGTCAAGAGGGTAGAACGCTGTGGTCATTCTACAGGCGGCACAAGACAGTCAGAGCAATCAAAGCAGCATGCATAAATAGAGTTTTTTCACAAAAAAAAAAGCAATAAAGACCTAATAGTCTTCAACTATTTCTCCCTATTAAATCATTGCCCTTGCAGTTAAGTTTTATCCCTTGTTTACAAAGACTCTTTAACTCTGAACTCTAAGTCGGGAAGGTTTATTTTTAAACCTGCTGGTATCTAGCTGCAAATAACTTTCTGCAAATAGAAACGCTCGAGGGGACACAGTTTGAGTCTCCAATCCAATCAAAGAAAATACAAAGCAATTGAAAAAGCAAACAAAACACGCAGTGTCCAAACCTGGGCCTGCTGGAATGCCTTCAGCCTCTTCTTGAAGCGAGACGGAAGAACAAAATCGCAGCCCTTTGCAAGGAAAGCTAGTTCCCCTCCTAAGTCTGGGTCCATCCGCAGAGAACTCTCCTTGATCATCATCCTGGTGAGCTCCTAAGCAGATGCTTCCCTCTCCAGAAGAGGCACGGGGACTCTGCAGGAAGCCACGTCAAACCCAGTAGGTTGCCTCCTCGGCTTTGATTTTTACAGGCAAAATATGGAAAAAGGTTTCATGTAGAACCATGCTATGTCTTCTCTCCCTTCCCAAGGATGGCATCTAAAGACTGTATCTCATTCCTGAGACCAGGCCTCCTCTTTTTTTTTTTTTGTAAATCGATAATCAAAGTATCTTTCAGTACCACCAGGGTCTTCTGCCTTCTCGTACCACTTTAATTGAGAAATATGATCTACAACAGAATCTATTTCCCTGCTGGCTGCATGACAGACAATCCGTCCTTGGCTTGCAATAGGCTAGGGGAAAGGAAAGCACGGGAAAGGAAGCACCCACCACCACTACCAAGAGCGCTAAAATTAGCCATGCTGCAGAAGTGGCTAAATATACCCTCTTCCCCACTAGTTCTTACTTCATGTGCTTCAGGGCTGAAAGCCGAGGTTCACCCTTGGAGTCAGCAAGAGTGAAACCACTGCTCTCAGCCCAGTCCCCCGTGCGTGCGAGCGATGGCGGTGGCTTGAGGTCCCTGCTTCTGAGGTGATGAAACAGGAGAGCAGCATTATCTCCATTCCAGACCAGAGGCTGTAATTTTTGGAAAAACCTCAGTTTTTCCTTCTTGCTTGGAAAAAGTAAATCATCTAGTTTCTTTAACACCGCACAAGCACTTAAGGACAACCTCATAAAATAAACTCAGGCGTTCTGAAGCAGTTCTTAATCAAATGGTTTTAGAATCATACTAAAACACATCATCCTCTTCACTTCTCCCCTAACTCTCTCAAGACACAGGTTGCTCTACGAGCCAAAGAGATAATAGCCCGTTCTTCTTACACATGGTCATGCTTAAAACTCTTGCTCACACTTGGTCCAGGCTTGCTAAGAGCATGCTCCCCTTCTCCCAATAGCTCAGCAGTGCTGAGGTCTACACCTAACAACAACCTGTGTCTAATTCTTACTCTATAAGACAAGCAAGCACTGAATCCCTTGGTCTGTTTTCCTGCTTGACAGTAGAAGTCCTAATTTTCCAGCTTGCTTTCTGAGCCTCACAACAAAGAGCAACACCCGGGTTCCAGTCAGCAGATTTGTTGTTAATAAAACACTCCATTTGAAACTCTGCTGAAAAGGTGTCCCTGAGTCTTGCTGAAAGAAAACTTGTGTGGAAGCAAAAAACCTGCAAAACTCCCTGGGCTACAGGTGGACAGCAGACTCTCCCAGAGGATGCTCTGACCATCACAGATTTGCACGACACTTTCTTAAACAGTGCAGATCTTTCACAACTGCAGCACCCTGCAGCAAGGAGCTCCAGGTGTCAGCTACTTCGAGCAAGACCACCAGCTTCCCTTCACCTATTCTGAACCTGGACAAAATTTGCAGCATAAAAACCTTGCATCAACATCTTATGGACCAAATGGAAAAAAACCAGTCATATTTAGAAGTTATTCTTTGCAACAAGTGACCCAGTTTAAAGCATGAAGCTGAGAGATGACAAATTTTAAGAGGAATCATATTGTTTTCTATGGCAATTGAAGCATAGAAAGAATCTCGCCTGCACCTAATCCAGGGGGCTTAGTCCAGCTGGGATTTGGATATTTTATTATCACAGGACTTAGCTGTACCCCCAAGTCTGGCTGCAACAATTCAATGCACTCTGTACAGCTGCAAAGGGCACCAGCTCCAACGGTTTCCAAAACATACTAAACTTCACCAGCAGCAGTGTGACTTCTTGTTGCTTTTAGAGGCAATGAAGCTGAAAAACTCAACATGTATCAGGAGGCCTCGTTTCACCTTTTGATGTTTACTTTAAAATAGATCAACTTCACACAGGCAGAGTCTGTGCATTGCCCCTTAATTACAGGGAAAGGCCTTTGGCTGTGAATATCCACTTAAGTGTCCAAGATTAGCTCTTTCAATTCTTATTAATCTAATTTCTGTTTTTTCCTGTTATCTTTTTTACTGAGTTACTTTAAGATTCATTTGTTATTTTCATTTATTTTAATAACTGCTATTATACAAAACTGTCTTTTTTAAACCATCTGGGTTTAAAAACTGTGAACAATTCATGTCTGAAAAAGAGCACAGCTTAATTGGCAGATAATGTCAATATCTGATCAAAACAATTTTAAGACTGTGTGTATGAAAATGACTTTCCAGATAAGTTTTCTATCATATTCTAAAGGCATTTTCTCAAAGTGCAATTACATCACGTCAAAGTTTAAGCTGCTGTGATGCTACAGAAGTCACTTTTTATAGTTTATATAAGTGCCAGAGCAGATCCAAAGCCACACAGTGGGAAGTGGAGGCATAGGGAAGGAAGAAGGGGGAAGCAGGACTGCTGCTTTGAGCTCCCTGCATCATGAACAATATCTGAGAAAAGACACTCAGCAGAGGAACACATAAAAAAGGCACCTTTTTGCATCAAGCTCTTGTATCTGCTCCCAAATTATTCACAAATTTTATTTTAAAATGTATGAACAGGACTTAGAAAAGGGCATTACACTCTTCAAATCTGGGTCTGAAACAAGAATCAATAGGTTTCTTACAGACTTTTCTAGGCTACTCCCAATGGAGTGTAGAATAAATTCAAAATTGCAAGCATTAAGAACATTTGAAATACTTTGTCACATAAGCCACCCTCTTAGGTTGCAAACCAAGGACTTGTTCCACCTGCACCTAACATCTTCCCTTGCACCCCTGGGCACCTGGGGGTGACATGATGACAAAAGACCTCAGGAGGACCCGGTGAGTCCCGACTCCCTGCTCTGGGTACAGTCGTCTACGTAATGCTCTGAGGACAGAGCACAAGCACCTTCTGAGATCAAGGAATTGCAGGAGTAGAGCAAAAGCCCAGAGATTACTAAGTGGTTTCCAGCCCTTCTTTACCATTTTAGGGGACTTCACATTTGCAATCACAGAGACTGACAGAAGGAACCCATCCATGCAAACATGTTCCCTTTATCTAGCGACATAAATCTTAAAAATAAAACACACACACACAAAAAAATCCCATCTTGTACTACAAATCTTGCTCCCTCTACTTGTTCATTATTTCAGAATTTTTTTTCCCTACCCTTTTAAAGGCAGCTGTTTTCACTGAAACATTTTATTATTTTAAAAACGCTATATTAAAAAATAGCTTAAGACAGGCACATAGGGCAGGAAATTTTCAACCAAATAGTTGGAGGTTTAAGAGAGAAGCAACAGAAAATGGGTATTCAGAACGGGAAGTGTCAGACAGTCTGAAAGCAGGCAGTGCTTCCTGGCCCACCTTAGGCAAGCACCACGTACTCATTTTGTGCTCCACAAAACTGATGGGCTTTTAGAGTATTTGTTTCCCAGTTTGTAAATATTTTGGTTTTGAAAGTGAAGAGGCAAGTATTTCTATTGTTCCCTGTGGAGAACCATAAGTGGGTTTGTGACAGAGGGAAAGTCTCTTGCTGATATAAGTTAGCCCCTGTTTCAACACAGACAGGTCAGACTCAGCCAGCAGTCTGTTCTGAAGGAGCCTTTCCTTTCCTTTTGCACTGCTTGGGATTTGAGGGTATTAAAACTGCCATAACCTTCACACTGGAAGCTGCAGTGTTTTCATCAGTGTTAGATCTGATTTTTCTGTATGTGTGTACGTGTGCGCGCAAGTACTTGATAATAGTTTTAGAAGTCCTAAGGAAATGTAACGTATTTACATATTATTCAGGTGTGCACATGAATTACTAAATCAGAAACCATACGGAGCTCTGGCTAGATGCAAAGGTATCCTGGAAGATGCAGTTATTCCCTAAACCCTAGAGCTGGAAAGGGCCTTCTCAAGAGGGTGGCCACATCTCTGGTGTAACAAGAGCCCAACCCAAGGGCTTTCCCACCCGCTTTACTGGATGCCAGAAGCCTGGGGCTCTTACCTTGATCACTTCTGGGGCCTGCTGAATTGCAGCTGGGACGGAGTCCTTGGGGGTAGCCCTGGTGGAGCTTTTTTGCCCTACAAGGAGGGACTGCGACGGAGGGGTTAAAGTCTCCTGAAGAATCCTCATCACCTCCTTCTCCTTGGACAAGCTTCCTTTGCCTGTCTGGAATTCCACCAGCTCCTGGGCAAAGTCCTCAATGCTTTCGAGGATCCGCAGTAAGAGGGCTTTGTCATCGTCTTCAATTTTATGGCCGTTGGTTTCCATGATTTTTGACAAAGGGTTAGGGGGATCAATGGGCTTACTTTTGGGTTCACTTTTAGGTTCAAGGGACAGAGGTAGTACCTGCCTACCTTGCCAGTCAAACACCTGAAAACGGGCAGGTTCACTAGGCTTTAGAGACGGTTCTCTCAAAGTGCTCTCCATTTTCTGCGAGAAGCACTCTAAGTCCAGCAACAGTTTGTCTATCTCATCTTTGTCCGTCTTGCTGCACATCTCTCCTACGTGAGAGGCATCACCACCCAGCACAGGATCTGAAACTGGTTTTAGTAAAGTCATTTTTTCAGAAGCGTGGCCTCGTTCATCAGCTCCCCCTGCAGCATGCTCTGCTTTAACATTTGCAGTTAGATCTGGGTGGTAGCTGCACTCCAAACTCTCCCAGCTCCCCTTCTCCTCTTTCTTTACCTTCTTTAATGCTCTTTCCCCATCTGATTCTTCTTCAATGTACAGAGACTCTGTGGAAGACGTGCAGTCAGAAGGGCTTGTGGTGGGTAACTGAGGTAGAGCACAAGCATCTTTCACCGCTCTCACACTGCTCTCCTGCGTGACGCCGGGCAGGGAGTTTGAGGTCGAGCTCAAAGTGCTAGTCTGGCTGGACTGAGTGGTGCTCGTCACGTCACACGGGTCACCTGGCAGGCCGAGAGGAGCTGTTCCTGAAGCTGGCAGCTGGATAATATCTTCATACCTGGGGGGTTGCTCATCTCCAAATACTGTGGAAAAGGGAGCCTGCTGCAAGCCATGAAAACAGTTCACCAAGTCTGCCAAGTCACCAGCTTCCTTGAGTCCAGGAGACTTGAGCTCAAAGGGGAGCTTTTTTAAGTATGAAGAAAATCTTGTCATCAGATTCATATATATCATTTCAGAATTAGCCAAGGAATCATTGCTGTTCCCTCCACTACCTCTGTCTGCAGACTTCTTTTTGATGCAGTGCTTTATGATGTCTGTGCACTTCTTCAGATCCTCCGAACACTTGAGCAGGATGTCTAAGCACACCTTAATATCGCCACCAGAGGAGCCATCCAGCTTGTGTTTTTCCAAAATTTGGGTAATGATGTTTTCTTCTAAGGAGGACTGCGGGGTGAAGGGAGCCATGGAATTTATGCCAACCTCGGGAGAGTCATTGCTCTCCTGCCACTTCTCGCCAGGCGAGGGGCTCTGCAAAAAGCCACATGGAGGGCAATTCTCATCATTGTTAAAGTGTCCATAAATCAAGTCAAAATCAAAAGATCGTCTGAATGATTCAGATCGAACTTTCCTCCCCTTTCTGTAGGCCACGTGACTGGAAGAGTTCTTGAGCTTGTCAAAGGAGAATTCCTTTATTTTACCACTGGCAAGGTTTATTGCCTCCCCAGTAATGTCTTTTAAACTGCCAGTGGCTTGTGCTGAAGAGCCCTTTTTGAGCCTTGGATTACTTGGGAGGATTTGCTGATAGTCCTCATTTCCAGACAAGGCAAAACCATTTTCAGAAATAGGAAATTTATGGTCATCATGGACATTGAGCGCTGCACAAACACTGTGATGAGCAACTATACATGCAACACCTTGCTTAAAAAGCTGGCAAGTCCCCATGCAGTAATGCACTGTGTGCTGAAAGTGACGGTCAATTACGACGCTGCTGTAGCAGTTCACAGTAGTGACCATGAGCCTGTAGGTTGCTGCCATAGCATGGATCCCACTTGATAGGAAGGCTTCAAAATTCACCATGAACTCAGCAGGAAAAAAAAAAAAAACACCCTCCACTTTTCACAGCCACGCCAGATTGAGTGGAAACATTCAAATGTCAGTCGAAAATATTCACACTATATGAGAAACTACTGTCTTGGAAATGCCTAGAGAAGTCTGGAGTGGTATCTGCAATATGGTTACAGCAATTAGTGCAACTCACATATGGTTTGACTTAAGGCAACTTGATCACTGTACTCCAGACGGGGAGCTTGGTTGAGCAGAGACGCAGCCCCAGCTGCTCCCTTGCTAACAGACCAGGTACTTTCCCCAGCAGGCGTCATAAAATTCAGCCGGCTCTCAGGCAGAGGTGACAAGATGATGATTTTCACTTGATTCTTCTTCTCTTTTTTAGAGTGAGTCAATAAAAAAAAAAGTCCACAATCAAGTAGCCTGTACAGACAAAAAATCCACAGTATGCTTGTGTGATCCCTGTCTCAATCCAGCAAGGCAGGTCCCTGCAATGAGCAAAGGTGAGAGTCATTATAATGACCATGCAATATATGGTCCTGTTTAATACCAAACATAGAGCCCCAGACCTTTATAACCAGCACGCAGGCTTGCAGAGAGTAAGAGTACGCTGACATTTCTCTTTTCCTCAGGTCTGCCATATAAGAACACAGCTGAAGAGCTGGCCTATATTTATACATGGGCTGCCTGTGTGTTGCCATTTTAATGGCTCTATTTTAACCTCTCATATTATTTTTTTTTGGACTTGTTTCTCCCCAGTCAGCTGAAAAAAGTGTTAGATTTAATTCTAATGGAGCATGACATTTTGATCATGTTGCAGATTTCTAGCTTCCCCCTTAGAGTCACAAAACTCTAAAGACAAAGTGAAACAGAGAAAAGTACTTAGACGTTTTCCTAGATCTCTGGATAAAACACACACACACTTTAGAAAAGGTTGCATTGGCTTCTATTAGCCTTTAACAAAGGTCTCTAGGACCAAAGCAAAATATCCTGAAGAGCTATAATATTCTCAATAACATGAAATAACTCACTGGAGTAGATATCCAGAACAGAAAGTAATATTTTCATAAAGGTTAAGCCTATGCAAAGTGTTTTACACTTAGCTGAAGCAGTTTTTACTTGCATTTCTTATCAACATGGCCAGAATTGCACCACATATGAACAAAGGCTGCTGAACGTTACTGGAAGAGAAGAAATCCTGGATTTAAGGGTCTTTAATTTTGGGCATCACTCCCTCTTTCATGAATGCATTAACAATCAAATGAAGTCACTCCACTAAAATTCTGAGCCCCCTCTATTTGTGCTGTACAAACACAAATCCATTTCATAAAACATGCTGAAATCCCTGGCAAACTGCACTGCAGCATGGGTTGCTTTGCTGCTGTTTGGTCAGGTAAGTGTTGGGCATTTTGCAAAAGGCCAAAGCCTGCCCAACATTTGCATTTCTTGAGTAGAGAAGCAGTGTTTTTAAGACTATTGGAGGGAATTTGCAATGTGTCATGTCCACCCATTGCCATTAGGCTGAGCAGCACAAGCTGTTTGGATCACAACGACTGCATTTTCAAGGAGCTAATGGCCGCGCCAGCTCCTGCACTGCTCGATGTAACAGGCTGCCACCTGCCCATCAAACCTGATGGGCCGAGCTCATCGCTGAGCCAGGGCCAGCTTCCCTGCAGCTTTCTGTGCCCACCCGCTGGCACTGCCCCAAAGCCCCCAGGCCAGGGAGGGCCTTCCCCAGGGCTGCTGGAAGGCACGGGGTGTGCCTCAGCCGCAGCCATGACTCAGGGAAAGGGCGTTTGCAGAACCGTTTTTAAGCCCTGCGGTGCCTGTATAGTCAGGCATGAAGCGAGGTAACGAGATTCCACTCCCTCCAGTCACTGACTCTTCCCGGGGTGCTTAATGCTCTGCTGAATCAAAGCCATAGGTTAAGTGCTCTTCATCTTCTCAGACTCACGGGGCTGTGTTTAGACAGGAGAATCCAGGTTTTCATGTTGCCGAAAGGGCTGCTCAGCCTTGGTCTGCCAGGGAGGGTCTTCTCCACAGCACTCCTCAGGGACCAGACCTGCTGCTTATCCATTCCCGAGTTTCCACCACCCACAAACTTCCTGGCATTTCCAAAGGAAAAGTTATACTAAAACAAAAGGGGCTGAATATTTATAAGGCAGGCCCCTCCAGCTGTGCTTTCTGCA
This sequence comes from Crypturellus tataupa, assembly GCA_034781795.1. NCBI lineage: Eukaryota > Metazoa > Chordata > Aves > Tinamiformes > Tinamidae > Crypturellus > Crypturellus tataupa. Next base: position 223,850 of record JAWLRI010000264.1, read on the forward strand.
CTCTCCTTCCCATTTGTATCTTTGGGACTATTGCATCCAGGAATCAACTCAATCCAGACAAAAACTTGTCAAAGCTAACGCAGAATTACTACCTCCTCCCATCTCTGGTCACATTTCCTTGCTCAGGCACCTTTGCTGCTGCGTCAAGGACGGGAGTAGTCAAAGATTCAATACAGAAAACAGATACTCTGTTTTCTACCAGATTAACTAGTGCCTTCCCAGTGGTTTATTATGTATCTTATTTTCACTAGCTGCAAAAATGTTCTAAAAAACATGGGACAAAAACATTAAAACTCTATAAGCAGCACAAATGCAATCACATGCAGGGCAGAAACCCTTTTTCTTGCTTCTCGCCTGGCTTTATTCAACCAGAGTAGCATGTGCTCACCTTGCAGCTTGTCCAAGTATAATTTTAGAATGAGGCAGCGAACATGATTCAGCACGTAAACCAAGTCAAGGCAAAGCCTGAGACGAATCTTTCTGTTATCAGATGTGGGAATTTGTTCTCAAACTTCGCTTGAATGGGCTTTTGTTGTGACTTTCTGCTGGTGACTAAAACCTACTATTTATGAATAGCAGCAATGGAAAGACTGAGCGTGTTAAGAGGATTCATTTGTGTTTTGTCCTTCTCGCATGGCTGTTTCGTTCCAGTTGTGACTCTAGAACAAGCCCTGGTTCAGCTAGCCCATCTACAGGGTTCCTGCTCAGGACCGCTGCCATGAAAGCAGCTCCAGCCCCGAGGATACAGCATTGGTTTCCCAGCATAAACTGTGAATGAATAGGGCTTCTTGTGCAACCACAGAATAATGCTTTAAGTCTTTCCCTATCTGCTACAAGACATGAATCACTTTCCAAGGGAAAAAATTATTGCAGATACTAATGATATAAAAGGTTATTCTATAAAACACACAAGAAATTCTATTCATGCAAAGATTATGCTGGAGTGAAATAACTGAGCAATGACAATCTGTTGGCATGAGAACGTTCCTGCAAGCTGCGATCTAGAAAGCTACAGCATGGGCCTCTACTGCTCTGCAAGCTTCAAATTAGGGAAAAAAAAAACCTTCTTGCAGTCCTACCACCAATTCTATTCATTATACAAGATAAAAGCAGGCAAGAAACAAATGATGCATTCTTATAAAACACTTCAATATTTCATCCAATAAGGGGTGGGAGTGAAGATGCATCCTTCTCCTCTTCTAGGAGCTTTAATTCAAATTAACAGCACAGAACAGTAACCAATCCCAAAACGTACCATGATTTTCCATGATTTTTTGCTATCTGGCTCAAGTCAGCATATAGTAAATTTTAAGGTTAAAAAGCACACGTGCAAATGCAGAATTTGAGGAGGGAGATCAGAACAGATGATGCAACTCGCTCAGTTGCTGGAGTTCCTGGAGGAGCTGACGTTGAGCCAAACTCTACAAAGGCCAAAGGGTCTCTGGCCACACAGATGAGCAGGCACCGCTCCAATGGCCCCCTGGCCCTTGCAGTGGCTATGTCACCTAACACCCAGCTTGCATTTTCCTTGGGCTTCACAGTCTCTTGAGAACTGGAGCTTGGAGTGGAGGCTCTAACAGTCACCACAGCAAATCAGAACAAAAGGTTTTCTCTAAAATACAGAGACACTAGGTTCAGATTTGTCTTCTCTTCCACAACTTACAAAGAACTCAGTTGAATTCACCTTGACACGTGACATTTAAATTTAGTTCTCACAGCTAGAGAAAAAAAATCTACAACAAAAATGACCGAATGTATGCTTGAAGTTAACAGATGCAGGCATTACGTTCCACTCTAATTTCAAAAACTCTTGCCTCACAGTGTCTTGCCAGTTGGACTTATACTTTGCTAGGCCATAAATGAGTCCCTGACCTAGCATACTTCATCTGATATATGAAGAACCTGTTGACCTTATAGCCAAGAATTGTAAGAACACCAGAATGGACAGGGTGACAATTTTGTACAACTTTAGATATAATCATGCACACACACACAAAAAAGAAAAAAGCCTAAATATTAATAACATCAACAAATGCTCTGCTCATGGTAGAGCTCCATCAGCAGTAGATCTGGTAGGAAATTCTTGCACAAAATTCACTTTTGAACTCAACAGACATGCTAAAATGAACTGTTAACGTGGACCAGTTTGAACCCCACAAAGGTGTTTTTACAATTTACAATTTGCTATTACTTGCACAATTTACCTTCCCAAATAGTTTGAACAGAACTCTAAAAAGCTGTAACTTTTCATTCAGTGCTCAGGAATTCCAGAAGGAACTATTTCTTACATATACAACCCAGAGCATATTTTGATGTCCTACTAAGAGGACAAGTGAGGTGGTGGTTTTGTACATAGGACTTATATGAGAACTGCCAGTTGTGCTCAATTTTCAGGCCCCTTGGCCCGGAAGGATGCACACACAGAGATTTCAGCTATAGTCAAAAACGTTAGTGTCATTATTTCCAATTTCCCATTCAACACCGGGTTCTAGCAAAGAAGCATCAGTCTTTCTTGCTGCAAAGCTAAAGAACCTTTCAGGAAGGGACGTTTCCTTATCTACAAATACTGATCTACTACAATGAAATCACGTTTTAGTCTTTCCCAGGCTTGGCAAAGACTCCTAAGTCTGGAAGAAAGATGTCTTCAAAGACATCGCTGCAGCTCTTTTCCAAAGTTTTCAGAAGCTCTTTTCCATAATTTGTCAGTGTTCTTACAAAAATATGAAGAATAGAAATGGGATTTGCCTATGTTAAATTAGCTACTTAGGAGCAAAATATTTAGGTCCTCTCTGCAGGCAGTGGTGCCAGGCATGCACCTCAAAAAGGCAGATCACCCCACTGAGCTTAGAAGCCTATCCAGTTTTCATACGATCACACTTCAATTAGCTGAATCCCACCCCCAGGATTAAAACAGGAACAACTGTTTCTGGCTCCTACAGTGGCTTGTTGCCAGTGGCCAAAGAACCGCAGGAGGAGAGGGTAAAGATTCAGGATACTTCATTGGAGGACTGGATTTGCACCATGACATTTCGTTTTGTTTCCTCTTCCTGCTCTTTGACCATGCTGAGCAAGTCACAGTGAGTTTATCTGCCCTGAACAGCACAGACTCTTCACAGCTCATCACTGTATAGATGCAATTAGTTGTTTCTCACTACACACATTATTTTTTATCTACTGGTATCATGTATCACTTGCTCACAAGGGAGTACAGTGAGAGCTCTCTGCCATTCAGGTCATCTTTTGTTTCTGTTACCCTAATTTTGCAATTCTCAGCAAATGCTGTCATTCCATTATTTAACCTCTTTCCCAGATCATTTATAACTATGTTGAGCAACACAAGCCAAAGCACATATGCCCCTGGGATTTCACTGATGATTTCTCTTCAGGAGAAGAGTTAACAGGTCATCGTACACTTTAACCAAGTATTAATTAATGGAAAAACTTCCCTCCTCCTCCATGGTGGTTCATTTCCTTTAAGAATCATTAATGAGAAACTCTTAAGCGCCCTCAGAAATTTAAAACCAGCAGAAACTTTGTGTTATCTCATGAAATAACCTCAGTCTCTCTTATTTTACCAGCTGAGTCTGGACTTGTGCATTCTTGCAGTGAACCATGAAGGTCACTGCAATGGGAGCACAAATCAAGGCAGGCTTCCAAGCAGACATGACCTTGGGAATCACCTTCCATGACAGGATGATAAATGCCGCTTTGCTGCCAGTGGGGAGTTTGAGAAGTCACTTTTCACACCAGGAAACCTCAGTTTTAGTAGATTTATCCTTAAAAAAACCCTGAATGCAACCTCTCCCTGTTTACAGCAGCAGCGAAAAGCAAGCCCGCCTCCAAAAAGATTTGGGCTAATACCAGTGACTTTTAACCCTGCTCTTAAAATAAATTTGGCACTACCCCCTGAACTAGTGTTCTACAAGACTGATTTGCAGTTAGTTAGCACAGTGTTACTCAGAGTGATTCCTTCAGGTTAAGTCATACTTTTATCCAGCATTTTATTATTACTATGCCCTTCACAAATGTCCAGGGTCCTTGTATGCCAGGATACTTGAATCTCTGCTATAGAGACCCAACATAACAGCTTTAAAGAGCTCAGTTATGGATTTTATTTGGGGGAGGGGAACAGTTATTTATATAAAGGAATACTTCATCTTTTTCAGCTTTTTCTGGAGTATCCTTTTTCATTTTTTCCCTTTGGGCAGAGCCTTGGAACTAAAGCCGACCAGACAGGAATATGTGTCCCAAGAGACTGGATTCCAGTTACACAGATGAGGCAGCAAGCGAATGAAAGCTCACACATTTTTTTCAGTATAAGACCAATCTGCTAAATATAAGTAATTGGTCAACTAATTATTGTTCCAGCCCTGAGTCTAGATCACTCAGCAGCCCCCAATATACTAACATATAACTATATACTAACTTTGCTTAACAAAGCATGAGTGAAGAAAAATAAAAACAGTGAGAAGCAAGAGCCCTATTTAGCTTTGTCACGCTAGCAGAAAGTAAGATGCTAAACCGGAACACAGCAGGGGGGAAAGATTCAAAAGCACAAACTGAGCAAGGCTTGGGGCAGAGGTCAGAAAGCCAGTTTGATTATAAACAGCCAACACACACATTGCCTAACCTTATATGGAGAGAGATAATTTCACGTTAGCAACATGATTTACCCCAGAATCAGTTAATTTACTATTAATGGTATCTAGTTATGGCCAGTTCCTTTGTACGAGTTAAAATCACTTTATTACAGTGTTAGGATAATGAAAGAAGAGCTATGCCTGAGATGGTGCTCCCTCGGTCCTTAACCTTCGCTAATGCTGAGGCTACTGCTTATGGAGTCTCTTAAACATATTTGAACATATCTTTGAAAGATATAACTTCTGTAGAAGTTCTTCTGGAGCAGATGAGCCATCTGCTAGTGATCTGCGGAGTAAAACAAATTTCTAATTTAATAATGAGCAGAGAGACAAGCTCATGCATTTCTCATTACTGTCCTATACAAGTTCTTTGTGCCTTATCAGTTTTGCACTGCTCCTTATTCATTTCTCATGTGCTTGAGATTTTAGGTGACAGTCTTTTTACTTAAGGTGAGAATCCATTTCTCTGAAGTGGTTGCAGTTCCCAAACCATATCTGACACCAGCTTTTCTATAAGTCAGTGATAAAAACTGTGAAAAATGCCAAGCTGGAGAAAGATGTTCTGGCTAAAAGCCACAATCCTCTCCTCTGAGACATAATCCCCGAGTGAGAAGCGAGCAGGCGTTTTCACCAGTCATACCTTCCACAAGCCCGTTCCTGCCAGCTCCATCTCATGCTCTGCAGACCAGCAGCTGGTGAAACACAGCAAGTTACGCCAAAAGGTGCAGCATGTCCCAGCACTCAGAGTCTGGCATCGCTACAGCTTCTCCTGCTTATGACTTGGATAAACCACACCAGAACACCAAAACAGCACTATGAGCCAAGCAACAAATGATTTAGGGAGGGATAACTTTGCTCTCCTCTTTTTTTCCACCAAGGAAAATTAGGGCTGGTTTAGCCTAACTTCGTGAAGCAGAAAAAAGTTTGCTTGCCCTTTATCTTTTGTAAAGTCCAAAGAGTTTTACAAAATAAAGCAAAAATGTTCGTTCACTTCCACTCACTTCTTTTTCCCTGCTCTCCAGCATAAGTGGATTGAAACAAGTGATACACAAAGCATCACAGAAGCACTCTCCTATATGTCCTTATTTCACTCAATACTAAGCCATTCACATCCATAGTCATAAATAAAAATGAATATTCAAAAAAGGAAGTCACTTTTAACATGCTTGTTGTTAATGTGAGGGCTCATATTGCTTACTGCATCCTATCCACACACTACTCTGAAACTGGAATTATTAGTTTCACCATCACCAGCATTTAGTGATGGTGCCTCTTAAGCACTTACTTCCATAGCTTTCCATCAGCAAGGTGATACTACCCTCACTTTATATGGAAAGAGGGGCAGAAACAAGAATACATCGATTTTTGGGTTGAAATGCCCGACTTCTTGAAGCATGCGACCGGTTGACAGGCTCAAAGCACAGCTCCTGCTCACTTCTCTTCCTGTTGTTAGTAATTCTGCAAGTCTGATCCAGGGGGACCTAAGCAGGAGTGAAAATACAACAGTAGAAGGTCTGGTGGAAGACGTTTGCCTAGCAACACATACGAACTTGGCTCTGTAAGATGGGGCTTAACTGCCTTAATTACGAATGAGAAAATTCCTTCATTCCCACAGCCCCACTTCACTGCCCCAATTCAGCCAGAATTGACGTTCTGAGCTCTTATTCCTCTGAAAAGCTCAACCTTGTGTAACAGGAGAAAACCCCATCTCATGGGGATCCTATTAGAATCTGAGCAAAGATTCTGTTGTAAAGCTTTATGCACAAGGAAGTAAATTAAGATTGCAGAGTAACCTCTGTACTGTGCCAAGATTGCAGACATCCAGTTATCAGTTCAGTGCAGATTGAGGGGGAGGGAGAAGAGGAAAAAGGCAACTGTGGGGAGGATGGGGAAGAATCCTCACAAAACTTTGGGGGAGAAAATAAATTCCACTGGGCAGCATCCTATCTGCATTGCTGGGGAGGGCTACCCATACAGAGTCGTACCGGTTCCGACCTCCGGCGGTCACCTGTTCCACAGGCTGTAGTGCAGGGAGACGAAGCAGATGCTTTACCAGCAAATCTTGCTCCTGTCTTGGTTTTGTATCGGTCAGCCTGAACCCAAGGCAGCCTGGCCAAAGCTGCCTTCAACCATGCACCTTGGTACAAGTGCCAAGCACAAAATAAAGTGACACGTGACAGTGGTGCAGAGGTCCAGGCAGTGAAAACAGACTCTCTGCAATCAGGGAACTTTAGCTTTTGTTTTTATATAAAGTGAAACACACGTGACCTCAACTTATACACAATGCTAATGGTTCATATTCATATATAAACAAATGCATTGTCTTTAACGCCAGCTCCTCATCATTAGGAGGCACTAAGTAAATAGCTTCACTAAACTCTAACTGTATTTTATGGAGATGACTGGAGAAGTGGTTTCCCAAGGCAAACAAACCCAAGAGACCACTGCTGCTACCAGGAACAGAGCCAGACCTTTAAGCAGCACTGGGGACTACCTCTCTCTTCTCTTCAGCTCGTCCCTTTGCTCTGCTATCCTGCAGCGGCAGTGAAGACAGAGGTGGAAAACAGCACCTCTCCCACGGCTTCCCTCCCCAGAATGGAGAGCAATGACAGCAAAATTAGCCCCGGGCTTAAAAAAATATTGACATTGCTTGATGCCAGGTGATGACCTTCAGAGGGACCCACTCCGGTAAATCACGCCCCTCAGAAATGACTCCGTTGGCTGCCCAGCCCAGGTCCTGCGAGCTTACGCCCACCTACATCTCGGATTTGGCCGCCAGCGACACAGAGAGGTCTGGCAGCCAAACTCCTGGGGAAACGACGTCCCGCGGCCACCTAGGAAACGCTGCCAGCGCATATTAAGTATCCCGCGGGCAGGACACGGCGCGCACGGCTGCACGGAGCCCGGCTCGGGCTGCCCCGGGCAGCAGCGCGGGCGCAGCAGGGATGCGCGGGCG
>JAWLRI010000264.1:241767-260185 GCA_034781795.1 Crypturellus tataupa
GGACGGAGCCCCGCCCCTCCCGGCTTCTCGCCCCGCCCCTTCTGGCATCTCGCGCCACCAGTGGCCGTCACCCGGCAGAGGCCACGCCCCCTCCTTCGCTGGCCACGCCCCTCTTTTATTCCGGCCACGCCCCTGCTCCCTTGCCACACCCAATGAGCACTGAATGCATCCGCATCTCGTTAGCATCTCATTAACATCTCATTACTTGGAAGGCAGAACCCTCAGGCCTCTCAGGTCCCAAGACAATATAAACAACAGCCCCACCCCCCCCACACGGTTCGGTCTCGGCCCCGCCCTCCCTGGCCACGCCCCGGCCATTGGCTCCGCCCCCACTCTCCCAAGCCCCGCCTCCTTACAGGGACCAGTTTTGTCCCTCACCACTCGGCCAGGCAGCAAACAGGGCTCAGAACGGATCTTGTGAAGAGCCGGTCGTGGCCTCATTACCACAGAATTTGCATCTCATTAGCATCTCAGGACCATCTCATAACTCCTGGGCTGCAACAGCAACACACCTGTGACCCCAAGGCTCGACACAGCCCCTCCATAATTGCTGCCAGAGCAGAGGGCTCCACAGACCGCTCTGCAATCACCTCCAACGACACAGCCATAAAAATAAAAGCTTTTTATTTTACTTTTTTTTTTTTTTTTTTAATATACCATTACCGAAACATCTGAGCGACATTCCCAGCAGCAGGGGCAGCTCCGCGGTGGGCGCCGGGCGCCGTCCCGCAGCCCTGAGCCGCTGCCGCTCGCAGTGCGCGCCGGGCCGGTCCCTCTGGCTCTAGGGGGTCACCTTCTTGTAGGTGATGTGGAGGTGCTGGGTCATGGGCTGCGTAGTGGTTGCCATGGAGACAGTTTGTTCTAGTTTTCCGTCAGAATTGAGCCTGAATTTCCTGGTAATCTAAGGGGATTTAAAGAACAAATATATAAATATATTTTCAAGCAAATAGCCTTTTAGTTTGGAACATTTGACACTCAACAAATTAAATTATTAAGAGGTTTTTCTTGTGCTTTTAGAGTATCTCCTGCCCCTTGAAAGTTCCTGTCATCACAGTTTCAGCAGGAAATGCTCTTTCCAGATGGGATTCATGCTGTGAAGCAGAGGATTGCACTTATCAACAGGTTATTCAAAGGAAAAGATGATCAGCATGTCCACACGCTTGGTTATTGTGGTTCACTGGAAAGGAGACATCACACAGGCAGCACCACTGTGGCCACTCTCACATTAAGCACAGCAGCTTCTCTCTTTGGAAAAGCAACAGACTTGCATCGAGTAAAGGACATCATGTGTGAGACAAGCAACAACCTTGCTGGAGATCGCTTCAAGACTTGATGATTTTGAAGGTCTTTTCCAACCATAATGATTCTAAGATTCTAGAAGACCAGCTATGGGCTCAGGGGTACCCTCTCCTGGACAAGATTTTCAAGGTGGCCACCCCTGCAGGCACAGCAGGAGGGAGGTCTGCAAGCAACAGCTTCCCAGTCCCTCTGCCTGGGCAGGTCATAAGCCCATTTAAAACACCCAAGAAACTTAAGGAGGGGCTGCACGGCTGCCTGTGGAGCTGCAAGTGGAAGTCAGGTCCTGAGTTTTAACAGCTTTCAGACCAGAGGAGAGGTTGACAGTTCACAGATTTCAGTTCTGGGTCTTCGGTTTAGCACATTTATGACACACGATAAATTTGCTCTTAGCTTGCCACGAGATACAATAGAAAATCAAGTCCATTACGTATAATCTCAGCTCTTGTTTCAAAATAACATTGTTAATGAGTGTCCGCTCCAGTCGTGAAGCCCTGTAGGACAGCAAGCACCCAACCATCTGTACGTTAAGTCCACAGCACCTCCCTGTAATGCATGTCCACTTACTCAGCAGCTTGGCCCCTTAAACTGGGAATGGAAAGAATGTGAAATTTTTGCAAAAACAACACAAAACAAAACCTACTTTTGGTGAAGTTCACTCCAGGGCATGTCCATTAGTTATTGCCAGTCAACGTACTCTGGGACAGTGTCCCATCCATTGCCACCACCCTTGCTATGCACAAATACAGCAGCACAGGTAGGAGGGCTGGTCGTTTAGACCTCTCTGCTTAGCTAGTACTTGATCATAGATGCAGGTTTCCCTCTGTTACTACATTGAACAGCTTGTTATAGCCTCTGATTTCAGGTTTGATCAGACATCTCCTTCTCCTCCTGAGGAGAAGCTGAGTGTGACTCTCAGAGAGCAGCGACAGTAAAGGTGCATCACTGCATAACACACACACGGGAAGAAGCAGATTTCCCCCCGTTACTGCAAGTTTTGCTTTGGCCCCAAATCTCCTTTCCACAAAGGTCACGTAACTTTGCAATGAAATTCTTGTTGTAATGAAGAGCTGCAAAGAGCAGGTTCCCCCTGGACTGGTGGAACATGTGGTGGTCAGAGGTTGTCTTGGGCACAGTGACCCCAAAATGACAGGGTTTTCAGTTCTGGGTGAAGTCAGTAGGGGTGCCAGAAAAACCGCTGTGTTGGGGGTCAGTCTTTGGACTGTTTAGGACATTGGCTGGAGTCTCTTGGGAGACAGTCCTGAAGGGCAAAGGAGTCCTGTCTTCTATCTCTTTGCTAAGCAGTCCCTTTAGACGCTCTGAGGAACTGCTGCTTCCCTTCTTCATCAAATATTTACAGCACAGAAGTGGCACAGATCCCTGGAGAAACGTCTCCTTTGCCGGCTTTCTCTAAGAGCACCAAGGATCCCTAAGACAACTTATTACTTTGGATACAGTCACCTCTGCTATGGAACCAACCAAGTCACACCAGAACTTTGGTCTCTGTCCTATTCTGCATACCCTAACACCTTGTGAAAGAATGCTAGAATAGATGCAGTTACAAAACAGAGATGACGTCTAAAATCCTTTAAAAAAAAAAAAGTTAAATTGATCCTTCTGACTTGAGCAATACACCTGAATGCAGGATGTGACCAGGAGGATATTTACTACTCTACACATGCAGAGAACTACCCAGGCCCTGTGTTATCTTCTAAGATGCAGCTTTATATCTTACATGGGCTACAGATAAATGGACTCACTCCTTCAGGAGCCTCCAGGCTGGCTGACAGCTCTGGAGCACGAATGCCCTCGTATGAAAGGAGGAGATAGAGCAAACCCTCAGACCGCTGAGGTTCCACGTCAGCATGTCTAACGGAGCAGCACTAACTGTCCATGTCCTGGAATCACTCACCAGAGGAGCTGCAGCAAGTACCCAGCCTGGGTTAATGTGGATGCCTAAGTACCACTGCCAGTCAGATAATATCATCTGCGTGTTGAAAGATTGAGTCAATATCATTACTGCTATCAAAGGAGGAAAAATAAAGAGGATGCTACTCCTAAAAGTGAGCTCGATTCCAAGCTGGTACCTCAGAAGGGCAAGCACGAACTCCTAAGACATGTACAGACTGTTGCTACTTACAGAGGAATGAGAAAACAGGGAGCACTTGGAAACAGCAGAGCAAGGAGGAAGCACCTCTGCTGCTTACTGCTGTGAGAGAGGTCCAGGCAAGCTACTTTACAGGAAAAGTGCTGCTCTGGTGGCAGTGGGCTATATGCAACAAGAAAAAAAAAATATTCTGTAGTGTCTTCTTCATTGAACATTAGAACAGTTTGCCCAGAGTCTTTATCGTTAGAGATACTCAAAACCCATCACGCACATGGTTCTGGGCAACCTGCTCAAGCAGACCCTGGTTCAGCAAGGGGGCTGGACCAGGTCCTCGGATGTTCCTTCCAACCCAAACTATTCTGCAATACAGAGAAGTTCCCACTGATGAGAGAAACAGCAGCAGCCCCTGCAGGGATACCTGAGGTGAGAGTGGACTGCAAGGAGTCTCTGCTTCCCATGAACTTGTATCTGAGGAACAGGAGAACCCCCAGATGCTGTGTCCCCTACAAACCTGTGCTTCATGAGCTCCATTTCATAGTGTAATTCAGGCTGGAAGGAACCACAGGAGGTCTCTTGTCCAAACCCTACTCAAAGCAGGGTCAGCTCTGAGGTCAAACCAGGTTGTTCGAGGTCTTGAAAAGCTCCAGGGATGGAAACTACACAAGCCACTCTATTAATTGACCGTCCTCATGGGGAAAATTTCTCCTAATATCCAGCTGGCATAAATTGAAGCGAGAGGTTTCTGTTTCTCATCTTCCTGCCATACACACTGTAAACAGCCTGGTTCTGTCTTCCTTACAACCTTTACAGGTGCAGTTAGAAGCATTAGTCTGCCCTAACTCATGGGGATCCACATTGCAGCAAAATGCCTCAACAGACAAGGTCTCATCAGACCTAACACCGCTCCTACACTTCCTGCCCTGGTTTTCTTCAGCATGAGACAAGATCTAAGAGCTACTCATTCCTCAGAGAAGTTTGAACAGTCTAATGAGCTGGGACCATGGCATATATACTATTACCAATTGCCTTAGTGTGGGACATGCTTCCCAATGAAAGCTCCTCTTTGCAGGTGTGAGTGTCCCCATGTCTCAGCATGGCCATGCCAGCAAGTTTCTGGAATCAGCGCAGGCCCAAGGAATGGGTGGCCCAAGAAAGGGGCAGTTCCCATCCAAATTAGTGTTAGGATGAACTACAGCTGTCCAGATTTACTTTTCAGTGGGCAAAGAACGTGGTGAGCAGTTTTCCTTGAAATGAGCGACTCAGCAGTATTTGTGCCCTTCTCACAACACTGGTGGTCTCTTTGTTTCCATAGACAATTTATATTGTTCTTGGTGTAGAGCAACACCTGGAATGTGCTTGGACCTAATTACTTGACATCCCCTCTGTGTGTGTTAAATGTAACACCCTTGTTTACCAGCAAGAGCCTTCCTGCTGATCATCATCAGCACTATGGGGGCCTGAACTGCCCTCAGGTTCAAGGTGAGCACTGATCTTCAGCTGTGGAGATGCTCTCTTTCCGCCTTCAGCCAAAAGCAGTCTTGGCACTTTTAATGAAGGACGGCATTCATTGGCTTCTAGCCACTTCCTTCTCCTCCTGTCAATCCGTCTTCTGAGATTTCAGATTTTGAGATCTACATACAATGAGGTGGTTCATTTTATTTTAAAGCGGCTTTAATTAAGGGTTCTGATGACTTGGTGATATCCACAATATCTAACGACTTTGTTTCATGACGGATAAAGGAGGCACTATGGGTGCTCCTTGGAGGATGCAAACCCAGGAACATAAAATGTACCTCCAAAGGAAGCCAAATTAGGACTGCCTTTCCAGACTTGGACCATCTATCTGTAGAAACAAACAGCTATGGGAACAATTTTGTACAAGCAGATTTGGTGAGGGGGCACACTGATGACCCTGACTGCACCTGCACAAACTTTGGCCCTCAATAATCTTTAAGGAACATAAAATCTAGGTTGCAAATTTAAGCCCTGAAGACAGACTAAAACAATGCTGTATTTGCTGTTATCAGCAGAGTGCCTTCTCTCTAAGAGCCATTGTCATGTGTCATCCTTGAAGTTACATTCAAGACATTACCAGAAAATAGAGATGCAACAGTATGTGAGTGCCTATTCTACATGACAGCTTATTAAGCTTCACTGACTCAGCAGCTTCTCAGCTGCTCTTGGGCTAATGCAACTGCATACGTGACAGCTAGGATTCCAGCTGTGGCCTCAATGTGCTGCCTTACAGCTGGCTCTGCCAGATTCAGCTGTGTCGACAAAAAGGACATGTGGTGGATGAGGAAAGAACGAGTGAATCACACACTGATCTCTCAGCTGAACTTGTCATGACAAGAAGCAGTTGAGAAAGGCCAAGAGAAACTGGGGAGAGGGGCAGAGAGGTTTTTTTTGCTTGCTTTTAGGTAGCTGCCCTTCAGTTATTGGTGTGACTGTCTTTGAAAGTCTTACTCAAATTCCAGTGAATAATAATAAAAAACATACTACATACACTAACAGCAAAAATAAAACGCCCACTAATTAAAAAAATATGCCCATCTTCTACCAGCTACAAGATCAGATCAGCAGTTTAAAGTGGAGGAACCAGGGCTTGTCCTTTGGCCTATGGAGCTCCTATAAGTCCTACAGGAAACTACTGAGCTTTTAAAAATGTGACCAGTGACATTTTATTCAAAAACAAAACAAAACAAAAAACACTATATTTTTGTTAAACAGGGGAAAACAGCTTTCTTGGACAGCAACAATGGGAGGCCCTAGAGAGTGCTGGAACTCAAGAGAGAGTCAAAAAAATGACTAAAAGGTCTCCCACCTTGATTTTCAGGTGTATTGTCTGGCAAGTGTTACTAAATATCCTAAGGAGATGTGACACTGTACATACTTCATGGGCATGCTCTGTTACTGTAATTAGTCCAGAAGCCCAGCACTAACAAAGAAATACCACAGTACTCAGAAATTTCTCTTCTGTTGCTACCTGCTACGGCGTTCTGTTGAAGCTGGGATTCTGGGTTAGATGGCTCTTTGGTCTGATCTAGTTATGGCAATTTTTGTTTTAACAAGGGATAAGACCAGTCCCTTCTGTACTTTTAATCTATGAAACATTTTCGAAAGGTTGTTGGAGAGACCATGTGCAATATTTCCAAGAGCACCTGGGGGCAATCCACACTTTAAGCATGTTAATCCACCCACCTTCTCAACCAGACACCTTCTGGGGTTAGTACAACTATGTGAATTGCTACCTGCATGTGTACTCACTTGCTCCACATGAGGCTTCTTGGCAAAGGAGATCCTGGCTATGGAGTGAGAAGCTATAGACAACTCCTGTCCATTCACCTCCCCTTCTTCCACCTCCACAAGACCTAATAAGAAGCAAGATCATAAGCATTAGACTACCAAGGTTAACTCACAATGTCATAAGTAGCAAGCTATGTAATTCTAGTGTAAGCTGTAAAGATAGCTGACCACCACTCTCCCTGAAAACAGTTTTATTTGACTTAGCATAAAACAATTGCAAATCCATGAAGCCTCAGAAAAGTAGTGCTTGCTGGAAAAATCATGCTAGACAGACTTATTCATACATGTAGGATAAGTACCAGAGCTAAATTAGCTGGTTTCCCTTCAGCATCTACTCTGTAGCCTTAGATACCAATTTGTTTAGCATCAGCTGCGGTGCAAATTTCTTTTGCTTCTAATAATGAAATTCTCTCTTACTCAGTCCCTGTGAGCTGTATAAAAAAATATACCAAGATGCTACTTCCAAACAGTGGGAGATTCTCCTAGTTCAATAGCCAAGAAAGATCACCACACTCTTTGTGAATGGCACGGCATGAGAGAAGCCACCACTTACAGTGCTGCTTTTGGCAGTGCCAGTTTGGGACAAGCAGGCGAATGTATCATGCCGAACACTACTAGATTGAGAGGTTGCAAGGAAAATTTAATGCCACCACTGTGACACCCTGTGAGGGCCACAAACTCTCTGCTGAACCAGTGAATCAAATAAAATGATGATGTTAAAGCTCAGTGTAAGTGGGAAGTTAAATCTGACCATGCTTAGAAGGAGCCAAAAGTGGGCCAAACATGAGAACAGCAATAGAAGAAATGATAGATGAGCTCATGAACCAATATATTTACTTCTCTACTTCTACCACAGGGTTTACTGTGGTCAATTCACGGGAGTAGGCCATCCTATCTGTGCTTACTCCTCTCCCAAAAAGACTAGGATACCATGAATGCAATGAGAACAGCACCGACTCCTTTCCATTTGCCATCATCAGGACTCCTGCCTCAAACTGCAATTCTTGTTGCAAATTGTGGCTTATAGTTAAGTCTGCAACACCAACGTAACATTTTAGAAGAGAATATCCCCCCATACACACATATCTCCCAAGACTGCAGCATCATTTGGATTTTTGGTCCTTTCGTGTCACAAAAAGCTAGCAATTCACATCAGCTGGGCAAAGGCATGTAACCAGCCTTGGAACCCAGCACTCTTGACATGACCCCATTAATACCAAGATGGGGATGCTGTTCTTTGATGCTGAGCCCACAATTAAGGTAAATGGAATAAAACTGTTAGTGAGATCCAGTAATTTTCTGGAAGAGGCATGAAACGATACAGCAGGATATGGACTCTGCCTTTTCCCAGAGATCCCAAGCTTAGGCCCGTGAGGATCTGTAGGATATTAGGTTACTACCTGTGTTCTGGGCACTGATGAAGGCCACCTTATTAGTGTCAGGTTTGAGGCGGATGAATCCACATTCTCGATGCATTGGCTTCCTGGTGTCTGGATGGAAGGCATTGAACCTGAGGAGAAGTTACGACACGAAAACTGCTGTAGGGGGTCACTGAAAACAGAAGTGTCCAGCCTGGTTTCATCTCAGAGAACATGCTAGTTTATTCAACCACATGATTATCCCCAGCACTTCAATGAAGAGTGAGAGACTGAACAGACTTCAAGGCTGGAAGTTCCAGCTATAGTTCCAAGGCTGGAAGTTCCACCAATTCAAAGTGGTTCCAGCTATAAAAACTAGTTATTTAAGATCTGGCTTGAGATTTTCTCTAGCTCCTTAATCTTTCTAACAGTTATATAGGAAATTACCCTTGGCAGTTTGACCTTCCACCAGTGCTTCAGTCATGCCCTGTGCAAAACACATCCTTCCTCAAGGAAACCTCTGGCATTACAGTATCAGCTTTATTCACTTTCTAAACCTGGCAACTTGCTTTCCTGTATATAGCTTCCTGCAGGCAGTAATAGAGCAGACTTATTTCTGTCCCCTTATGAAAGAATTGATCTCATATATTTACTTATTCTTTACCAGGTCTTTCTAACTCTACACAAGTATCTGGTAATTAAACACCAGCTTAGATGCACTAATGGCAGGTGAAATACCTATATACTTGAACAGACTACTCTATTGGCAATTTATTTATTCTAAAATAATCCCTCCTTTCATACTATTTTTCATGAAATTGCCCACTCCACATCCTTTGGCAAGAAAGGAGACAGACAACCTCAGTGCTGCTGCTAATTCTGTACTTGGGAGTCCCCAATGCAACAGCAGTTCCTACATAGTGTTGCCCCCCTCTGCAATCATGTGTGCCTATGTAATCCTCAAAATTGGCAGGCCATGAGAAGCGTACGAGGTGCAGTAAGGTCACAGTCCTGATCCTGTACACTTCTGCTTCTACAACAAAGCTGTGAACTCATTTTTGGAACGCTCAAGCACATGGAAGCGCATTGTAGTTTCAGACTAGCGAGTTTTCACCCACTGCAGGTGCACAGCTCAGGACATAAAACAGAAACTCAGGCCACCCAGACAGATCTCACTGCATCTTCACAGCTGGTAGAGGAAAACTGGTGTACTTTACAATCTGAAATGCAAAACGCAAAAGAAATGCCACCCAATCTCGCTGGAGCCAAACCTACTCCAATCCAAAAGCTCCAGCAAAGCCCCAGACTTACGAGAAGTTCAGCATGGGTTGCCCCACGTGAGAGATGTGCACTTCTTCCAGGTACTGAAAGGGCTTCATAGTAGGGAAGGTGCCATCGCCCGGGGGATCTGAGAGCCACGTGCCCAGCATCCAGGAGAGGGGCTCCATCACAGGATTCAGTTGCGGCGTTTCTGTGGAGAAAAAGGGAAGAATGAGGAACGGAAACACGTGGATCTGCTCTGTCCAACTCACTGGGAGCTGCTTTCACATGGATTGAGAAAGCACAAGGAGCACCTCAGGATTGCTCCAGAGCTTCAGCAATGGTTTTACCCCAAGTAATCTCATATACAAGGTAGAACAAACAGGCAGGGAAAGCAGATACGTTTTCAAACTTGCTCTTGGTCTTACAAAAGTCAACACAGTGACCTCTTACCTTTCTCACTCCTATCTGCCATTTTGGAGGAATATCTGCCTCCCACCTACACACAAGGAAAGAGATGAAAAACTAAGCACGAGGCGATAGTTAAACCTCTAATGCTGTGGTCCAGTATTGCTCAAACACTGAGCAGGCAACGTGTCTAGTAGTTTTGGAGGCCAAGGAAATGAGTCCTCATCTGATTCTCAAAAGAAAAGCATATTGTGCATATATATGTGTGCATATTTATATTCAAGATGAATGTTTGTATTTTTTTCAGTAAGTTATGCTATGCAGATGACTACAACTTAAAGGATGTCCTCCCCTCTATCACATTAAATGACTTGCATGTTTTTCCTCACCTAACAATACAGAATCACAGAATCATTATAGTTGGAAAAGACCTTCAAGATCACCGAGTCCAACTGCAAGCCCCTCACCACCACCCTGCCTGCTAAACCACGTTCCTAAGCGCCTCATCTACATGTTTCTTGAACACTGCCAGGGATGGTGACTCTACCACTTATCTGGGCAACCTGTTCCAATGCTTGATTGGTCTTTCCGTGTAGAATTTTTTTCTTATATCTAACCTGAACGTCCCTGGCACAACTTGAGGCCGTTTCCTCTTGTTCTATCTGTAGTTATTTTAGAGAAGAGATCAGCCCCTGCCTCACTATAACCTCCTTTCAGGTAGTTGCAGAGAGCGATAAGGTCCACTCGAGCCTCCTCTTCTCCACACTAAATAACCGCAGCTCCCCCAGCGGTTCCTTGTAAGGTCTGTGCTGCAGCCCCCTCACCAGCTTTGCTGCCCTCCTGGGGACACACTCCAGCTCCTCCATGTCCTTCTCGTACTGAGGGCCCCAAACTGAACACAGTGTTGGAATTGCGGCCTCACCAGCATCAAGTACAAGGGGACGATCCCTTCCCTGGTCCTGCTGGCTACACTGTTCCTGCTACCAGCCAGGAGGCCCTTGGCCTTCTTGGCCACCTGGGCTCACTGCTGGCTTCTGTTCAGCCAGTTGCCAACCAACATCCCCAGATCCTTTTCTATCACACAGCTCTCCAGCCGCTCTGCCTGCAGCCTGTAGCATTTCATGGGGTTGTTGTGACCGAAGTGCAGGACCCGGCACCTGGCCTTGTTGAACCTCACACAGTTGCCCTCAGCCCATTGATCCAGGCTGCCCAGATCCCTCCGTAGGGCTTCCCTACCTTCAAGCAGATCAACTTGTCCTCCCAGCTTGGTGCTGTCTGCATTTTGCTGAGGGTGCCCTCAATCCTCTCATTCAAATCATCAATGAAAATATTAAGGAGGAGCAGCCCCAACACTCACACCACTTGTGACTGGTCGCCACTCTCTGGGTCCAGCCATCTAGCCAGTTCTTCACCCATGGAAGAAGATGCCTGTCTAGATATCATCTAGTAAAAGAACAAGCTACCTGTCTGACTGGTTCAGGCATAGACACAGCTGGATAGAAAAATCAGGACCCAAAATGGTGATGCAGTGGGTTAAAATTTGCTTCATCAGTCTGAGATCCAGTCTGCTCAATCCTAAATCTTGGGCTGAAAAGACTGAGCAAGGAAGGCAAATAGGGAGCCTATATTTGAGACAACAAAGTAGGGAAGCTCCAGCAAAAGAGAATTCCCGCTTCTGTTGTACACTGTCGTAACAGAAAGCAAGTTTAAGTCCAAAATCCTGCCTGCATGTCAGAAAAATGCTGCTAATAACCTTTCATTAGCCTGAAGTTTTCCACAAGGGAAACAACAAGGGAAAAGTGTAAAATTGGTGAAAAACCTACAGCACCAGAGCAGCCTGCATCAAAAAATATCCTTCGCATCTTGCATTTACTTCCATTTCCCTAGAGCCTAGAGAGGCTCTTAGAGTCTGTTCAACAAGATACTGTATTTTATCTTTGCCTCTGCTCAACTCCCAGCTGCATCGCAAGCAGCCTGAGCAGCAGCACATCATCTCCTGGGGCTGCAGTTACCTTCCTGCATCGATCACCGATATCCAAACCCCCAAAGATTGCTGCAAGAAACCCTGCGCTGCGAGTTCTCTGTAGGCCACCAAGTCTCCTATGGCAGGGAATCAGCCTGTGGAAAAGTTCATGGAAGCTGCAGCATGGGCTGCTGCTGCCCTCTCCTGGCTGGCCTGCCTCTTTTCCCCCTTCCACAGATGTTTGCAAACTCGATTTTCTTTTGCTTACCAATTTGGGGGCATTTCAGGAAGCATTAAAATAGGTAAAAGAAATGTCAGTGACCAATGGATAACTAATGTTTAGTTTGGGTTGTCACTTGCAAGAGCCGTGGGCCACCACAGAACACTTTTTAAGTCACGCTGACTCGTGGGTACTTGAGAATACAAAAAAAGAACCAAATCCAGCAATTTGGTTCAAGAGCAAGTGAACCTGCCCACCTTTCTGATGGTTGAAGCTTCCAACTCACATGGAGTCTCCTCAGTGTTGCTGCTCCTGCATCCAAACCCACATAGTTTCTCTAGTGTCTAATGCAAAGACCGCAACACTGACTCCATGAAACTCCTTGCTAAGGAAAAGGCTTTCTCCCATATCAGACTCTCCATTTTTTCTGAAGCCACGAGGAATGCTCGAGACTTCCAATCCTTTTATAAAAGCCAACTACAGCAGGCCCAGGAGTCCAGAAGTTATGACAACGGGAGGAGGAACTAAAAAAACACAACCAACCAACTCCTCTACACTCACAGGTGCCAAAGCCGTGCACCTCATACCAGTGCTTTAGGAAAGGAGGCTGAACACCCTCCTTTGCAAGGTGCTCGTGCTGCCTATTTCCACTCCATCGGCAGCACCCAGCCTGGCTCTCCAGTGCCAGCCGTGGACCTACTGCCATGTACAGAAATTCCTTTCGCTTTCATGTGAAACAAAAGGGAAAAAAAAAAAAAAGAGAGAGAAAAAGACCCTATTCTGTGCCAAAACCAGGAAACAAACATCAGGGAGCTGCTCTGCTGCCTCTCTATTTTCACTGTTCACCAAAGCGCCTTCCCAAAATACAGGTTCTACAGTCAGTAGCCAGGCATTTTCCTGCAGCTGCTTTTCACTAAGGTCCTGATAACCAACACGCCTCTGGGAAGGACAAGCTGCCTTGTTCTGGGTGCACAGGAGGTGGCTACTACCCCTCTCTGATAACATCACCTTCTCCTCTTTGCCAGGGCTCTCCCACTTCCAACTTGTTCCCAAATTAATGTAACCACGAACTGGTACATTCTGCATCTTTGTTTCTATCTTCTATGGGAAAAAATGTATCTGTAGGCACTTCCAGAGCTCTCCTGCAGTATAAAAAATGGGAAGAAGAGAAAAAAAAAAAAAAACTATTTTCAAAATCCTGCACTACTATGGAAAAGCAAAGTGTCCCAAGGCAACTTCACCTCAATATCTCGTTTGCAAACTATCGTGTTCACGGTTTTTTCTTTGCCATGAGTGACTTTGTTCACTGCAGAATCAGATGTTGTAACACAGCCGGGGAAGCAGGACAACGCTGCAGAGATTTAGCTGTTGACACCCGCAAAGGCAGCAATAGTTGTCATTACTTCATCTCACACAGATGAGAAGGCTGCAACGCGGCGAGGCGAAGGGCACATCCCAAGTCATTCGACAGGGCAGGGGTTCCTCAAAAGGAGCCGGTTACAGGCAGCAAGCCAGGAGGAGAGGCTGGCAGGTGCTCGGTCAGGGCTCAGGACTGTTGATCCAACGATGGGTGCCTAATGCACACGTCCAGGCAAGGATTGCTGTGAAGTCCCACCACCTCACTCCTAAAAACTTCTCACACTGGAGTAGAACATCCTGCATCCTCACACAAACCCTCACACAGTGTCTCTGCTAGTTGCTTTCTATAACCCAAACAAAAGCCTATCACCATCCTGATGGAAACCACGACCCCAGATCACTGCAGAGAAATCAGGACTCTGGCCCTGCAAAAAACTGACATTTCACGATCCTTAAAGTTACCAAACTCTGCTCTCACTCAGCTGCAAAAGTATTAAACGCAACTAGACTCCTGCAAGATCTTGTACAGCTATCAAAAAACAAATCTAAAACGGAAATATTTTCCACAGATCCTTAGCAAAAACCTTAACAACTTTCCAAATACACCCACTTTAAAAACACCACTTCCTTGAATATGACCTTCAAGAAAACAAACATGGAGATTGGGAAAAGCTCCCAATAGGTGCAAGCTACCACATTTTCACAGCTTTACCTCTCTAAAATACATACAAATACAAATATTTTAATTGCATTGAATCATACCTGTGTTGGCTGTGCTGCTGGCCATAGTTCGCAGTTATTTTTAGCTCAGTCCAGCTCTCTAGCCACCTTTGCTGCCAGAAAGTGTTTTTCACTTGCCTGCGAAGGGCTACTAAGGAAGTGATCTCACGATTGGGTAAGAAAGTGATCCTAATGCCTGCTGGGAGTTGTAGTTTTAAAAGAAATAACTAAAAATCAAGTGCGTGACAGCAATTCCAGAAAAAGGAGAGCAGCGTTTCTTCTCAGCTATAGCACAGGGGAACGTGATGCTGCAGAACCTCCCAGCAGAACAAGACGGTTGTTTCTGCCTCGGTATCCGGGTCTTGGGAGGACACATTTCACCTTGTCCTGCCTTGTACTTCAAGCCCAACCACACTCTGCTGCAGTGTTTCTCCACCTTTGATCTACGGACATCAAAGGTGGCCCTTGAAAGGAGCACAAGTAGTTTCCTAGTCGAACGGATGAGCCAAGCAGGAGTTCGGCACAGGAAAAGCCATGGTGGAAGCAGCATGGAAAACATCCCAGGGATAATCCCAACATCTTGATCTCCTCCAGAAACGCTGCTTCTGCTGCACACGAGGGTGTCCCATCCGTCTGCTTTCCACATTGCTCCAGCCTTGTGCTTCCTTGGGGGCACAAGTCATTTGCGGGTGCACAAGAAAGGCAGAAAGGCTTAAAAATTCAGCGCGCAGTTAAACAGAAAAAAGCCAACCATCAACAAGCTCTTTAAAATATCACTGGCTAAAAGACTTTATCCATGTGAATTTTCCCAGCACAACAAGTTGTAATTGTGGAAATGATTAATTTCTATACATCTGTCTCCAGTTTTGTCAACAGAAGACAGCAGAAGCAATATGCTGATAAAAATTAATTGATTTTTGACCTTAGAAAAGAGCATAATTCTTATGTTCTCACAGAACATACTCCTACAGTTCTCATGATCTCCTACATGTAAGTATAAGAACTTCTTACAGGTAAGTATATACCTTCTAAGGGAGGAAAAAAATCATCATGTCTACTTGAATAAAGAAAAATATCCTTCAGCACCCTCTTTTTGTGGCCAGTATTTCACCGTAGGTATCCCAGCAAAGCTAAACACACACTTTATAGTATATGAAACAATTTTAGGTTGCCATAATTAGCATATACATATATATACTAATTATATGTGTGCATTAGCATATTATATGTGTGCATATATATTAGCATCTTAGCATATATACGTATACACACAAATATATATAGGCAAAGTACGGTGACCTAAAATTGTTACGTATTTTCTTGACACTGAAACGGTATGAAAATGCAGACCAGAAGGTAGATGTACAAAGACTATGCCAATTCCACACAGAACTGACATACATAAGTACAGTCAAATCTTTTCCCCTCTCCCCAAATCAAACTAAGTTTTCTGTGCTTTTCTGAAAGACAGGGGAGCATTAAAACACATGGAAAAAACACTGGCGGGGGCATCAAGCTGAAAGAACATCAAGTCCATTTTGAGATCTTCAAAACCTGTCTGGATGCCACCCTGTGCCCCTGCTCTAGGTGTCCCTGCTGGAGCAGGGGGGGTTGGACTAGGTGATCTCTAGAGGTCCCTTCCAACCTCAACCATTCTGGGATTCTGGAAATGGACTGAGTTCTTCCGTAGAGTGAAATCCCATGACTAGAGTCACTGTGTAAGTTTTATTAGTAGTTAGTCAGGTATAATAAATGATTCCTTGTAAGAGAAAGGGCTAAGGTCCAGTTCAACTTTGTCGTAATAACAATTTCTATGCTATCTTATCCCTCTGCTTTAGAGGATCTCTGTTTTTTCCCCCACCAAAGGAGAAGTCATAGTCCATCTCTCCTCACTTTCCTACTCATTTCCTGACTTCTGCCACCTTTCTGGGAAGGAAACGATCAAACCACGTGCAACTATCTCAATCAAGAAAAATATCCTCAACCGGTACGACACGCCTGTTGTATTTTACTCCTGCTACATCGCTTAGCTTTTCTATATCCCACACAGCAGATGCAATAAAACAAAAGTAAGACCAGAATTTTTCTTAGATCAGCATGGAAAACCATGGTGGGTTTCCCACGTACCTTCCAGTCACAACATCTCATTAAGACATTGGTGACTTTCGCAGGTGCTCTCCAAAGAAAGTCAAATTATAACAAGTGCCATCAAGTCACAAATGAACAAATTAAAGTAATAAGCAAGGAAAAAGTGACGCGTCATCAGAAGACTTGTCCTTAACACTGTGACCTGACTGCTTGCTCCCCATCAAGAGCTGCCTAAAGAAAGCTTATGAAAACGATGCACGTTATGTCTTTACCTTTGACTCCAAGGAGGCAGAGTCTGGAGAGAAAAAGAGAGAGAAGTAGCATCTTTTAATAGACAGCTGATAGGGCTGGGGGAAATAAAAATAAATACATAAATAAATAAATAAGAAGACTTTGGGGATATGAGGTAGGCAGGTGTGTCCAAAAACAATTTCACCTGCACCTGTTGGTCTAATAAAAGCTGCTACTTCTTCCTCAAAAAGACATACCCATCACCTCTTTATTACCTCTAACTTAAAAGACCTCTTTATTTTTTAAACAAGAAGAAACCTGAATTCTGCCTCGATACAAAGCTACTGGAGATACTGACCACAGTCCTGTGATAGCAGACTGTTCAAGTAAGGGAAGCTGATCCTCTTCAGTTCATCTAGCTTCTCTTTCAGCTTTCTGACTTGACTGTCAGAGCGACTGATCCTCTGCCTCAAGAGTTTCAGCTCTCCGTTCTTCTTCTCTACCTGCTCACGCAGGCAGCACACCTGACTTTTGCTTTGCCTGGAGGAGAAACAGTATGAGTGGAGCGAGTCAATGAGCTTGCACGCTCCCGACGCCGACATGATGACCTCGTTGATGGACATGGGGTTGGCATCCGTGTCACCCTTCTGCCCGACCACAGCCTCCGCGGCAGGCTGAGGGGTTAGGTCTGCTGGGGATGCCGACAAACTCTGGGAAGGTTTCTGAGGGGTCGCAGTCAGTGAGGACGTAGGGGAGCCTTCTGCTAAGGTCTTGTCGTGTCCCACGAGGTTGCTGCTGCAGCTCGGTTCCAGGTCTCGCTTTGGCCTTTTCCTTTCCAGCTGCTCTTTCGGGAACGACGGCCGCTCTCGCGTGTGCTTGGAAGAAAAGCTGTAAGAGTGGAGGGAGCCGATGAACTTGCAAGCGCCAGACGCAGGAGGCGTGAAGTCGTCGGCCGATGCGCCGCTTCTGTCCGCCACCCAGCTCCCCGTCCGCGTGCTTTTGGGACAATCCTCTATGGAAGCTCTCTCGGGCCTTCTCTGAGAACCCACCTTTGCAATTAAATTATCCCCTAAAGTCCTTCTCCGAGGGCCTTCCAGCTGGCTGTAGATGCTCTCTTCTTTCTTAGCCATCGAGCCCCTTTCGGCTTGCAGAGTCGCCTCCTCCATCTCTTTAGTCCCTTGCGTTACCATCAAGTCCTGCTCAGGAGAGGACGTTCTCTGAGCTACCTCACAGCCTCCTTCCCTCGACTGCTCTCCATCCTGCAGCGGTACCTGGCTCGCTATTTTCCTTCTGCTTCGGACATAATCCAGATTGTCGTCTTTTTTCTCCGCGAGCTGGAAGATGGTAGGGACAGCGGTGGGCTTGAGCAGGCGATGCTGGTCTTCCAGGCGCTTGGAAAAACTGTCTTTGGTGAAATGTTCGCTGCAGAGAAACGAATACTTAGTGGGAGTCCAGTTGTCCCTCTGAACCGCTTTCAGCCACTGAATCAGCCGCTTCGAGTCCTTTAGAGGGAACCTGAAAGGAAGACGGAGAAAACGAACCCCTCAGAAGATGAGCGGCGTCTCCGCGATCGTAACGGTTTGTGCTGCTCGCTTGTAAGTTTAGGAAATGCAAATTCTTCCACGTTTTAACGGGTTATGCCCACGTGGGGATTATTTCGCGGAAACCTTTGCTGCCCGTTCCCTCCGCAAAGGGCTCTGGCAAGAGGGGAGAGCCGGGGGCTTCGTCTCCCCCGTTTGCTCCCCAACCACCGCTCGTTCCTCTGCTCATCAACGCGGCGAACGTGGGAGGCCACGGGCGCGCGACCAAACCCGAAACACCCCGACTCGCCAAATACACTCTGATTAAAAAATAAATAAAATTAAAGGGTTTTCGACACCTTCCGTTACGTGAGGTAAGTAACTCCCGGACTGGCACTGCGGTGCCCGCAAACCAGGCGTCCGCACTCGCGGCAACGCGAGGACCACTCACCTTGGCCATCGCAACTGAAATGCGACCAGAGTTCTTTAAAGGGGGGAGGGAAACACCTGGGAATTGCGGTGTCCGGAGCCGGGGCGCGGGGCGCGCTGCAGGCCGGGCCGGCGCGGCGCCGCGGAGGTGCG